>PVHY01000070.1:0-358191 GCA_004024945.1 Uropsilus gracilis | reverse complement strand
AACTTTCAAATTTTGAATGTAAATTATATGCCATCTCTGAATGGCCCAGCTTTGTCTTTCAAAATGCTTCTATCACTACATCACGGTATTGTTGAAATGGACTATTTAATATTATGTTTTCTATAAGTGGTGTGTTTGGCCTTTGTCACCTCAGAGAAGTCATCTTTCCTTTCCTCCCAAGGCTAAGTGATTTAATTGGAGGGACTGTCTCCTTGTTTGTCATTATGTCTCTACTGTCCAGTGTATGTTCTCAACTATGGCAAGGTTTCAAAATGACAAATGAGTGAATGTATGCTTTACTTAGAGAGTGACCTTTGATTTTCTTGGAAATTGTTCTGTACATGGCTATAATAACTGTGATTCAGGTACATTTAAGAATATCACAGACAAAGGATTGTTACTATAATCTTTATTTATTTATTTATTAACTTTCCTTTTAGAGAGAAACCCACCTATAAACCTACACATCTAATGTACTTCCTTTTATGTATTGAATATATATATATATATATATATTTACATCCTTGTATACCCTGAGGTTCTCCCACCACCATCTCATTTGTCACTATACTGTTTAAATAAGTATTGGCAGAGTTTTGAATAAATGAGTGAATAGATGAGAAAAAAAGGTAGCATCCCTTCATTATACATTATTCATATTATGGGGAATTTGCATTTGAAACAGTGAGATCAATAGACTAAAATAAACCCCCAAACAGATGAACAAAACAAATGACAGTCTCCATATTATTAATTTAAAATTTATTTCAATTTCTACTTTAATTAAGTAATTATATATGGGCTTAAAGTCTCCATTTAAGCTTATTCCTTTATCAGGTATCATAAGTAACAAAAACAAAACAGGTCATTATTTTATGAAGGTTGTAGATTTTGTTCTGACATGTAAAGGATAACTGGAGGGCTTCTTGAAACACTACTACTTCCTAGTACATTTTATCATATTCTCTTTTGTATCTTTATCTAAAGTTTTATTTATCTCAATTGCTTTGTTTCCCCCCTTCCTGGCATAAGAATTTATCACAGTTTGCTGCCATTTCTTACTCCCTTTTCTTGTACTTAAAAAAAAAGGTTAATGACCCAATTTATTACAGTTTTTCCTTTTATGAAAACGACCAACCTTCTAGATTATTTTTTCAATTTGATTATAAGCCCCACTGTTCAGAATAGAGATATTTTACCAACTTGGTTCAATTTATTTCCAAGAATTTTATTGCTTATGATGCTATTGTAAAAAGTTTTTGGTTTTTTTTTTCGTTTATTTTCCAGATGATTCACTGTTAGTGTGTAGAGAATCTACTGATGTCTTTATGCTAATTTTGTATCCTATAGCTTTACTTAATTGATTGATTAGGTTTAAGAGTTTTTTGGTTGAGTGTTCATGATTATGTTTATGTGAATCATACCATCTGCAATAAAAGACAAGCTTATTTCATCCAATTTTGAGGAATTCCATTTCTTTTTCTTGTCTGACTATTCTGGGTAGGACTACCAGTACTATAATGAATAGGAATAGTGAGAATAAGCACTTTTGTCTTATTCCTGTTTTATAAGAAAAGCTTCCAATTTTCCACCAATGAGTATGATGTCTTTTGTGACTCATCATATGTGGTCTTTGCTATGTTGAAGTATACAGCATTCATACCTAATTTGATATGTGATTTCATCATGAATAAACATTGAATTTTATTAATTGCTTTTTCTGTGTCTATTAAGATGATCATATTTTTTTTTCATTCCATCATGATTTCATTGGTTGTTCTGCATATATTGGTATATTGAGGTATCATTCAACCCTAGCATTACGAAACTTATTTCTTGGGTAATTGCTGACTTGGCAGAAAATAGTACTTCGATCTTTTACATTCTTTCTTTGTGCAACTAGTCATCACTTTTATGATTTTAGGAATGATAGTTTCTTTAATGCTGAATAATTCTCTAAGTGGCTGCAGGGTCGATAAGGTATCATTTTATCAACACTATGCCCATAAATGTTCTTACAATTTTACGTGAAGTTCTGCTAGCAGTTTAGGCCAGAGATTCTTATAATTAATTTCCTCAATTGTAAAGGAAAATGTGTGAAAATTCAAGGCTGTGATTACCTGATTAATATCTCAGCTTCAATACATAGACTATTGTTTCCCAAAAATGTTCATCTATTGCAATGAAGGTGGAGGTGTGTGGAAGAGGGTAATGAAACTTTAAATAGTGCATATGGAATGCAGAGAATGAAGAAATGCAGCTTCTAAAATTGAACTAGGTCAAACAACAAGTCAATTTTTTTATAAAGTAGACTTCCAGTGTTTTGGTGTACATTAAGTACTCCTATGTTTATTGCTGCACATGGAAACAAACCAAATGTCTCAAAACAGATGAATGGATCAGAAAATTGTGGTATATGTACACAGTGGAATGTTATTTAGCCATCAAAAGGACAAACTTAATCCATGGATAAAGCTAGAAGGAACCATGCTAGCAGAAATAAGTCAGAAAGAAAAGGAGAAATACTGGATAATCTCACCTATATGCAGTATATAGGGAAAACAAACATACAAACGAACAAGAAAAAGTTAAAACTAACAAAGTGAGAGCAGAACAAAAGCATAAAGTAAAGGATGGGGAGGGAGAGTGAAAGCAGGGGAGGGATGAGTACAAGAGATTAAGATGACGATGGTTCACGGGTGACAAGATGGTGGGAGAACCTTGGGGTATACAATGATGTAAAAAACATATACATGTGCAGTCAATTAAAAAATAAAAGTAGACTTCTAGTTTGAGGGAAGTATTCTCCAAATTTTCTTAAACTTTAATTAAGTACAGTATAATCCAGGAGGGTGTCTCTCCATGATTAGATAAAGCATCAATACACGTAGGACACCAAAGTCAAGAGACATTCATCTGAACACAAAAGTATATAGTGACAAGAAAACTGAATGGTCAGTTCTTTGATTCTTAATTACTGTCTAAAGCTTTATTGTGAATATATTCTGTGATTGTGTTTTTGAGAGAAGGAGAGCAAAGGAGACAGAGCAATGATGGTAAGTCAGTGAAGGGTAGGAATGGGAAGCTCTTGTCCCTGACTCCAATTTGAGATTCTGGAAAGTTGACAGTTTGAATTTGGCCAGATATAAACATGATTTTTAGTTTTAATGAGGTGTTCTTTCTTCCTGTGTGTTTACCAGAAACCCAGAAATAAGAGATAGTCTACATAGAATACTTGTCAGAGGGGACATGGAAAAGGGATGCAGTGGTTCTACTGAGAGAACACTAATCAATCTTAGTAGGAGACTGTGCACTATCAAAACAGAGTATCTGCAGTGAGCTAAGATCAGGCTTAAATTGATCAGTGAAGACCACTGAGCTTCCACCAAACTGAGAGGGGCTACTTTAGAAGAGTCTACGAACAGACACAAATATTGCCAGGTAAGTTTTTTTCCCTCTAGCAGAGGGAGAAGGACACTGTTAGAGGAACAGTAAGGAGCAAACTCTGAGTGAATAACTTCCTGAACATCTCTACTTTTGACATCTGTACAGACTCCATCTCCATCTCTATGCTGATGAGCTCTCAGACGCCTAGGACTCAAACTCCCATGATGCCATCACCCTGATGTCCTGAGGCAGGGGGCAGGGCATGGGGGCACTGAGAACTAGTGGTGGAGTTCAGCAGCCATGTTTGTCTCAAAAACTGAGCACATGTATGCTCTGGCTCTCAGTCTTCCAGTTTCCACTTGCAGCCTGGTATCCAAGATCAGAGGACATCGGTGGTAGAATGTTGACTAGTTCATGTCTCCTCATTTTATAGAATTGAAATAAAATTTCAGTGGTCAATCAATACTGTTATTGAACACTCATTACAAACAGACTGCTATATTCAGTACAAATAATATCTTGAACTCATATGGCTGGTTAACTCATAACAAAAACATAAGGGTAGAAATTTACTATAGCATTTTTCTGTGATTATTGAAATGCCCTTTTCTTCTCATGTGTTAGCTATAAATAAATAATGGCAATTGTTAACTCTCTTGTTTTTATAATTATTAAGGTGACTGTAACTTACAGATAGTGGCATATATTTATATCCGGTAGTTATTTAAAGTTCATGAAATGTCTTCAACTCCCTGGAGAAAATGTACCAAATATGTATAAAATAATAATAAAATAATAATATGCCCAAGGATAAACCACATTCCTATGTTTTCATACTGTGAGCATCATGGGCATTTTACAGCATAGGTTGTTTATAAATGAGGCCCCCAGCTGTTCCTGACAGACTCAGGCAGAAAAAAGGGAGTAAGCGAGGATAATAACCCTGATTATAATAGGAGGCTGTTTCTATAGTGACCCAGGGTGAGCTGCATTCTCCCTAGGAGTAAACTGCTCAGTCAGTAGCTCCTACAAAATGCCATGTGGTAAATTACCTCTTTCCAGGTACTAAATGATACCTTGATGCCTTGAACAAATTAATGGGTGAGCAGTTTACTCTGAGAGCATTTTATTCCCTCTGAGTCAACATAGGATTCTACCCAATTAAGTTTTGGAGAGCAAAATTTGCCCTAGAAAGAGCAGTTTAAAGGCTTAGAATTATTGAATCAATTTAAAAACTAGTCCCTGGTATACAGTAAAGATAGGACTGCTTGCCATGGATAGGACTTTCATTATCAACAGAGTTATTACATTTCCCTCAGTGACCAAATGAAGTTGGGGGGGGAGGGGTGAAGTAGGAACTGCCATCAAAATACAAAATACATTAACATATTTTTCACATTTATTTATAGTCAGTCAACTATCTTGTGGATTCTAAAACATTCTAAGTAATCCGAACTGTGTATAGCAGAAAATTCAGACTGTTGCCACATCAGATAAATAAAAGTTGCTGTTTTTCCTAGAAATATACTTTCTACATCTAATGGATTATATAGTCACTGAGACAACATAGAATTCAAATAGGCTGGAGGCATTATTGGATTTCAAACTAATTTTTTTTAATAGAGAAGGCCAAAATGCCATTTTGTTTAGCTTTATCTAATTATTTCTCATGTTCTGTTCTACAGTCAGTAAATTGAATTATCAAAATTGAATTAATGAGTATTTGAGAAGAGTTTCCTTTAAAGGATCTGACATTATTGGGGTTACTTTTTTTTATAATGCATGTACTTTTAAATAATAAAAATGCTTCAATTGTCTTTCACCTTGTATAAGTATAAATTATCAAGAAAATATTCCAGCTGTAATTATTTTAGGTTGTCTCAGGTGATATTATAGTATTTATAAGCACTTTATTTTTTGAGGAAATTTTACATTTTTTTGCTGTAATATTTTAATTGTTTCTTGAAAGGCATGTATAAAATAGGAAAAAGTGATAAATACTAATTTGTTTTTTAAAAATTGAGATTTGAGGGGTATAACCCCCTTAAGAGCTTTCTCTGGTTTCTGTCTTGTTTCCCATTCCTTTGATACAGTCTTCATAATTTTCAAAGTGTGCTTCAAAAAATGAAAATCTGACCATAAAATCTTAGGTATGGAAAAGACTGAAACTAAATGTGTTTATGCATGTATTTGTTTTCACAGAATGATGTTGGGGAATTAAAATAAGCAATTTTAATTTTAAAATTTAGAGTTAGAATGCTTAGATTGAATTCCTGTTACAATCATTTTATAACTGTGTAGTTACCTCTTATGAACTTGACATTTCTTATCTGTAGAATGGCAATGATTTTGCACTGACTCATGCAGTTGTACTAATTATTAAGTTTCAATGAATTTAAAGCACTTATATCTTGCCAATCTTCAATAAATGTAACATTACCATAGTATTGCTGTTACTATAAGGACAGTTTTAATTTTGACCAACATGAGGTCATAATATGGAAAATGTAAATGACATAGAACACATAGTTCTCACTATTTAGAGGAATTATCTATAACTTGGGAAATACATTAATGAAATAAAGATGAAATGATGACACTTGCTGTAGATAAGACAATGTAGTATAGACAGAAGTGTTATGGGCAATTATGTTATGGTAAAACATGCAAATTATGTTATGGCAAAATATGTAATTGTAAAACATTACTTGTTTTACCAGAATCAGAATCCCATTCTCATTTTTTTCATTGAGTATATCTTATTAAAGAACATCAATTCATTCAACAAGAATATCCTAAAGTATCTACAAGGAAACATCTATTTCTGTCCCAAACTGGACAAAACTGACATATTTCTTCCTTTTCTAAAACTCACCAAAGAGACATTTATCAAATAACCATAGACTAATAAATAGACTTGGATTAGTGTGTGGGAGGACAGTTTGTTTTACTTTGAATTGAAGACCAATGAAAAACTCATGAGAGTAATGACATTAGTATTTTGAGTGGAATTGTTTTAAATCTTTACACTGCTTTAGGTCAGGTGGTCATTCAAACAATTTTAGCCCTAATTCTTAAGTGCTAAATATCTCCATTTTTTTGGTATGTTCTCTATTTCTTTTTTGTCTTAGAATTTTCAGTACACAGGTCTTTCACTTCCTTTCTTATGTTTATTCCTAGGTACTAAGTTTTTTTTTTTTTTTTTTTTTTTTTTTTTTTTTTTTTTTTTTTTTTTTTTTTTTTTTTTTTTTTTTTTGAGGCAATTGTAAATAGGATGTTTTTTTGGATTTTTCTCTTTTTTTGTGCAAAAAATATGCAAAATAATATATGCAGACTTCCATATATTTGTTTTGTAGCCTGCTCATCACTATACTGATTGATTGATTCTAATGGCTTTCTAGTTGGGATTTTAGCATTTTACATACATGTCATGTCATTCAAATAGTGATATTATACTTCTTATTTTTCAATTTGGATTCATTTTATTTTTCTTATTGCCTAATTATGATAGTTAGGACTTTGAAAAATAGTGACTATTAATAGTAAAAGTGGACATCCTTATCTAGTACCTGATCTTAGAAGATTTCAATTTTTTTACCATTTTTACCATTGAATTTTTTAGCAGTGGATTTGTCCTAAATGGCCTTTGTTATGCAAAGGTAGTCCCATTTGATTGAGAAATTTTTAAATCATAAATGGATGCTAAATCTTGTCGATAGCTTCCTCTGTATCTACTGATTTAACCACATGATTTTCAACTTTTCTTTGTTGATGTGGTAAGTTACTTTATTTGATGTCTATGTTGAAGAATTCTTGCATATCTGGAATAAATCCCGCTTGGTCATGATGAGTCATCCTTTAAATGTAATGCTGAACTCAATGTGCTAAGATTGTGTTGAACATTTTTGAATATTTATTCACCTGGGATATTGGTCTGTAGTTTCCTTTTGTGTGTGTTATCTTCTTATTCTTAGTATTAGAGTAATGTTGGTCTTATAAAATATGTTTGAGAGTGTTGCCTTTTCTTCAATAGTTTTCAAGATTTTGTGAAGTATAGGTACTAGGTCTTCTGTAAAGGTTTGATAGAATTCACTAAGGAAGTCACCTGGTCCTGAACTTTTATTTGGTAAGCAATTTTTAATCACTTATTTTTCCTTTTTCTTTTGTTTGTGATTATCCGTTAAGGTTTCTTATTTATTCCTGATTTAGTTTTAGAATATTGCAAGACTCTAAGACTTTGTCCATTTAGTATAGATGACCTAGTTTATTGGCATTTTTGTAAATACATATGTATGTTTCCTATAGTCTCTCATGAGACTATTTCTGAGGAACTTCCAAAAATTCATTAGAATTTTCTCCTTTTCCAACTTCCAAAAGTTCATTAATTTTGTTTATCTTTTCAAAGAACAAGCTCTTATTTTCATTAGTATTATCTTTTTATTTCTATTTTGTTTATTTCTGCTCTGACTTTTATAGTATCTTTTCTGTTACTGACTCTAGGATTCATTTGCTCTTTTTTCTAATTCCTTTAGGGACACAGTAAGATTGTTTGAGATTTTTTATTTTCTTCATGTAGACCTGATTGCTATTCACTTCCCTTTTAGTACCACTTTCACTGCACCCCATAGGTTCTGATAACGTGTATCTTCATTTTCATTTGTCTCTAGGTATTTTTTCTTTATTTCTCCTTTGATTTCCTAACTTACTCAGTAACATGATGTTTAGTTTCTATTTATACAAGACTTTTAAAGCTTATTTTAGTGGTTGGTTTCTAGTTTTATGCTCTTTTGATCAGAGAAGATACTTGATATAATTTTAATCTTCATAAATTTCTCAACACTTCCTCTGTGAAGCAGGGCATAATGTTTAAATTGTACAGTATATAGTTTTCCCATTGGCAACTAAGAACCATATTATTTTAAGCAATGCAGTGCCAATAGCAAATTCTTATTTCTGAAAGGGTATTAACAGTAGAATTCTGGGGGTTCAGGGATCTGCAATTTTAGTAAGAAGGTCAGGTGAATCTTGTGAACAACTAAATTTTAAAAGTTACTGTTGTTAAAAGTAGTCTTAAGAATCTTGATTATAAAAAAATAGAGAATTTCTCAAGGAACCTTTTAGGTGTTGGAAACCTCTGTATCATGATTGTTATTAGGCTTATGCAACTCTATATATTTGTTTAAATGTATCAAAATGCACTGTAATTGGAGAGTTTTATTGCCTGTAAATTATATCCTGATAAGCTGCTTTTTTTAGACTAGTGGACTTGTTAAGTAGCAACGTAGTATTATCATTCAAACGAGGAATACCATTGGTATGTATATAATGAATCACAAAAATGCAAGGGGATGATGAATACTATATTCAGGAAAATGAATTCTCACAAAATAAACATGATGATAATGAGAAGGAAGGAGATGGGTATGAAAGAGAGGACAGTAACTTGAAAAGTAAGGTGACTAAACAAGCAGTCTCCAGACCACATTTACAGGTAGAAGAGATGAAACCAGTAAGAGAAGAGAAGAATTAAGTTGTGAAGATAAGAAGTAATCACTAGGGCAGTTAAAGTGAATGAATTAAAAGAAAAAACTGCAGAATTAGTCTAATTAATGAGGAGGTACATTTTTGTACTTAATTAGACTCAATGACTGAAACAAAGAAAGCAATAATGAGATAAGCTTGCATTTTGTGCCAAAGCAGTACTTTTGTCAATAATGCAGGCAGCCAAGGTGCTGTTCACCAAGACCACCTCTAGTCCCCCTCTGGTACTCTGACATGATTCAGATCCTTGATTACTGAAAGAATTCATTTGCAACAAGTTTTTCATGGGATTTTTATATTTTTACTAAAATGTTGTCTTTGAGATGGTGATCATAAGGAAAGAGGCAAGAACGAGGAAGGGAAAGTAGAAAAGAAAGGGGATAAAGCAGAGAAGATCAGTCAATTTTGATGTGAACTCATTTATAATCATCAGTAAAAGCTTTAAAATTATGAAATAGCAGACATGAAGATTTTATGTCTGTGAGGAAAAAGGCTTTGAGAAGGTAGACTCATTATATACAAAGAGTTCTGTTGCAATAGACAGCATTACATGTACAGATGATATATGTTGTGTATTTGAATTGTAGACAATTTGGAAAATCAGGTAATATATTACATTTTAAAACTATTATTATACTGCTGTCTTGCACTACATAAACCTGGCTTTGAATCTAGGGTCCACTTCTTAGTAGTTATAGGCCTTTTTGAATCTTTTTTTGTAGAATTTTAGATAGTGTATATAGTGTATTGTCAGGTAAACTTTCAATATGGTGATACTGTGATACTTTCAATATGATAATAATGGAGGAGGATTATCTGAACAATCAAAATGACAGGTTGTAGGTTTTCAGGTTTTAACCACACACTAACATACTTGTTATTTGCATTGGTATAGCAGAGTATTTCTTAAATATTAAGTAAAGGCTTTTAAGCTAATATAATGTAATGTATAACATATAATATATTATATTATATAATACATATAATGTATAACAAAGTATACATATAATGTATAACATATAATATAATGTTAGCTTTTAAGCTAATATAACATAATCTTCATACAAAAAAGATAACAAAGTGAGTATAAAAAGAAGTGAATAGAGATGTGATTGTTCTTTCATATCTTTATATTAGCAAACTTAATGGTACTAGAGATAAAATTCACAATTAGAAACAGGGGTTAATAAGCATAGCACTCTGTTCGTTTCCAGAAAGATGTATGGAAGTCATTAGAAATTGAGATCAGAAGATAATGTGACCCATAAATTACTCCTCCTAAATCAGCTTTCTATGTTATAATGAACGTTATGTTTCCTGGTAACTACAGGTTTAATATAAGAAATCATATCACATGATTCAATGACTCTAGGACATGCCAGGTGTGCCTTTCATGGGAACTCTTGACAAGAGTAGAAATGCAAGCGTAAAAATGCAGATTGCCCTTTGTATTGGCAGGTATAATACCTTGATTTTTAAAATACCAACAGAGAGGAAGTTTTGTATCATAAGGAATGTTTTCTAATGGACTATCCTTCAAAGAATCTACAGTGAACAGAGTGAACAATAAAGGCAAATGAATCAGTTTCACACAAGCAGCAGTTATCTATAAATTTCAGTTAAGTCAGAGTCATCACATCTTTGCAAGAAGTACGTTTTGCTAAAATCTTAGTCACTGAAGCTGTTTGAAGTAGCAAATGTCTTAAATGTCTCACTATTAAGGTGAATTTATATGTTATCATTTCTGACAACATTAAGGCTATGTTCAGTTATGACAGGTTATGTCACTGAATATTAAACTGATACAGAGTGTCATGATTATGGTATCCATCAGTCTCCTGTGTTTGTCTCTTTTGTTGAAGTGATCTCTCAGCTGTTTTTTAAGACATGGACTGATTCAAAGATGCTATGAAATACATTAGCACTACTAATATGTAATATAAATATATTATATATTTTATTTCCCTTTCTTTACTTTTTACATTTTCGTCCATATTTTTGTTTTATTTTTTATTGATGAAACACACACACACACACACACACACACACACATATATATATATATATATATATATAATATTGTTGTATACCTTGAGGTTCTCCCACCACTGTTTCCTTAATTCTTATTTGTGTGCTTCAGAAATATTTGCATCATATTTTAGTTATAAATAATTAAGCCTAACTGTGAAAATAAAGTTGCAATCTTTCCCCTTACTTTCTTGATAAAAGCTGTTTTTAGTATATGCAGGTTTCTACTGCATCTCTTTTTTTTTTTTGCTATATTCCAACTTTTCCCTCTATTTTTGTTTGAAAATTCTAACACAGAATTTCATGCCAGATTTTTTTCCCTTGAAAGCTGGAAGAAATGGTTTCAAGTTTCAAGACTGTGAAATTGACTATGCTTTGACTTTTTCCAAAATGACTCTCAGTGCTTTTTGCCAGGCAGTTTCTATGACCAGTTAGTTTATGATCAAAACTTACAGATGGTTCTTACAGAAAACTAGCCAGTAGGGCATTTTTTGAGAATGTCAAGATCAAACACTATAATTAAAGGTTATTTTGGGAAAAGCCAGTATCCCCATCACTAACTCCATGGGGGGAAAAAAGAAGAAACGATTTTATGACAAAGTAATTGCTGACAAAAATATTGTAACCCAATATGTCATTTGAAAACAATTGAATTTCTGGTCATTTCATTGTGGAACCTTAGCTTTCAAAGTGATGGTTAAGGTTATAGTGTATCATACTGACTTTTCTTAAGATCATAGGTTATTTCACAGCTGTCATAGTTATACAACTATCTTTTCTGTCACCAGTTACTGAAGCTCATCTTCACTGGTTGATATCTTTATACCAAATCCCCATAACATTTAATCATCACAAGGTAGAATTCTTGACAATGGTAAGCCAGTGATAAGATTTTTTACCCCTTAATAGCATACAAGTGAAAATTTTATGCACTGAGGCAAAGGTAGGAAAATAATGAATGTCTATAGTTTAATTTCAATGCCTCATTGCTTGTGGCAGTGAAATAAATACCAGGGTGAAGTAATAGAATAGTTAATGGGATGGGCTAGTGGTTTTAGGAAGAGAATTAATATCCATGATTAAAATTGCATGTATCATTGCCAAGGGCTGTGAAAATATGTCAATGGGATGACAGTGTTTGTTACGGCCAGAAAAGAAACACTTAAAAATTAGTAATAATTACTGTCTTTTTGAATAGAACAAGTCAAAATCCTTACTCCTAAGTGAAGGAAACAATAGATGAATATCAGAGCTGTCTGTTTTTGAAAACAACCAATTGCAGTTTTACATATATCTACACACACATATTTATATATGTATATATGTACTGATGATTAGTTTTTCAATATTTTTATTTAAAGATTCTATCAATCAACTTAATGTTGTATATCTACGAATTTGCCTTTTCCCTACTAATTCTATGTAACAATTCAATGTCATAGAGTATTTAATTGGTCCTTGATTTTATTTTTGTAGTTCAAGCCTTAACGATAATAAGCATTTATTACAAAGAAAACATGGCAAGGTATGTTTTTATTATTATCTATTTATAGGTTTTTTTTGTGATTTAACACATATAATCTTAAAACATAACAGAAAATGTTCACAAAATAGACAACTTCTTGTAGTAAGTGGAAAATATGTGGCTCAATTGTATTAAGATGACATCTGATTTTATGGTAACTTTCACAGAGCACACTTTGAAAAAGTATCCACAATGTAATCCCTAAATTTCAGAATACTTGATATTCATCAGATATTTGAAGTGGGGATAAAAATTACTTTCAAACAAAGATTAGTTTGCAGTCTTAGAAGAATGTTTAAAAAAAAACACTAATGTATGTTATGGTTTTGAAAATTGTTTGTTTTGAAAAAGACTTGATTTACCATAAAACACAATTTTTAAAAAGCAGAACTTATCAAGTTTTATGAGCTAGGAAACATGTAAGGTAGATGAATTTTACAGCTATCAAAAACAACTAAAACAATAGAATCTGATGCTGTCTCAACACACACAGATTCATATTGAATGCTATGCTTCTACACTTTTCCCCTTGAAGGAGATGAGTACTGTGCCCTTTGTTTTGCTCAGAATTGAGGAAATGAGGAATTGAGTACTTGGTCAGCACTCTACAAATAATAAGTCACAATGAAAAATACTGAATCCAATTTGAAACTGGAGGGGGAAATTCAAATGGTCCCAAATGCCAGAGTTTTTAGAGTTAATACAATTTGTGGAGGAGCTGAAATTCCAGATTTATATGTTCATAAAATAATTCAAATTATTCTCTTCTATTTTTAGCTCCTGGATAGGCCAAAGAGATTTTCACACTGAAGATTACAGCCATGACTTTCACCAAGCTGAAAAACAAGCTTTAATGTGATGATCCACACAAGACCAAACTTGATAAGAAATGTAGGGTGTTGCTATGGCAATTCCATTCATTGGAACTTTTCTCTGTTGGCTTCATTATGACATTACATTCTAAAAAGAATCATATGAAAAGATGTGGTTGCTGTGAAGACAAACGTGAAGTCAAGGAGATGGAACTTTCTCATCTTTCTCTAAAAGAGAGAATGAGTTGTTATATTGTAATGCCACCCTAATGTAGTCAGAGGGTTGGCTGGGGAGGTGTCATTCTGAGATTTCATTGAAACCCCGGGTATATTTCTTTTTAACTAAAGTAGAAATTTGATAATGCTTGGATCTTGAGCAAAATAATAAGGTGAAGAGTGATGCTTTATGCTGAACATAATAATGGGAGGGTCTTGACCCCTGATAGAATGAAAATCTGTTTTGCAACATTGTTGTTGACTTTTAGCAGATGTTTATTTATTTCTTAACATGTCATTTAACATGTTTTATTTGTTAACTGTCATTTAAATCTAACCATAGAAAGTGACCACATTTGAACATCTCTGGTGGAGAAAGTAGAGTTATTAAATCACCAAATGGCATGTCTTTCCAGATAGACCTTTCTTTTGAAACTGGGTGCCCCTCCTCCCCTTGGGTTGTGGCAGTTAACTAGGTGATCCTCCCCACCTTGGGTACTAACATTAAACTGTCAGATGAAGGAGTTGGAACTAGTCAGTTGGACCAGAAGCAGAGAAATGGGAAGGGGTGGAAAAAGAAAAGTGTGTGGTGAGAAGGAGCCAAGTTGGCTGGCAGAAGAGTAGCAGGTGTGGAGAGTGTGGCACCGCAGCAAGGCGACATGGAAAGCCAGTACCTGGAGATGGCCAGGAATTTGGAAAGCTGATTTGTGCATCAGCAATTGTGGAAGGAGTTTGAAGCACCTTGGAGAAGCAGAGCAGCTCAGAACACTGGAGAGAAAAGAAGGGAAGATGCCAGAGAAAGGACTGGACTTTGCAGAGTGCCGACCTCTGAGGTTTGGAGGGGCAAAGGGGCACCATCTTGGACTGTGTTTAGGACTGTTGGATTAAAGGGTGACTGGAGTAAGATAACTGGCCATTTGTGGCTTAAAAAGAAAAGGAACTTTTCATTTTCTTGGTTAACTTTCCTTGTTAATAAAATCCCTTGTTAAACTTCATTCTGAGTGGCAACTGCTATATGCAGGTGATGTGAATCTGGGGTTTGTTACTTGGAGGCTTTTGCCCCTTTGCGACCCGATTTCACTTTCAGAGGTATAATCAACTCAACTCTTGATGGCAATGTCAGTCAGAACCTTATTACAGAAAATGCATTGTACTAAGCATTTTCTGCCCTGATTAATATGATTTACCCTCTTATGCTGACATATTAATATGACTAACAATCTTAATGAAACTGGGTGCACCCCCCCCCTTGGGTTGTGGCAGTTAACTAGGTGCCCCTCCCCTCTTGGGTGATGATGGCAGTTAGCTCCTTCCCCCCCTTAGGGGGGTGGCATTTAAAACTGTCAGAGGAAGCAGTTGAAACAGGGAGTTGGACCTGAAGCAGGGAGATAAAAAGGCAAGGAGTAGAGACAAGAGAAAACCTTTGGGGAGAGGAGAAAAGAGAACGGCAGGCGAGTAAAGAGTAGCTTGAGTGACCAGGCTGAGCACAAGCCTCCTGGAAGAGTGAGCTGGAGGTAACAAGGAGCCATGGTGTCTGGCAGAAGAGTGGCCGGTGTGGAGAGTGTGGTACTGCAGCAAGGTGACATGGAAAACCGGTACCTGGAGATGGCCAGGGATTTGAAAAGCTGATTTGTGCATCAGCACTTGTGGAAGAAGTTTGAAGCATCTTAGAGAAGTTGTGTGAGGGTGAAGGAGAGGTGACCCAGAGGAAGTGCTGAGCCACCGTGCAACCTGGGGAAACCCTCAAGTGCCTACCTCTGAGATTTGGAGGGGCAAAGGGGAATTATCTTGGACTGTGTTTAGGACTTTTGGACTAAAGGGTGACTAGAGTAAGATAACTGGCCACTTGTGCCTTTAAATAAAGAAAAAAAAACTTTTCTTGGTTAACTTTCCTTGTTAATAAAATCCCTTGTTAAACTGTATTTTGAGTAGCAACTGCTATGCACAGGTGAAGTGGACCTGTGGCTTATTCGTTGGAGGCTTTTGTCCCTTTTGACTGGATTTCATTATGATGTAAACACCATTACCGTTTCCATTTGCACATGAGAAAGTGAGACCTGTGCAGAAAACTTGGGGACAGGTCAAGATAGAAGATAGAAGAAAATCTTGAAGTTGAGCCCAGAACCAATATCTTAACCAACGTGCTAATTATAATAAACAGAAGCGCTCAAATTTGATGGTGATTCCAAAGGAATTCACCAATAAACAGGAAAAATTTTCATACTACTTTTCCTACTACTATGAAAAACTTTTCATACTGCTATGAAAGCGTATTTTTTAAGCTACAAAACACAATCAGGTAAGACCAAAGATTGGAGAAATCTTCAGTCTTAATACCTATTTTCCAATTTTAGCTCAACAATTATCACTGTTGTACTCTAACCATCTGCTCTATGTATGAAAGACTTAAAGGGCACCAGTTCTTACCTCCAAAGAGTTTGTCAGTTACTGGGGGAATATAATTAGCACGTTGGTTAAGATATTGGTTCTGGGCTCAACTTAACAAAATAAAGCAGGGAACCACCTATTAAGTAGAGAGCATGAGTGTATTCATAAGACAGAGGTTACGACCTAGTGGTCTGATGGCAGATGTGCTCTTACTACACATTTAACTGAACCTACCCAAATAGTTTTTGAAAAATTTTGGTGAGGTTTCACATGAAATTGCAATATTAAAAAAAAAATCTATGAACACAGAGTCATTATTTCCACTTGACATCAAATAGGCTGGAGCTAGTAGAAAGTTTTTAGTAATGGCATGTATTATTCCCAAATCTTCCAGATTTCCAACTCTACTCTTTCCCCCACACTGAAGTTGGGTGCCAATTGTCAACTGTCTTTCAACACAAAGTTGTTTCCTTGTTGTCCTTCTTTTCTTAGTCCCTATAGGCTTTTGCGATTGTGACTTCTTGTAGGAAAGCCAAAAATGCATTTGAGATACAGAATATTAATAGGGAGAGTTAAAAATACCACCATTGAGGGAGTAGTAAAATATCTACCACTTTCTATTTCTACTTCTATTATATTCTGTGCATATACTTGAATGACCACAGATTAGATATATAAAACTATGTATCAGAAGTGACACTACTACTGAGTTTGTCAGGAGATATGATTTATTGAAAACACAATTTCGATTGTCCTGAACCAAGAGAGGGTGATATCCAAGTATAGGTATGATATCCAAGTATAGGTATGATGTATAAATAAGCATATGTTTATTATACTTAAAGTACCCACTGCTTATATAATACATATACTATAACTATATAAAATAACCAACACTAAACTCTGCAGAGTTTCAAAGTTGGAGAAGACATAATTTTGACATTATGGAAGCATATCTTATCTGGGAGGTAAGACATAACCAAATCCTCATGGATACAGTAGTACTAAATAAAGGGGTTCTGAATGATGGCAGGGTCTTAGAAGGGAAGATCTTATTTGATTTTATACAAAGTATGTAATTGTTACTGAGGTTCTGAAAAAGGCATGGTTTTAATAATAAGTTTTGTTCAAGTTGGCAGAAAGTTACTTATATCTCCACTATTGTGATAAATTTATATCATAGCTACATGAATGTTTTCATATCTTTCTCTAGTAGAAGTCTCTTAAAGGATCACAGTAGAGATGGAGGAGAAAAGATGACCAGTAGTCATGATGGCAGGACACCTATTACTAGTAGTCATGATGGCAGAATACCACTCTGTAGAGCTGGTTACTAATGACTGCAGTAGCAACTGGTGCCTGGAAAAGAGTGCCAGAGGCTTTTATTTTAAAACCACTGTTGCATATGGCTGAGTCACCTATGCAACACTACAAGTAAGAATCTTTCATTGGAACAATTTCTGTAGGTTACAGATTTCTTGAGGTTTCTAGGTTGCAGAGACAGGCAATGTGGGTCAGCAGTGGTCTATGAGAGAGTAAACAGTCTTTGGGGGATGAAGAGTGTGAGCTGGTGAGAATGATACATTATTTTGCAGACGTAACTTCTTTTATGCTCATTTTTTTTAGAAGCTTACTGGTCCTTACTCTATTAAAGAGAGTTGCCTGCTGTTGCACTGGTTTTATTTCCTGAACACTTGGGACTCATCACCCTGATCCTTTTTTAGGCTGAGTCTCAGTAGGCAGTATTTTCTATTACAAGCAGGTGGCTTACTTCTATTGTTCAGCATTCTGGGTCTTACCTTGGTATGAGTCCAGGAAACTATGTGTTTATCTTTCTGTCTATGTGTGTAGCTTTCTGTCTACCACCCACCAAACAGTACCCTAAGAAAAATTCACTGCTCAAGAAATGCCAACTAATTTTGGAGAAAAACTGCTCTTCCCACAAAACTGAATGCACAGAGGTTGTGCTATTGTTGCATGATATTTCAAAGACAGTAGACTGTACCTTAACTGGGTATTCATTTTGGTTTCAGAAAAGCAACATGCTGAATCACATCTGAAAACCAAAGAACTCATTCCCAAAGTAATGGTGGAAAAGTCATCTGGTTGCACTGGGGATTATGTACTTTAGGACAAGTTTCCCTAGCGCACAATAAAGGAGCTGTATGTATACAGTTGAGTCAAACACTCAAGTAACATGATATGTGATATGTGATGATATTAATGTCATGGCACAAAATGAACAAACCTCTCCTCCCTTGTGTCCTGGCAATGGATGTTCTTTCAGCATATAAGAGAAAGTATTCCCTTTGTGCCTTTTCAGACAACCTGTCCTAGGATTTGCCTTACTGAAAACTACAATGTGCAAGTCCAAAATCAAGAAAAGAGTAGTTCTTGGATTCATGTATAGTTTCAATTATGTGATAAAAAATATATTTATGTACTTTTACAGAAATGAATGCACATTCATTCTCCACATAGGATGGAGAAAAGAAGTAAAGCAAAATACAGTGACTCTTCATCATGGGTTATTAGAACACGCCCATATGGATTTTGTTCTTAAGCGTTTCTCTGGATGTTCCAATTTTATGCAATTAAGTAATATTATTTTTACAATTTAGAGTGAAACCAAAACTGTTATTATTTCAAAGTGAAGCAATGAATTATTAGAGATTCTGACTTCAACTATAGTGAATGAGCAGTGTATGGGCACTTGTGGGCTCTTAGCAACATTATGAAAACAGGTTCTGTGAAGACAGAGGTAATTCCAGAGAGATAAAGCAAGGTGAGTAGTTCCCTGGTATATACCTCTTTCCCCCAGCCACTGTAGTGCTACCAATTGACATGTGTGTTTCCTGTTAGTCTTTGACCTTGAGATAAACACGCAGTCTGATCAAGAAGTTGGTACTAACCATTACTTAGATATTGAATTAATCAGTGAAGAAATGAATGAATTGGAGGCATGTATGAGTTCCTGAATTTTTCAAAATCCATTTGTGAGGTTTATCGAATGTTCTACAATCTGTCCTCTAACAATTTTAGCTACCACCATTTTAAATTCAAAACATGCTTTAGAAAAATAGGAAAAGAGTTGAAGTGATGATTTTTTCTATTTTTTTATTCCTGCCCAAGAATGCACATTATCTATTTTAAGGTTTTTTTTGTTTTTTTGTTTTTTTGTTTTTTTTGGTCTCTACCTAAAACAGAAGATTGTGGTAAAGGGTAAACTTTGCTATAGGAATATGTTAGCTATTTGACTGTAAAACTAATGTATAAAATCAAATCAGTCTATCTCACAGAAAACTTGGGAAAACTAATGTATAAAATCAAATCAGTCTATCTCACAGAATCAAAATATCTCACTGGTCAAAATAGCTAGGACCAGTGAAAAAAATATTACATTTGATTATAAAACCATATCTTGAACCAAGAACACCAATTTTTAAATAAAATGTTGCCTTACTATTTTAGATAATTTAGTTATGAGGTTATGAAGGCATAGAATAAACAGATGAGTTACTAGAAGTAATACAAAAACCTTCATGTCTACTAGATAATTGGCATAGAATAACATATAATTGTTCACTTTCTAAATTTATTTCTCTGTAGTAGAAAATGATTGCCAGAAAATATGATTGCCAGTTATATATTAATATTTCAGGAATAAAATAGTACCAGGAAAAAATAATTTGAGCAGCATGACTATATTTTATGAATATGTCACTTTTTCAAGAAAGTATTTATGGTGGTGATCTAAATTTCCAAGGATCCTATGACTCAGAAATGGGTCAGAATGACTGCTTTCTAATTTACTTGATTTCTGGCTCCTTAGTAGCCACTGTCCTATTAATATATCAGGAACATTATTTTTTTTGTTTTGTTTATTTTTTTTTTTGATTGAAAACTAACACATTGTGCTGAGTTGTATTTACAAAGGAATAGAAACTTAAAGCATGTTTCTTGAGAAAGTTGATATTTTTATAGAAATCAGGTAAATTCCATTTGTCTATAGGGAAAGGTTGTTTTCTATAGTGTTGACCACTATTCATTACTAAAGTGCCCATGAAAAACTAAAGGGGGACTTGATATTGAAGTCACAGGTACCATTTGCTTTCTCTTAATTGTATATCAGTCCTCGGAGGATAGTTATTAGGGAAATGTTCCCCAAGTTTTATCATAATATATCTTCATTCTGTAGGTAAAGGACTCTCTCAGTTCCTGGACTATTCATATGATAAATGAGCATGAACCTCTCTGTGACATGTCTATTATCAAATTGAACTGTTATTTAAATCTTGCATTGCCATTTAATTTCTCACTTATGTATGTTTTATCTCTTCAATTGAATTGTAAGGTTTGGGAAGGTCACAGAACATTTATCCCATCTTCTATCCGAGCAACAGTGCTTCTCATGATCTCTGGTAGATGCTCAATAAATATTGATGGATGTGATAAGAGTCAGCTGAAAATACCAAACCTTGCCTATCAACTACCAGCTCAATTCCACGGCTTGCAAATTTAATTTTGAGTAAGTGCAAAGTACTCAATTATTCTGTAAATTGAAAAACCGCATATTTAGAAAGGATCTATATTCTTCTGATGACATCAAAATTCTACATTTTTTTCTCCCTGAAAGATGCAAATAAATTTTACATCAATATTACCCTAAGTCACAAGTTATGCTATTTAAAAGTACAACATTTCAAAAGAAGGTATAGTACAAATGTCTTAAAATAAGACATTTCTACTTAGGACAGGTCTTATGTTACTGAGAATTAGTGAATTTTACATGTGAATCATGAAATAATTAATATAAGTAGTCTGAAACAGCAGCATCCTCTTAATTTTGAACTGATAAAAATGACACTCAGAAAATAGATGAAATTTTTACCTAATTTATATCACATAAATGAAAGGAAAGGCAAAAATCATATACAGTAGCAAGGTGTTTTACATTTACTGAAGGGAAAATATTCTGTTTCAAATAAATGGTTAGAGTGCTTAAACTTTACATTATTTGAAATAACAAATTATTCTAAAAGTCAAACATTTCTTTAAAATGTAAAGGAACATTCCAGCAAAAACCTTCACTATAGCAATGCAGTCTAGCGTCATGTTACAGTTTTTTAAGTCATATATTGTGCCAAATATTATTAGATATTTCATCCTGGCAAAACTTTAAACATTGTAAACAGAGAAAAATACATTGGATTTATAGAAAATAAATTTAATAGCATCTATTTTATACAGTATTACTTTAACATTTCAGATCAAATAGTATAATAGTATCAAAGATATCAGAATAGCATAAAATATTCATTTAAGAGAATGGGAATATGAAACTAGAATGAAATACTTGAATAATGGAAACTTTATTCTTTCAATAGTTCTTTTTTCTCTGAAACAAAAAACTTTAAAATAACTTCCCACCTTTGAGTGGTTTTAACACACCAGGGCAAAATTATGGGCATATATGCATTCATGGGCACTTAACTAATATAAACAAATGTACAAGAGATTACACTGTGGTCCAAAAACAAAGCAAAACCACCAACAAAAAAATCCCAAGACACCACTGTCTATATTTATCTGATGAAATTAAAAAACTCAACTTTGTATCTATTTCAAGGCTTGTTTCCATCAAACATGCACAGAATCAAAAAAATTATGGAATATGTTCAGTGTCCATTATTTTGTCTTTGGCATTTAAATATTTGTGGAAAAAAATTAAGGCAGTGGCTTTTGACAAAACAAAGTTAATGTTCAAAATGAGTGACAAATGCTTTGTAAAGAAACAAAAGATGGCTTTTGAAAAATTTTGTTTAAAAAGGTATTTCTCATACAAATGTACAAAAAGGGGACTAGAAAATGATAAAGCTTTGGAAATAAGACAACAGAATTCCCATATACAGCCTTTGTGTGATTATTACTGACACAACCAGTTTAAATCACTCAGATTTAAGCACTAGAATCTGGTTTAGTTTCTTTCAGCTTCAATTTCCTCCTTCTAGTCATCTGTATAATTTTTAATAATAATTCATATATTTTCTTTTGTCATTGTTTACTATCTTAATAAGGGAAAATTAGCTCAAAATCATTTTTCTTTCCTTAGGCATAAAAATGTTCTATACTCCTTTACTATTCTGACAAAAAATGAGTTGAAGTAGATCAGAAATTATTATATAAATTGTGTTTGTTTTAGGAGATTGAAAAAGACAAAGCATCTTTTCGTTAAATACTAGATCCATTTAAATCAGCTCCTTCAGGAATAATGGCGCCAACTTACCTGACCAATGTCCACTAGATGACACTGTTGTATAAGCACAATAATCAGGGCCATGGCTTCAACAATAATATAATACACATATATTTAGATATTGTCAGTGTCTGGCTTTCAAGATGAAACTGCTTTAGCATTTTTAATTGGATGTGGCTGATAACTACAACTTCATGTAATTTAGAGTAAAGTTACCCTCAAAGGCTAAAATGTAGGGAAAAAAGCAGCATCATTTTACAAGATTCATATTTTTACAAAAGAATGATCTTTCAAAATTCGTATTTTTCAGTGGAAACAGTTCATTTTGAATTTTAAATTGTACCATTTGAAATCAAAGGACAACGAATGTAGTGATATTAATGGTTTGCTAGTAATGTTCTGTCAGTGATCTTTTTTCTTTAATCTACATCTTCTCATTGTCCTTCTCCCACCCTTCTTGTACTTTCAGTTCTTTTTCTTTTCTCCTGGATTCTGGATTGGGAACCACTGGATTTCAGTGCCCAAATCAGGGAAGAATCGATTGTCTTCAGTCACCAACCTCTGCTTCACCATCTGATCGCCAAACCAGGAAACTTTAGCTTCAGAAAAAAACAGCACAAAACAGACACCATTCTTATTTATTTTTTATTTTTAAGACTAGGTCTCACTATTTTTGCCTATGGAATCTCAGGCTCACGTTGCTGGGGTACCACAGACTCAAGCAATCCCCACGCTCAGCTTCCCAGGTAGCTGGGATTACAGGTACGCGCCACCATGCCCAGCTATTTTTTGATCCCTGGACCTGGCTACGACTTCCTAGGCTGCTGCTTACAGGCATGCACCACCATGCACCAGGCCTTCAGATACCATTCTGATGCACTTGTGGAGACAGATGCCTGGAAGGAATCTAACTATCTAGAATTGTATTCACCTCCTAGACATAGACATTTTCATGTGAACTCCACTATGTGGCGAGGTCATGCGGATGATTAAGCTTTCCCCTGACAACAAGATTTCTTTGGAATCACTTATTCTTATATGGATGCTCCAGGTTATTGTCGCAACAAAGTTTTTTACTGCAACTTGAATTCAGAGAGAATGTTGAAGAAAAAGGATTTGTGCTTCCTTACTACATATTACATACACAAATCTTTAGGCTGTATAACTGAAAGTCTCAGAGGAGGAGCCAGTACTAAAAAGGAATGACTCAAATGGCTAGTGGAGAGAGAAGTGTTCTATGGTGTGTAGCATCTCTCAGAAGGGAGTGACAGATATGTCACCTTGCTTCTTTCCTAAGTCAGACATGCTAGAGGTGGAGAGCAGACTCTAAGATACCCCATGTTGGGGAGAAGCCTACTACAAGAGCCATAAACCCCAGAGTGCCAAATTTACACTACATATTTTGTCAACACGACTCACAACCAAAACTATGAGTTTATGCCATTACGTCAATGATAATACATAGACAAGAGTAGAAAAGGAATCCATACACTTAAATACTCTTAACTTTTCTTTTCAAAGACTTGGCATTGTACTTAAATGCTTAAATCCCTCTTATTAGGTGGATGGTGGAAATTTGGATCAGGTAGAACTTTATATAGAATCAATTTATCTTTCCATTTTTTTTTACTTCTCTGGTTTGTGGTTTTGTTTCCCCATCTGCTTAACCAATAACAAAAACCTATCCTCTCAATCTGAACTGAAAATCATAATACTGTAGATATGCCAGTCAGTCACGTTGGCTCGTGCCTGTAAGCTTCAGCCTACGAAGCGGTTGGGGCTAGGGATCGTGGTTCGAGTCCCGCCAGGGGCAACACTGTGAGACCTAGTCCCAAAAAATAGCTGGGTGTGGTGGCATGGGCCTGTAATCCAAGCTACCTGGGAAGCTGAGTTTGGGGGATTGCTTGAGTCTGTGGTACCCCAGGCAACTTGAGCCTGCGGTTCCATGGGCAAATAGTGAGACCTAGTCTCAAAAACAAAAAATACTGTAGATATGTCAGCTTTTTCATTCTGGACATATTATATAATCCATGTGAGCCTTAGACTTTCCATACACAAATCTGCACGTGATTTTTTATGAAGATTAAATAATATTTTTGAAATACATGACACATTTTTAATATATAGTGTAGTATGCAGATAATACTTACCTATGAAAGCTTCCAAAACAAACAAACAAAAAACCCAAAAACCTCTCAGGAGCGAAGGTGGGCGTTAGGGAAGAATCTAACAATAGTGTGTTGTAAAGCAGGGTGTGAAGACAGGAGTGGATGAAACCAGAAAATGTCACAACCAAAACAGAGTGATAAAGCAATAATATTACAGAGGAATACCATTTCATGAGTGCTGGGTGCAAGGCGCTTTGTTTCATTTCTAAAGCATTTCCCATTTCCACTAGACCAGCCCCTAATATTTTACAGATGAACAAGTAAGACACAGATTTCAACATTCCAGCAACCTCATACTGATAAGTAGTGTTTGGAAATTTTACTCAAGTACTCAATGGCTATTCCTTGAGGATTAAGTTATCAACCTTTTTTTTTTTATTAGCAGCTTATTTAACTCGAAATATAATTCATCTGAAGATTAGAGAACCTATATTGTCTAATCCAACAAGATAATTGTCAGATTATCTTAACTATTTATATAGCCAGTGTACCACTTAACACACAGGGAAAAGTCATCTCTAATCCTCAACCTGTTGTGTACATTTAACATGTGTGAAGATGAAGTTGAGGGATGGATGGTTAGGGACTACCGTAGCACCCATCACAGTACATTGCCGATTGTGAGTCATTTGTTAGATAGATGACCACATGTGATGGAAAATGATGTGTGTTATGGCTTAGAATTTCAATTAATTGAATAGTCTATCAAACTTGCTCAAATAATAGTGTTAAAGTCACCTCTGAGATCTCAGATACACTTCATTTTGCATTTTCCTCTCTGCTAGCAAGCACAGTAAGCTTAAACTATGAATCTCTTACCACTGAGTTACTGCACCATAGTTAGCAAATAACAACTTGAATTCAGTTGTTACTTAAAAGACTAGAAATATAGTCTTTCCCTTCCCCTTCCCCCACCCAAACATATCTTGGTACTTGGATCTTAGATGTCCATTACTTTAGTTTCTAGGTCAGGAGGTACAACTAGTATTTTCATCCTCTATTTCCGAGTGTCTTATATTGATGCCCTGTTTTGATCTTCCCCATTTTTGAGATTCATAAGAGAATCACCAGGTGTTGAACATATCAGTGGCATGGAGAGCTTATCACTTGCTCCCAATTCACTGTTTATTGCAAGAGAGAACGGCTAATGGTGTTTGCTACTGTTAGATTTTTCTATGATTCCAGCAATCCATCTCCCTGCCCCCAGCTTCTAGCAACATTTCCTAATTATTCTTTTCTCCTAATACTACCTACAATATATGATAATATATTTTTCTGAATAAAATTTTCATTTATCTGGAAGATCACAAGGCACAACAAACTTTTTCAGTATTTAAAATGAGAGGGTTAGTCAGGAAATCCTCAAAGATGTGGGTCTTACCAAGCTGCTTATGATTTTCTGATTAGGTTCCCTCGAAACTTGATAATTATCTTTTAGTACACATGACAGCATTTCTGGGGCTACTGAACCCAGCAGTGAGATGTTGTTCAGAACCTAGAAGGGTTTACTTCCTTCATCATAAATTCAGACATCTATAGGAAGCCTATTCTCAACTATCTGAAGATGTAAAGAAATATAAATTGCTTTTTCTAAACTGGCATCATAGAAAGATAAGGTCAAATGCTTATGAGAAGGGTCAAATTATGAGGAAACTTGACATAGCTACCTGGACCTTAATTGCTTGGAGATCTTGATATTTCAGTGCAAACATGTTGCTAAACACACAACATTTTCATGTCTCTTGGTATATAATTTAGATGCGCTCACCTAACATCTGAGACTTGGTCACATCCTATGGAGAATGGGCATATCACTAATTTGAATTTACCCTGAGTGTTCACATAAATGTAACCCTCCATATAAAGGATGTGATTACGTTTTTGAATAGTGAAGCAGTTTCTACATTTTCTACTCTTCACAGAAACCCCTGCCAGAAACTTTTCAAAGCATTATTCTTTCTCTGAAGTGACCCAGTTCATGAGCTAAAGCACTCCTGTGGTCCAGCGCTGGCTCATGTTAGCAAAGTCTAAGGCATTGGTTGCTTTTTGTTTTCCCTACAATATTAAACCCATTTGCTCCATGGCCTGGGATACCATCAATGGCTGCCTTTTCCTCTGCTTTCTGCATGGGTGCTTCTGATCCTAGAAGGTCAGAGGAGGCTGAGAGAAAGGAGTGGGGCTTTCTCTGCCAAGATGTCTCCCTTGGCTGGCCTCGGGCTAGCTGCATCCCTCAGCTGAAGACCACCATTCCTGTTAAGCAATTCTTACCTAAGCAGCTCTAACTTTTCTAGGATCCAGGCATTTCTATATTCCTGTACTCCACATGCCTAAGAATGGAACAACTTCTAACCTATTGTGCTGTCTTAATTCCTTACCCTTGCCCATCTTTTTGGTAAATAATAACTTTGAAAATCTTTTTCATATTAGCCAATAGAAAGATTTCTGTTTCTTACTAGGACCCTAACATTTCCCTGACTTCATGCTCTCCATCAGAATGGAAGTTTCCCTGCATTTCCACTATCTGGTGGATGCGTGGTACTTAAAGGGTTACAGGGATCTGTTTACATGTCTAGTTTTCTTCCCAGAGTTTGAAAGTCCTCTTTATCCTGGCAGTGTTTGGCACATTGTAGCGACTCAGTTAATGTCTGTGAAAACATTCTCTGCCACTGCTTATTTTATCAGTCTACTAACATACTAGCAAGGCTTTAAAGGAGCGGAACTACCTAACACAACTATGTCTAAATGCACATGTCATTTCCATTCTGAAGCTCAGAGGAAAAAATATAGAGAGAACCTTAATAGAGTCTGTATCCCTCATTCCTTACAGTTCTTCCAGGACAGGATTTTTTTTTTTCTCTAGTGCTTAGCGAGTGCCTGACATAGTTTGCACTTAATATATGTTTGTTGAATAAATGAGGTTCTCTTTTTTCTTTTGAGGGGAAAACTTACCAATGAGGAAACAAAATATAGTATACCTGTTGTTTTCGTGTTTTTAACAATTGATATTTTTCTTTATAACCTAATTCGGGGAATGAGAGTACCTGGCCACTGTTGATTCCCAAAGATTCAAAAGGTAGATGAAAGAAGTCCAGCAAGACTAGCCAAAGCAGAGATTCATGATCGATGGAAGATTTCCATTTTTAAAAATAAATCCAGTCACCTTTTTCCTTAATGTATAACTCCTTACATTTACCCATTGTGTCAGAGAACTTGGAAATAAAAGCGAAATCTTAGAGAGCAGTTCATTCAGGCTTTCATGTTAAAAATATTTTATGTATGACTTCTATGTATCCAGCACATTTTTAATACAATGAATATGCTGATGAACCACACAGACTAGAATCTCCCTCCTTGTGGTGTTTACATGTTAATGAGAGTGAGAAACAATAAACTAGATAAATAAATAATGTGTACAGTGGGTTAGAGAGAATTGTTAAGGGGAGGGCTAGGAAATGTCAAGGGGATGTTTCTTTTGCATGAAAAGTTCCAACATTGTGTCCTTAACGGAAGGATGCCAGCTTCTTCGACAAACTAATGATAAGAAAACTATTCTCTACTCATGATGTTTCAGGTATCTCAAAGATTCATTTCTAACTGTCTTTTAAACATGGTTTAGCATGAAAACATGCAAAGCTATGAAAGTGACAATGATAGCCAATATTTTTATTGGAGATATATATATATGACCATATATATTTATTCATATATATTTATTCATATGTTTATATCAAAGATTCTCTGGGCATGACTTTTACTGCCATGAGATAATAGTAATTAACAGAATCAAAGGGTATCTCAGAATCTGGGACCTGACTGAAACTTGTAAGAACCAGCAGAACTATGTTTTTAATCTCCAGATATTTGGAGACTATTTGAAGGTGTTTAGTCAGATCCAAGGAGACACTGTGACTTGGAAGTAGTGTCATTTTTGTGGGATTTTTGATATGATGTTAAATCATAGGGTAATGGATTCCCTAGACAAAATATTAATAAAATCCATGGATTGAAACTCCTTTTCATGCTTATTTGGTCAATATAAATCAAAGGTCAAAAAATAAAAGTCTTTGATCTCAAAAAAAAATAATCATTTGATCTCAAACTATTTCATAGTATAAAGGTTGCACTTCTCTCTTAATGATTTCTCATTAAGAAATCATTTCTTTGAATATACAATTGGCTTGTATATTTTATTTTTTAATATTTTCAGTTTGAATATTTTAGCATTTCTGATTCTTTTGTATATAAAATTACTGAAGGACCAGTTTCTAACTAGCCACCCTAACTTACTTTGGAAAAACAGCATGACCTATCCAATAGTTTCCAATTATTAAAAAATGAATTCTTATATAGAGCTTCAATATATAAAAACAGACAAAGCCAGGCTTCCCTGGCAGATTAAGTCTTCATTGTTTAGCAGAAATTTTTTTACGGCTTGTTCTAAACCTGAAAGTACCACTGTGAAACCTGAGTTTTCCTGGGCAGCAGCATGAAAATCATTGAGCTACTCAAATCTCAGTTTGAACTAAATTTTCTTGAATGTACACAAGGATACATCTTGAGAACCACCGAAATTCTGGTACTGATGCCTCCAAAGGACTCAGTCACACTGACTCTGTGCCAGTCACCAAACCTCTTTCAGCTTTTTGATTCCTTTCTGTAAAATGGGCTTGTTCATAGTTTACCATGTGTCTCCATCACAGAGATGCTGAGAAGATGAATAAGTGCTGTTGCTAAGGCTCTAAAAAAATCCTTAGAAGAAAGGCTGTAGATATGACCAAAAAAATAAAAACCACAATATATTTTATTGGATTCTACCCAGCGAATGCTGTGAAAGAGTCCAGAAACAAATATCTAAAACTCTTAAGTGGATAGTGTCAGTTCCAATTTACTTCTTCACTTGAACTGAGGTGGTGCTATTAGAGGCAGCCAAGGATATACACTACTGCTTGCTGGGGACTGTATGTGCAGAGAGCAGTGGCAAGGAAAGCAGTGAAGTCAGTAGCTACGTCCAGGCATAGCTAGGAGCTAGAAGGAATGCCAGTGAAGCGGGGAGGGCAGACAAGCAATGTTAGCAGGAGTTCCCTGAGCATCACTAGGAATAGTCACTGTTTAAATGAAGAAGGAGCTGGCTAGACACACAAGGCAGCTTGCATAAGGCAGCCATTCCTTGGAGAGTGCTATGTGTGGAGAAAGGCATCATTGGTTGCATTTTACAGAGTTGAAACTGACCAGTCACTCTAAGTCAGTTGCTACTTTTCCTATAGATCTTTCAGTTAGCTTACTTATGCTGAATTTTACCACGATGGACAGACAGGATTATTTTCAGAGGATAGCATCCTTGTGGTAAATTCTGGGTGTGCACCTCCTTTTACACACTCCCCACTTTAAGGTTGGGTTCACTTTTTGCTTCACTTTCAGCCTGAAATATTTCAGTGGCATTCTAAGCACAGTATCCTCTGCTTCCACTAACTTCCTTTCTGTAGCTTCAAAAGGGTTCTGGAAAATTATCCTCCAGAGCAATATGACCGCATCTGTCTATGCTCAGAGAAATTTCATGGATCCTGTGCTGATAATACACATCTCAAGTGTGATATTTTTGAGGACCTTCATTATCTGAAACCAACTCCCTTTTTTCTCACTAGATTAAGCCCTCACTCTGAACATGTAATATTTCTCATTGCTTTCAGACTTCTAGCCACACTTCATTTCAATGCTGCCTCAATCACTAATGTAAATTCCTTTTAATACTGCATAAATATGGAATCATTGAAAATCTAGCTAGATTTCAAACCCTGTTTCAGAAGACTTTCTTTCTCCAAATTCTGTCTTCACTACCATGGGATACAAGTTTGTTACAATATTGGTTTTTGTTTGGAGAGTCTGCAGTGGGGTTGACTTCTTGCAGTCATCAAATTGGGTCCACAAGTAGACCTCCCCTATTAATTGTGATTTGGGACAAGTTCATTTCTTTAGATTTCAATTTCTTACCCTGTAAATGGGGATAGAATATCTTTAAATGATATAAAGTGTATGATAGCCAGAATCTTGGACCTGGCAAAATGAGGAATCTGACAAATATTTACTGAGTAGGTGAATGAATGAATAAAACAAAATAATGGATTCTTAAAGATGGAACATAGTAACTGTTGTCTGGCAAGAGTGGAATCACTCATTCTTGCTTCTCTGTTATTGAAGGAGCAAATACTCTAAAAACGGTGTCTCTTACAAGATCAGGGTCAGTCCTCAGGTTGAATGACAGGCATGTGAAACTTACAAGTTGCATGTAGGAGAAGCATGTAGTTTGTGTTGGTTTTCTAGTGTGCCGAAGCAATTTTCTATTTCTGTGTCAAGTCTTTCAGGCTTGTTTACCTCAAGATCCAGTTTCTGGCTTTATGTCTACTTCATTGTTGTCGTTCTTTAAATTCTCCTGCAGCAGACAAAGCAAAAAAGTTTGGCTTTGAAGTCCCAGGAAGCCGAGATGTCAGTTACCGCAGGAACCCGGGGAAGTACACGTGAAAGCAGGCATTAGAGGCGGTAGAGATCAGAGGGCATTTCAAAAGCTGCAGGAGCTATTCAGATTCTCTTATTTAAAAGGACTCTGTTGCCAGAAGATGGTGTGTTGGACTCTTCTGTGCTACCAGTTTGAAATGTATTTGTAGTTTAATCAGAGAGTCCCGATTTAAAAATCCCAGTTTGCCTGGATGGGGAAAAGGGAGGAGAATGTTTTCTATTCTAGGTCTCTACATAGCCTTACCCCGGAGCCCTATGCCCTGCTGTTCTACCGTGTCTGCATTTCCTGGGGAGGTTTTAAGAGTTGGAGATAAAAGGAAAACGAGAAGATGTTTGTTCTATTTATTTTCTTGTCCCTGGGACAAAGTCATTGTCTCAGTATTGAACTCTGACACCAAAGTATACCGAGCTAGACATTAAGCAAATATTTGCAGATTGATGTCCTATCTAAAGAATTGCTGCTTCAACCAATGAAGTAGTGAGATTCTTTTTCTAAGTTACACATTTAAAGAAAGAAATAAGGTTAGCTGGGGGCAACCCTGTGCTGGAGTTTCTCTGACCACTGACTTCGACAACTGGGGAGGAAGAAAGAAGAGAGGAGACTCTTGGTTTATGTTTCACTCTGTGTAAAGTGATGAAGTTGAGGATGAGCTGACTTACTGAACTAAACATCAAGCTGCACGTACAGGAAAATTGAAGAAAGCAAAATGCGTAGTTGCCTCTCCCTAAAAGCTTTTTATGGGCAAGGAAAAAAATGCATCCCTGTTGGTCAATTTCCCTTCCCTCCTAGTAGCAGACTTCTCTCTCACTGTACCCCATGTGACTTTCTTGTATTGTTATTTCAAATATTACAAGCACTTTGGTAGATGGTAGTGATTGCTTTGTTTAAAACGAAGTGAAAAGTGAAATTAAATTTTTACTTTTAGATGGAATAGATCAAGGAAATAATCCCATGAATTTTCCACACTTCTCAGGGAAATGACAACAAAAACATTTTTTCCTCTTTTTTGTGTCACTGTACTATATTCCATTTTAGAAATTAGAAAGGATGTGTCTCACCAAAGAGGAATAAAACACACTGAGTTGAATGGAAACAATGGTATGATTCAAATCCAACTTCTTATGTAAACTTATACCATATGATAATGTGGTTGTACTGCATATTCAATTTTGATATGTAACCTTTGAAATAAATTGGAATATTCTTTCCTGCTACTCTTGGCACACGCAGAGTGATCATAAACAATAATCTCATAAAGGTCACTTGCTCAATAAGCACAGCTCTCGGCAAGAAGTATTCAGGACTGTTCGGAGGTATTTTTCTCTTTTTCTGTGACTCTTAATTTATTCTTTATTCCTTCTCTGAAGCTCCAAACAACACAAATTTTCTTATATCACGTAGCCTTGCAGGATTTCTGGAATGTTTATTGTTTTTCTCTTTTTCTTACACATTGTTCTTTTTGTTTTAACTTAAATTGACCGATGGAAAGTAGGCAAAGCAGCAGTTTGGAGATTGGGTGGAGAGGGGGAGTTAAGTTATTCAGTCAAAACAAATTGACAATTTTAAACGATTATTTGGTTTTAAACGATTATTTGGTTTTAATTTCTCTCTTTACAAATTACTTCATATAAACAGACATGATGAAATAAGTAGAGATATATGTTTAGAATATACATATCTATTTATGTCATATTCACATGTATTCTTGAAGATGTTTTCTTTTACAGAACTTATTCATTTAGAAAGTGTATTTTAGGAACCTTAAAACATCTGAAATTAGTTGAATATTACTTTACCACTTTAATTTCAGTTCCTCACACAAAAGTTAAAACTTTTACAAATCTAAGCTCCTGTCACTTCAATTGTATCTTGCTTTTATTTACCAGCAAAATAGCTCCAGTCAATATTATTGTATTCACAGATAATAGCTCTTCTTAGCATATGCCAATTAGTCTGTTGCCAAACAATATTGGTGGATCACCCCCTTACAAGAAAATGATATAGGATCCTTACCACAATCCTATCTAAGGATATTTGCACGGGTGATACCCATGAATTTGATCAGCTATAAAGGAATCTGGAAGTTATATGGAAGATCAGTTGAGACAGGGTTATGTACAACCTTCCTTAGGGACAATTCAGTTATAATTCCAGCCTAAAGCACATTTGCTTCAAGCCTCCACATATTTTAACCAAATGATGATATTAGGACAGTCTCAGGATGAAATTATTAAAATGAAACTTTTCATTAATTTTTATTCACCTTGCTTTTGTAAGAAGCAACTGAATGTGTTTAATTATAATTATAATTTGCTATATGCCAAGTTCTTTTAAAAAAAACTTTACATTTATGGACTCTCTGGATGTTAGAGTAGATTAAGCAATGATTTGTGTTCTCTCTCTTTCTCTCTCCGTATTCATTCTATCTCACCACAGGTTTTCAAATAAGAACAAATTAACTTGACTTCCAGTTAAGATTATGAGAAAAATACAGAATTAGTGGGGCTTGAGTAGAAGTAGATTTCTAGGGACAGTGGTACTGGAATGTCACACAGGCATGGAGGTGTTGGGAGAGTTGGTGATAAGACACTTCTATTTTCCTATGTCAAACCTAGTATCATTGTAACTTCTAAAAAGTATTGTCACTGATGCTGTTAGAGCAGACTGTTAGAAATCTGGAATTTGGGATATCTTTTTTTAAGATCTCATGATAACTTAAAATTGGAAAAATGGAAGCTCATTATAGAGGAAACACCAACATCACCTCAGGATAACATTGTTTTGAATTTTAAAAAAATCAATGATAGATTTGGATAAATCTAACAAATGTTAAAATGTAGAGTTGACTGTCCATTGAATCTTCTGCTCAGCCAGTGAAATGACAGAATAGGAATCTAACAGAAGCTCAGTTAGAGTTGACTTTAAGAAGAAGATGAACAATTGTAGCCTCTGGGAAAGAAGAGACCGACCGCTGTGGTCATAGTGCTATTTCCCACAGAGCTTCCTCCTTTGTTAATGAATAAAACTCTGATGATTAGACATATAGTCAAAATTTGCAGTTTATGTTTCTGAACTAAAGAGTGCAGTTATTTCTTTCTCTGCATAACTTTCAGTTTAAAAGTTAAGTATGCACAGCCTGGTGTGGTGGTACATACCTATAATACAAGTGCTGGGAGGGAAGAGGCCAGAGATCGCTTGAGTTCATGGGTTCGAGACTACCTGGGACATAATAGTGAGACCTGGCCTTGAAAAAAGCAACTGGGTGCAGTGGCAGGCGCCTGTAATCCCAGCTACCTGGGAGGCTGAGACTGGGTATCGCTTGAGTCCACAGATCAGGACTATACCAGACAGCATAGCGAGACCCAAACTCAAAAAAAAAAGTTAAGTATGCAAAAAATGCCCACTCAAAACAATAATCCAAGGTAATTCACTATTTAAATATCAAACTGTGTATCTTTGAAACAAATTATAGTGTTAATCTGATAGGGCAGATAGCTCAATTCAGAACTGAATAAATTTCAGGAGATGTGACTCCATTTTATAGCTTATCTTTTATTTGTTCATTTTTAAAAGCTATTTCCTTCTTTATTATGCTTAGTTATCTAGCACCTATAGCAATGTATCTAGAAAATGTGAGTTGAGTTTTATGAATCCTGTAAGAATTTGCATTTATCTTTGTCAAGAGGATATCTGAAGGCAGTAAGCTTTCTGTGAAATATTCTAATTAACCCAACTCACCATATTTCTGTATTTGGAAAATTTCATCAACTAAAATTCAGTTCACATCTTAAGAAGAAGGAAAAGAGCAGAGATGTCCCTGAAGAGGGAAAATGAATTAAAATTTTAAGAAGAGAATAGACCTAAATGAAGGAAACAAAATAGGAAACTTCTGCATAAACATCAGTCATCTCTCTGCTTTCCTCCTCCTCATGCCCCTGACCGTAACCTTTCTGGAGATTCAAACTTGTTGTCAGGGAATTTTTTACTTTTTGGAAAACCTAGAAACTTTTACCAAGTTATCTCAAACTCAGTCAGCTTGATAGCTGTGTATGCATTCTAGCTGCTCATCTACACATGTCCCTAATGATTGGTGAATGTGTGTTTTTCCACATGCAAAATATGCCTCTTAGTACTAAGGAAAGCAAAAGTGGCCCATTTTATAAGACTCTGCACTTAAGAATGTGTTTGGACAATCTCTGCCCAGATGCTGGTGTGTAGATGCATATTTCAGACGTCCTTTTTCCTAATTAGCATGTAGCTAGAACACCTGTTTTCTGCCTGGAGGACTCATATTAGAAATGAAGATATACCTGAATCGTCAAATATATGCATTATATCTATAAACAAAGTTTTCACTGTTGGGATGTATATCTTCCAATCTGTCCAAAAAGATGTAAATACCTCAGTCCCATTTTATAGAGTCTCATGGTCACTTAAAAATTTTTTTTTGCATTTGCAAACAGCATGAAGTACTTCACTTTTCACAGGGATTATTCAGCACTTGTGTGTGTGTGTGTTTGTATCTGTGTATGCGTGTGTGTATGTGTGCATCTGTATGTCTGCACTATGCATGTTGGAAGATTAACTACCCAAATCTGGGAGCAAATAGCCAATTTTGGCAAAAAGACGAGTGAAATACCATATGTGACAGTTCTGAATATTGGAGAGAATACACACCTTCTTTGAACAGTACACATATTTACAAATTTGTCACTTGCAAATTAAGTATAGCTCTGTACTATAAATATTAAATATTAAATAATCATCTGAGAGAAAAGCAAAAAAATCTTATATGTGTAGTTATTTTAAATATTTTTAATTTATTCAAAACACAATAATCACAATTACAGCAAGATTCAAAATGTTATTCAAATAATCTTTGCAAATGGATCAATCCTATCCATCAAAACTACAGAGTTCAGGGAACAATGAAACATGGCTATCTCATGGCTTGATTTAAATGATAGAATTTGAGTAGCATAAAGCAGGAGTTGTGATTGATATATTTCTAGGAGCTGGGATTTTGAACCGTTTCAAGTTCATCATGCACTGGCTTTTCATAAGCTCTTACATAGATAAATTATATTTGAAATTCCTTAAAACTGAGAATATTAAAATTAAATTCTATAGTTCAGTAATAATTCTACATGAACCAAATTTCAGTCATTCATAACTAAAATAGTGGGGCTCTCAGTCAGAATACGAATGAAAACACTCAAGTAAGATATTTGTGCTGTTAGAGAGAGCAAAAATATAGATTGGCCCTATATTTTTTACTTAACTTGTCTAAATCAATTAGACATTTGAATTGTGGAACAGTATTTCCAGGAAGCTTCATTGCTTTCTATTAGCCTCATGACAAAAATAAACAATTCCTTTTGAAATCATAAAGAAAAATACCTCCCACTGAGTTGATGTTGTATGCTGTTATATGCAAGAACATATGTGTAATAAAATATGAGAAATTATGGATCAAATAATGATGTTGGAGCCACTTACATAAACAATAGAGAGCATTTTGGATGAGTGCCAAATATCATCACTATTGTTTAATTTCAGCCCCATCTATGCATCTGCCTAGGCTTGTGTCAAAGATAATAATCTCACCAGCTAGATATAAAATGCATAACTAAAATTACATAGCTCCATTATTCTGTTTACACAGAGTACTAAACCACTCTTTTCCAGCTGACTGACCCAACAGAGCATTTTGGCCACTGAGCGCCCTTACAAATTCAGTGGGCCAAAGCCCATTTCTTCCTATATATTAGATCATTTTGTACCAATGTAGGAATAAAGTAACTAAGAAGCAGGATGAATATATTTGTTCTTTAATGAATTTGTTCTTTACATCTTGTTCTCTGCCTTTCATGCGCAATTATGGGCTTTAAAGGCAAGGGAAAGCCTTAGTGGAAGTCACAAAATGCCAATTAAAAGAAATGGACAGAAGGTTAGTGCCAAATCACTCAATCCAGGGGAAAAAGGAAGACAAAGAAACCTATGCATTTCAGTTCTCTTCACGGAAATGTCATCTGCCAGTCAACAGAGGATAGAATTCTCAATAAAAGTCAGGGATTTAGAAAGTTAACTTTTAGGACTCTGTCTTTAATTCAAAACCACTTATCCGAGGAAGTTTTCATGTATGCTACTACTCAAGAAAAGAGGGGGAACAAAACAAAATAAAATATGAAAGGAAAAAAGTGAAGTCATGATTTTTTTTATTGCACCATGTATACCTGACATAAAGGTAATTTTTGAAAACGAATATTTGTTGGTGGAAAGAAACAGCATATTCTTTCATTAAGTCACGGGTTGAAAGAAAAACTTTATTCATTTATTTCTTTGAATGCGAAGCATTGCACTCTAAGTAGGATCTGAACGGGATCTGCCTCTCCATCACTGACAGTTAATAATTAAATCAAACATTATATTCGGCAATAGAACATATGCATCAGCTTCTTTCAAATTGCATTTCCTTCCTGTTAGGTCCATTAGTGTAAACCAGACTGCCTTTAGAAAACCCCTTATTGCTGCTGTCTTTCAGCACAGTTCCTGAAATGGATAATGTGGTACATATTATGGGCAATTACACAGAACTCCCCAGTGATAGGGTTTTAGAGTTACAGAATGAAACAGCTGGAACTACAGAGCTATAAGCTAATCAGAAAAAAAGGAAATAGTTAAAAAATAAATAACCCAGACCAAAAAGAAAAAAAATAAGAAAGGAAGAAAGCCAGAGACAGATTCTTTAAAACCAGTGGTCTCAGAGAAGTTGTCTGTACCTAGAAGACTCTCCAGAGTTTGCAGTCCAAAACTACCTAAGTCTAAACATGTTATTTAAAAAAAAGATATTTTGCTAAGTCTTTTACACTTAGTGTGTAGAAGCACAGAGCTATAGCTAGTGACTTTGAGGTTCTGGAAACAATGCTATTTTTCTCTCCAGCTTTATCAATGCAGTATTTCCATATTAGTAACAATGTGAGAGATCTGATCTTCCGTTTCCATTTTATTTTCATGAAAACATATATAGTAGTGGGAGATGAGTTTTCTATTCACCAAATGAGCCCCACACATAATATTTTCATCTCGTTATTTTATGCTTGGGCTTGGGTGTGTATTGTTCATGTCATAGAGATAAGAAATTACATAATCTATCTCTGTACTTGGCTTGCGTACGGCAATTTGAGTGTTCTGCTTGAAAAATCAGACACAAACATTAGACATATACCTAAGGGAAAAGTTTCCTATTCAAAGGGGAAAATATATATTCTGATTTCTTTCACAGTTTTAGGAAAGAAAGTAATAATGGATTTTGATGGTAAAAATGTTACTTCGTTTGGTTGTAAGCAAAATGCAGTCTTAGCTTGCACCAATGAAGTGTTTTGAAAATTTTCAGTAAAATTACTTTATAACTTGAGAAATAATGGAACAATTTGCACAGTAACTACTGTGAAATGAAACAAAAGTGGGTGCAATTTCAAACTTTAAATATAGCCTCAAAACTATTTTCAAATTTGTTGCTAAAGTATTCTACAGAAGTCTGAAGATATTAAAGGCAGAATATTTGTAAGACTCTTAGAGGACGGTTCTCTTTCTTTCCAAAGAGATGGATTACATAGTCATGGCCAGATTTATGTGGCTACTTATAGACTTTCATAAGACGTCAGTAGCCAGTATTTATTTCAACAACAATAAAATACAGCAGTAAGAAACTGGACATAAAACATGCTATCCAGTTTGATACCCTTAACAGTCATTGTCTCCTTTTTCTCTTAAGAGCAGTGATTCTTTGTTAGTTTTTCCCCCCTTTCCAGTAAAAGCTTTATCATGATAGTGTGGAAGGAGGGGAAACAGATGTTAACAAGACAAAATGTTAAAGTCTTAGGAAGACTATATCTCCTCATTACAAAAAGTAATGCTCACTTTAACAGCAAAACCTTCATTTGTTTTTATTATTGAAGCTATGTTGGTGACTGTATAATATAAGTGAATCTGCTCTGAATACCCAAACCTATTTGTTATGTAACAAACAAAGTTCAGGAATTTAATTGGAGGTTATGTTTTTGTATGTCTGTTTTTCATAAGGAGGGACATTGAACACAGAGAAAAGCTGTACTAGAAATAGACTATATTAGACAGAGGGACAGAGGAACTACTAATACAGACAATTCCCACTTCTTTTTTTACTTCTATACAAATTACCCTAAGGTAAAAGAGCTGTTACCTATTAAATTCTAACACAGGAAATTCCAGAGCAATACCCCTCTTTTTCCATATGAAATATCTCTTTGTCTCTGCATTTTAGTTTAGACAAAATAATACTTTGGTACACATGCCAATTACTGAATGAGGCATTTTAATCAAATAATAGCTGAATTAATTCTCTTAACCACTCCTAATGTGGTGTGGATACTTTTAAGATCCTCAGTCTGTAGATGAAGTAACCAAAGTAGAGGTCTAACAGGCCAAATCACAATTTTTCAATATTATTTTGTTACTATTGCTAAATCTGTAAACTTTTCACATCTAAACATACACAATTCAAAAAAAGGACAGAGCCCACTCTGCTGATATAATACTACATTATATCACGGATCTGTTCTTTTAAAATAATTTGCCTCCCCCTAACAGTTATTTTTTAGAAGGCTTCAGACTTTTGATGGAATAATCTTGAAAGTATTTGGAAAAACACCCACAAATAATCCGGTGAACATTTAAAAACATTACCTGGGTACAAAGCAGCATACCATGCATAATAAATTAATGCCACACTCAAATCTTTTAAAAATTTTTGTTCTACTTTTTATAAAAAGATGAATCATACTATAAAGTACTGCTATTTTTAATGAAAATATTAAAATTAAAACAATTTGTAAATTTAAGATTTTGAGTTGGGTGAGCTTCTAAGGGACCTAGGAGTAATTTTGACTATGTAACAGTGTTAAAATGCATAACAATGATAACACAATTTTTAAAAAATTCACCCAGATTATAGACAAGGGAAAATTTTTTCCTCCAGGATCACATGAAAAAGGCTAATTTATAATAATGGATATAAGATGCTTCTGAATTTTCTTCATAATTCATTATCTATGCTAGTATTCTCAACCTGCAGATAAATCACCTAGGAACTTGTTAAAATTAAAATTGTATTTTGGCAGGGGTTGAGTCTGAGATGGTGCCTTACCCAGCAAACTCCCCATGATGCTAATGATGCTAGTTCTCATATCCACTCTTTGAGTAGCACTGATTTAGAACATTTCAGTTCATATAATAATACAAGCAATCCAATTGACTTCAAGTAAAGTTTTAAGGGAATCAATCACATTTTTGTTGATGAAAATTCTTTGAAATGGTAGCTGTTTAACAGAAATGCATATCTCTAAACTTGGGTTAGAGAAATGATTTCATATTCTTGTGAAGTGAGAAAAGAGCTTTTCTTTCCTTCCTGCTATCTTCAAATCTAATTCTGAAAGGAAAACAAAAAAAGAGGACAACACCTGGTAGTTAAATGATAAAATCAGATAAATGATAGCAAAAGATAATTGGCAAGAAAAGACATTAGAGTGCACGGTAATTTGTTTTGGTTTTAGGTGAAAAGTAAGCATTTATTTAGAATGGAAAAAATACAAGACACTATATTTAAAAATAAATATAAAATAAAAATTTTTAATGCCCTCCCTGTCATCATCAGTTATAAAATACAATAAAAAGAGTAAGAAAGTACTTATTTTACTTATTATTTGGGCAAAAAATAAAAGTGAAAATGAAACTTGTTTTATATATAGTAGTCATCACAGGTCAACATTCTTAAAAAGAAAAGTGCTATATAAATGATATATAACTAAATAGAAAAGAGACATAAGGAAGGTAAGTATGTTATCAAGCATCATACAATGAATAAATGATGGAGCTGGACTTTGAACTCAGTCTGTTTCTATATCACACTATAACTTTACTATTACTTAAAAATGTACTGATTGTTTATGGGGTCTAAATGAATTAATTGACTATTATAGTGAGTGCTGGTTTATACAATTTATACAAATAAGAGTAAAGAGGAATGCTTAAGTTCTCTAACTGGTGTACAGATACTAAAATAAGTTCAAAGTACACTTATTTTCATGTACCTGCTCTAATTTATATACTGTCTATTTGAGAGCAAAGCACACTGATAGTAATGCCATTGCAAAAAAGGAAAAAAAACTCTAAACATGTAATTTATATAATCCCACTCCCTAATTTATACATCTGAAAAAAATTAATTCCAGGCAGGTTGAAGAATTAAGTGTAAAAAAATAACTGACACAAAATGTTAGGGGCAAATATACATATATTATATGATTTTAAGATGATGAAGCTTAAAAACGAAGTAAACACTATAAAGAATTAAGAATTCATAGATATGGGGAGAAAAGGAGAGAGGGAGAATGGGAGGAAAGAAGAAAGGAAAAAATGGAAAACTATCTCAGTATTTCTCTGTTAAACACTTTAAGTATGCTCATTAGAAAGTTATATTTAGTCTTCTAAAATGACAACTTATGTTCTTATCCAGTCTAACCCCCATTAATTTGTATACCACTTTCTTAGTGATTGATAAAAATATTTTATATTAATGGCATTAACTTTCTGTTCTATACATTGCAAATATTGTTGCTCTGTCTTCCCATTTTATATTTAATATCTATCATTATTTTAATACATCCCTATAAACAGACCCTCAATCATAAAAGGAATTTAAATATACAAAGATTCTAAGATAGATTTTCAGCACAATGTTGATAACAAAACTTTTTTAAACCATGAACTATTTTTTTATCATTAAATCAGAAACAAATTCCAAATAATGATAATTCCTTGTGCTGAAGTAAACTGAGTTTAGTTTAACATTACAGAATTCTAGTGGAAATGTAGTTTTTTATACAATACTTATGGAAGACAATGAATTTATAACTTAAAAAATTTCACTTCATTCAATGTGTTTAGGGGACCATGTTAAGTTCCCAGGTTTATAGACAAACAGGACACAGTTTCTGCCTTTATTGAACTAAATAATCCAAAATAAGAGTCAGGTTCTCAAGCAGATGTGGCATAAGTTAGTAGTGGAAAAATTACTGAAATAATTCTCTCACAAAGACCAATACATTTTTCTCTCTCCATATATGTATTCATTTGGGTGTGGTTGTGCATATATAGCACACAAAGTTTCATATAAATATAATGGAACAATGATATATAGTTTAATTTATTGTTTATATATGAGAAATAATTTTAAAACAAACTACAAATAAAATATGAACTTAGGTAAACAAGTATGCTTAAGTGAAGCATTTCCTTGGATGTATTTCCGATATGAACTAAAATTCTATGAAACTAGTTTGTGCCTTTCAATAAGTTAATCCATTTCATTTAGGTTGTTGAATTAATGTGTGCAAATTACTCATAAAGCCTGTTCATTCTTTTAATATAATGATACCCCTCTTTCACTCCTGATATTTGTAATTTGTATCTTTTCTCACTTTTTTCTTTGTCAGCCATTTTAGAAGTTTATTATTCAATTGATCTTTAAAGAGAACAAATTTTTGACTTTATTGATTTTTTCTCTATTGCTTTTCTGCTCACAATTTCATAGATTTCTGATCTTATTTCAATTTTGTCATCCTCTAGATTTATTTTGTTCTTATTCTCCTTTATTGAGTTCTAAAAGATTTATATCTTTCTCCATTTGCATATAAGCAGTTTTTGCGTGTAACAAATTTCCTTCTAAGCAATGCTTTTAGCACACCCCACAGATTTTTATATTCTGTATTCTCACTTACTTCGATGCAGTTTGACTTTTTAAATCACTTACCCACAATTATCATGTAATTGAGAATAGTGTCCTGTCCTAAAAATTCCCTGTGCCCTTCCTGTTCACCCAGATTTTCCTCCCTTCCAAGCCAAGTGGTTTGTTTTAAGATACATGCTCCCCTTTTTATTCAACTCTTATTAAGAATATGCTGTTGCCCAGCTGCCACAGCTTCAGCTGCAGCTTGATGCTGGTAGTTAGGTTGAACCTCTCTCCACCCCAACATCAGGGACTGGGGACTTGGTAGAAGTGGGCCAGGGGAGCCAATCTCATTCTCTCTGGTGTCCAGGGACAGATATGCTATCCCTGTCAGCACATGGGTGGGCAGGCAGTGAGCGAGGGGAGGCTGGCTCACTCTTACCTCTAACATACTTTCATAGGAAAGAGAAGAAAAACAATCCAGATGCAGACATATAAGAGGAGAATAAAGGCCCAGGACACATTAGTCAGCTGGGGGAGACCCAACCAGAGCATGATTGGAACCATAAGTGACATAACTGTATATCCAACTAAAAAGATGACCTACCACAGAGTTATACTTAAAATATTTCAGGGGGCAGGGAACCAACCCCTGATGCAATGATGTATTAAACAGCAGCAAAACAACCCCCCACTACAAAGGATAAGAAAAACCACAGAGATAGGGTTGTGACACCACTCAGAACTGCAAACCAGGAGAGGAGAGGAGATGGATCAGGCACCCACCAGAGTTGGTCCCCATTAAGGGACCTCTCTACCACAAATGGCTAGGAGTTGTGAGCCCAACTCCATATGCCAGAACAATAAGGTTTGAAAGCAGCAAATGGAACAAATGTTGAAACAGAGGAGACAGCCAACATGAACAAGGAGCATGAAACCCTGTGGTCAGGAGAAAAGGAGACAATCACCTCCATCAGAGGAAGTGCCACAACCATGCAGTCAGGATAGCAGCTCCACACAACCCACTACAAAGCCACCCCTGGAAATCTAAAAAAAAACAAAAACAAAAACAAGACATTAAGACATTGCACCACCAAAAAGAGAGAACAATGGGCCAAACACCAATCAACAACTTGCAGGAAAAGGGAAGTGGGAGTCACTGGAGGAGGGAAGCAGGGAAAAGGATGAAGGGGGGAAACGAGGAAAGGATAGGTTATAACTATTCAAATAAGAATGAGATTGTATACTAAAATGAAATCAAGAGTTTTCTTTTGTACATATTAGTTTGAATAATAGAATTTTTTATTCTTTTAAAGGTGATGAATTCAGTTGTGAACACCTCTGTTCCTAATGCCTTACATAATGCTTGATTTTTAACTATTTCTAGTCTTTTCTATGATAAATTACTGAGTTTTAGATTTTTCCTGACTAACATATAGCAATTTATATTTTACAAAGTAACCCATCCCTTTAATCTTAATTTTATGGCTATAATATATAATGCTACAATACATATAGCACTTTTTTGTATTTCTTTTAATTCTTATAATCTATGATTTTATTTCTCTTCTCATTTCTTATCATTCATATTATTCAGTCTCTTTTTCTCTTTAACCAAGAGCATGAGGGTTAACTTATTTATGGAACAATTTTTAAAATCTATTCTATCTCATAATTTTTTAATTAATGAATTAATTTGTTTCATATGTTTCACATCTTTGTATTCCCCAGGGATCACCCACTACCTACCCTCCTTGTCCACTCTTTTCCATTTCCCCCCACCCTGGTTCTGTTCTTGAGTGTTGTTAACTTGTTTGGATTTTTCCTCCTCACCATTTACTAGTTTTTCCTATATCCCATATATTAGTGAAACCATTTGGTTTCTGTACTTTTTCTTCTGGCTTGTTTCTGCTAATATGATTTCTTCTAGGTAATTCATATCATCATAAATTTGTCAAATTTGTCATTTTTAATTGATGTGTTGATATTCCACCTTGTATATATACCACATCTTCTTCATCCATTCATCTTTCTTGGGACATTTGGGTTGTTTCCATGTCCTTGCAATTATAAATAGTGCTGCAATAAACACCCAAGCACAGGTGTCCCTTTGTTTAAGCATTGAGGTCTTCTTTTGGTAGATTCCCACGACTGATTGCTGGGTCAAATGGTGGCCCTATTTTCATCAGTTTGAGGGTGCTCCACACTGCCTTCCATAGTGGTTGGACCAACAGTGTAAGAGTGTAACATTCCCACCAACAGTGTAAGAGTGTTCCTTTCTCTCTGCATCCACACCAGCACCTGTTGTTACCCGATTTTTTGATGTGGGCCATTCTTACTGGTGTAAGGTGGTATGTCATTGTGGTTTTTTATTTGCATTTCCCAGATTACTAATGACATTGAGCATTTTTTCATGTACCTGTTGGCCATTTGCATTTCTTCTTTGGAAAAGTGTCTTATTAGTTCTCCCCATTTTTTGACTGAGATTCTTGTTTTGTTTTTGCTAAGTTGTATGAGTTCCTTGTGGGTCTTTGTTATTAAACTTTTGTCACTTTTGTGGAGGGGAAATTTTTTTCCCCATTCTGTTGGGCTTCTATTTGTTTTGTCTATTGTCTCTTTTGCTGTACAAAGCTTTTTAGCTTGACGTAATCCCAGTTGTTTATGTTTTCCTTCATTTTTTTTTGCCAGCTACATATGTGTCTAGATGTAATTTATGGAGGATTTTACTCAAGTTTTCTTCTATGTATTTTATGGTTTCAGGTCTTACATCCAATTCTTTTATCCATTTTGAGTTGGTTTTAGTACAAGGTGTGAGGGTGTTGTCCTGGTCCATTTTTTTTGCATATCTTGTTCCAGTTTTCCCAGCACCATTTATTGAAGAGGCTCTCCTGTTCCACCATAAGTTTTTCACTCCTTTGTCAAAGATTAGATGGCTGGTTTTATTTCAGGGCATAAATTCTGTTCCATTGGTCTGATTGTCTGTTTTTGTACCAGTACCAAGTTGTTTTAATTACTCTTGCTTTGTAGTATAATTTGAAGTCTGGAATAGTTATATCTCCATTTTCTCTTTTTTTTTGGTCAGAAGATTTTTTGATATTCAAGGTCTTTTGTTATTTGACATGAATTTCAGTAGTTTTTGTTCTCTCTTTAAAAAATGTCATCGGAATTTTTATAGGGATTGAGTTGAATCTGCACATTGCTTTTGGTAGGATGGCCATTTTGATGATGTTAATTCTTCTAATCCATGTGCAGGGAATGTCTTTCCATTTCTTTATGTCTTCTTCTATCTCTTTTAGTAGTGATTTAAAGTTTTCTTTGTATATTTATTTCATGTGTTTTCTTAGGTTTATTCCCAGGTATTTTATTTTCCAGTGTAATGGTAAATGGGATGGTTTTTTAAAATTTCTTCTTCCTTTGCTCTGCTTTTTGCGTATAGGAAAGCTACCGTTTTCTGTGTGTTAATATTGTAATCAGCTACCTTACTGACTGGTTTATTATTTCAAGTAGTTTGTGGATTTTTTGGGGTTCTCTACATAGAGAATCATATCATATGCATATAATCACAGCTTCTTTTTCCTATATATTTATATCCATATATATATCCATCTTATGTCTTTCTCTTGCTTTATTACTCTAGCTAGAACTTCCAATATGATGTTAAAAAGTAGTGGAGAGAGTGGGCATCCTTGACTGGTTCTGAATCTTAATTGAAATGATTTTAGTTTTTCTCCATTTAGGATGATGTTTACTATAGGTTTGTCATAGATAGCTTTTATTATGTTGGAGTATTTTCCTTTTATCTCAAATTTTCAAGAACTTTTATCATAAACGGGTTTTGGAGTTTATCAAAGGTTTTCTCTGCATCTATTGATATGATCATGTGGCTTTTGGTTTTGTCCTTTTTGATGTGGTGGATTATGCTAATTGATTTCTTGATGTGGAATCATCCCTGTGCCCCTGGTATAAATTCCACTTGGTCATGGTGAATAATGCTTTTAGTGCATTGTTATATTCAATTTCCTATGATTTAAAAAAAATTTGCATCTGTGTTCATCAGGGAAATTTGTCTGTAGTTTTCTTTCTTAGTGTTGTCTTTATTTGGTTTTGGTATGAGTGTGATGTTTGCTTCCTCAAACGTGTTTGGTAATTTTCCTTCTTTCTCAATTTTGGGGAAGTTTTAGTAGTCCAGGTGTTATTATTTCATCTTTGAGTGGTAGAATTAGTTTGTGAAGCCGTTTGGTCCTGGGCTCTTGTTTTTCAGGAGAATTTTGATGATTGCTTCAATTTTGCTGCTTGTGATTGGTTTATTTAAGTTCTCTTTTTCTTCTTTGTTCAGTTTTGGGTGGCTGTATCTTTCTAAGAATCTGTCCATCTTGTCCAGGTTGTGTTTGTTTGCATATAGATGTTCATAGTAATCTCTGATTATCTTTTGCATTTCTACTGTATCCATTGTATACCTCCTCTTTCATTTGTGATCCTGCCTATTTGAGTGCTCTCTTTTCTTTGTGAGGTTTGCAAGGGGTTTATCAATTTTCTTTATTTTTTCAAAGAACCAGTTTTGGTTTTGTTCATCTTCTGGATATATTTTTTGATTTCTAGATTATTTATTTCTGCTTTTATTTTTATTATTTTTTGTCTTCTGCTAGGTTTCAGATTTTTTTGTTGCTCCTTTTCTAATTCTTCAAGCTGGGATACTAGGTTGTTTCTCTGGTTAGTTTCTTGGTTTTTAGATATGAGCCTGTATTGCTATGAACCTTTCTTTTAAAACCGCTTCTGCTGAGTCCCAGACATTTTGAAAGTTGTGTCTTCTTTGTTGTTTGTTTCAAAGTAGGTTTTGACTGGGCACAGTGGCTCATGCCTGTAAGCTTCAGCCTATGAAGCGGCTGGGGCTTGGGATCGCAGTTGGAGTCCTGCTCAGGGCAACACAGCGAGACCTCATCTCAAAAGATATCTGGGTGTGGTGGTGCACACCTGTAATCCCAGCTACCTGGAAAGCTGAAGCTGGGGGTTGCTTGAGTTGGTGGTACTCCGGCAATGTGAGCCTGCAGTTCCATGGGCAAAAATAGCGAAACCTAATCTCAAAAAAAAAAAGTAGATTCTAATTTCTCTTTAGTCTCTTCAGTTATGCAGTCTTCATTTAGTAGCATGTTGTTCATTCTCCATGTATTAGACACTCTTCTTGCTTTCTTTTCATTGTTGATTTCTGGTTTGATCTCCTTATGATCTGAGAACAGAGTTGGTGTTATTTTAATCTTTGTGTATTTATTCAAGCTTGCCTTGTGGTCTCGTATGTGGTAAATTTTAGAGAAGGATCCATGTGCATTTGAAAAGAAGGTGTATTCTTTTCCTTGGGTGTGCAGTGTCCTGTAGATATATATTAGATCAATTTTGTCTAGGTCTTCCTCTAAAGCTTTTTATCCTTTTGTAGTTTCTGTTTTGTTGATCTGTCCTTTGGTGAGAGTTGACTGCTAAAGTCTCCTACTACGTATGTGTTTTCATCAGTGTTTGTTTTTGGTTATGCTAGCAGGTGTCTTATGAATTTCAGTGCTCCCTCATTTGGTGAATGTATGTTGATAATTGTTTAGTCTTTTTGGTGGGTTGACCCCTGTACCATTAAGTAATAACCATCTTTATCCTTTGTCACTTTTTTTCCTTTGAAATCTGCTTTGTCTGCTATATGAAAGGCTACCCTTGTCTTTTTTGGGGGGGGGCATTTACTTGTAGAATTCTTTTCTATCCCTTTACCTTCAATCTATGCTTATCTTTAGAGATCAGATGTGTTTCTTGGAGGCAGAAGAATGTAGGGTTCTGTCTTTTGATTCAGTTTGCAACTCTGTGTCTTTTGATTGATGAGTTTAGACCATTGACATTTAGGGTAATTATTGATGTTTGATTTTCTAAAGTTGGCTTTCTGGTGGTCATTTGGAGGTTATGGTTTTGTTCCCTTTTGTTCTTCTTGTTTATTCTTCTGATGGCTTAGGTTTTTAGGATTTTTGCAAAATTTCTAGGAGTGGGGGCTTAGTGATAGTATATTTCTGGAGGCTTTGCCTGTCTGAGAAGGATCTAAATTTTCCTTCATAAAGGAAAGACAGCTTTGTGAGGTAGAGGATTCTTGGCTGGCATTTTTTTCTTGGAATCTTTTGAAGATGTGGTTCCAACTTCTTGCTTGGAGTATTTCCAGAGAAATCTGAGGTCAGCCTAATGGCTCTTTCCTTTGTAGATTATCTGTTTTCTCTCTCTAGATATTCTCATTATTTTTTCCTTATTTGGGTTCTTGGAAGTTTTATGAAGATATGTCTTGCTGTACTTTTTCTTTCATTAATGTAGTTTGATGTCCTCTTTGCTTCTTGTATGTCAATGTTCATTTCTTTCCTCAGATTTGGGAAATTCTCCTCTATTATTGTTTTTGAAATTCTTTCAGTTCCCATATCTTTCTCTTCTTCTTCTGAGATTCCAATTACTCTTATTTTTCCTTTCTTTAGGGAATCTGAAAGATCTCTTAGTTTATCTTCTGTCTTCTTACTTTGTTTTTATCTTTCCTTTTTCATTCTATTTCTGTATCCTCGAGTATATTGATTTGCTCCTCTATATCATCAAATCCGCTTCCATGGCTTTCCCTGTATTTTTGAGCTCCTCTGTTGTTCCCATTATATATCCCTTAAGTACTCTTTCAGTTTATTCCTTAGGGATTCTTCTCAATCTTCAGTTTTTCTATATCTTCTCTTAGTTCACTGAATGCATCTAACATGCAGTTTTCATTTTTTCCCCCTGAGTTTCCCATTATTTTTTTGAGTACTTTTGTCATGTTGAGTCTGAATTCTTTTTGTGACATACAAGTAATTTCTTCAATGTCAACCTTGTTGGTTTCTGGAGAGATTGTTTTTCTTTTGGTGATGCCTTTTTTCCTGAAGGGCTTTCACGGGTATTTGTGTTTTTCTTCCTTCCTGTGTTTTGTTTTCGGGGTTGCTCTACATATTGTGCAACTATGGCCCTAGTATTGATTGGCATGTTGACTGCAGTCCTCTAACAGGCTGTGATTATTTTTTGATTATTTTTGTCTTAATATCTATGTTGCTTTTGTAGGGTTGTGATTTCTTCTGTCTGGTATCTGAGTTTCTATGGTGGTTAGTTTCTAGGCTTTCTGTTCCTGCAGAAAGGGGGAATCAGATGGTGCCACTGGGGAGTGGGTCCAGGTGAATGGCAGCATTGGAGGGGGTCGCTATTGGGAAGGACCCCCAAGGTGGCCTGGTGGTGCGATGTAGCTGTGGGTGGAGGCAGGCCTCTCTCATAATTTTTTATTCATTTGAACTTTTAAGTTTTAATTATACTATCCAACTTTGGGTTGATGAATTTGGTACTAGTTTTCATTTCTTAGAAACTAGCATTCAAGGCTAAGTTCTCTTACTTTTCATTTTTTTAGAAAAGCAGACTTATTTTCTAGAGCAATTTTAGGTAGCAGTGAAATTGAGAGAATGTTATAGAGATGTTTCAATTACATATACACAGTTTCTTCTACTATCAACATTCTGAATGGTATATTTGTCCAATGATTGAACTACACTGACACATCAGTATAATCTAAATCCTTAGTATACATTAGGGTTCATTCTAAGTATTATACTTTCTATGGATTTTGAAAAACATGTAATTGTGTGTATGTGTTTGTGTAACCACCAATAGACAATAATTATTGTTATAAAAGCTACCTAGTATTTACAGTGATTTTCATTTAAACAACATATAACTTCTTCATATTTTTATATTCATTATGTCAGTCACTGTCTTTTAATTATAAGTCTAGACCACTTACATTTAATATAATTATAGATGGTGGCCAGGGAAATCTTACACTCTTTGTGGCTACAGTCAAAAAGTATGGAAGGTTAGAAGTATGATACTAATAGTGCAAAGGGAGAAGGATCACAGCCTTTATTCATAATGTCTTGACTGAAACATCTGGTGGGGAAGGAGAGCAGTATGGGAAGAAATACATGATTTCTTCATAGAATGGAACAGTTTTAGTTAAAATGATCTAGTCCTAAAGATTGTCATTTTCATTAACCTCACTACAGAAAGCATGCTTTTCCTGGAACTTTTACATTTTATCTGCAACTTTTGAACTTTCTATATTGTGGATTTTTCTAAAAATCTAGATAAGTTAAACAGGAGTTAAATGTGATAAAACTAAACAAATTCAGTGAATTCACCTTCAGTACCTAGTCATCCTGCCTTCTCTTTTTTTTTCATAGTCTTTTGATATTTATTTTTTTTATATTTTGTCAAGAGTGTTAGTTTTAAAAAGGAATAGGGTAAAATGGATGTATCCTACCCTATCCTACCCATCCTATCTTATTGTATCCTGTCCTAGCCCATCCATCCTATCCTATCCTGTCCTGTCCTGTCCTGTCCTGTCCTGTCCTGTCCTATCCTACCCTACCCTACCCTACCCTACCCTACCCTATCCTAGCCTAGCCTATCTTAGCCTAGTCTGCTTGTCTGTAACTAGAAGTTTTCTTGGATTTTTAAAACTTATAGTGCTTCAATTGAATTGCTTATTAATATAATAGTTTACATATTCATTGTACAAGTAACTTATTTAAAGAATTGAGCATTATCATTTTATTAAAAACATTTTCCTTGCTTGATATTCAAATGAGTGTGAAATGATATGAATCTTTTTGAAGAAAGCATAAAATCCTTATTTTATTTGTCAGAATGAAATAAGAGACTTTTCCACTGCAGAGAACATAGGTATCAAGGAAACTGGGTTCTTGGGGGAAAATTTTGCTTTTTTATTTTATAGAAACAAATGATCTTTCATTTCTAAGGAACATATTTCAGATATAGAATTTACTGGAACATCTCTTCTATGTAGTTCCATGTTTTATTTTTGACTTGACATTTGTTCCTAAATTATTTGAGTGGTAATTTTGGTTGCATAGCTGCAATGACTCATTGCTTAGTCTAGCTCCTATGCACAGTATTCATGTCACAAATGAGTGTTCAATATATGTTATCAAATAGACCGAGTAATTATTTTATAATTGATTATCCTTTCATACCTTATTGAAATTCTTGTTTCTAATCCTTAACAAAATTAACTTTATTTTAGATTCACTTATATAATATGTACTAAATACCTTATAGGGACTTGCAAATTACTCTGTGGTGGGTAAAGATTAGGAATAAAATGAAATCACTTTACTGAAAATGATAACCTAAAAAACAGGAAAAGACAAGAAAATGAGAGATATGTAGAAGGCCTTTTTTCCCCCTTTAATAAGAATTTGAGTTGTAAGGTTCTGGGAATCTGAAAAGATTTTCTGGTACTAAGTATTACAGAGGACTCCTGACAGTGCAGGGAGTACTAAGGGGGGGGAAGGATGTCTTTTACTACTTAACTTTATGATTTCATTATTTTTTACCTTCTGAACCATTAGGAGAGATGGAGAAGAGAGTATTGGTATGGGGTATGTTAAAGACACAAAGGTAACACAATTTCAGATTATTATATGACTATAGCTAATACACTAACATGATTATCTACAAGGTCAGATTAATTTAGGAGCAAAAAGGAATCAGAGAAGTTTCTTAGGTGGCCATTATCTATCCTTATCTAGACTAAGATTCCTTGGTGATTGGTAATTGTGTTCCCTGTTGATAAAAGATTAGATAAAGCAGTTATTACAAAGACCAATTTTAAGAAGCTGTTCTAAGGCACTTGTTACAAATCCATAATGGACTTAGGCAATGTTCAAGCTGTGTGTAAAGTTTAAGGAAAAATGTGGTCTTAAAATATAGATTTAGGAGTCACTAGGATGATAATCCAAAGGAAGTGTAGGGAATGAAAAGAGAAAACATCAAAGATAACACTTTGGGAAATATTATTTAGAGGAGATGAGCATAAAAGGAGAAAGAAGGAAGCTGAAAAGACAGATCAAAGAGGTAGGAGGAGAACCAGGTGAAAGTGGTATCATTGAAACTAAGGGAGTGAAGAGTTAAGGAAAATGGGAGTTAAGGAAAACAGAAGATCAAATGCAGGAGGGCATTTAAGTAGGCTGAGGACTACCAAAGTCCACTGGTGCTGTAAATAGATGGCATGAATAAATTCAGCTCAGTTCAAAGAAGCCTAAAGTGTGAATGGGAAGTGAGAAAGTGGACATGGTACATGTGTAAGATTCTTTAATCAAGACTCTTGACTAAGATCAGAAAAGAGAAATAAAGAGGAAGTTCATGGGCAAGTAGCCAGGAAGAAGTAGCAGACAGAAATTCAGGAGAAAAAAATGCTGAAAAAGCACTATCCTAGCAGAGATGAAAGCAAGAAAGAGTGACTAGCCTTGAATATGACTGTGTGAATCTCTGAATTCAGAAGAAAAAAATCAGAACTTTTGCACATATAAATGGGTATTGTCTTTTAAAAAGCTGATTCTGAAATGTTATACAATTATGCTATACAAAGTTGACTCTGAAACATTATACAAATTTTACACCAATTTTGGTGAAGTTGCTTAAAATACTTGATATATAAACAAGTTGAAATAATTAAAATCAAACACAAATATAGCACATCACATAGCTATCATTTGTGTACTATGTGAGAACACTTGAGATCTACATCCTTCTCAAATTTCTTGTACACAATACAGTATTATAAACTACACTCATTATATCACTATAAACTACACTCAGTATATCAGATCCTCAGAATTTATACATCTTAAGGTTGAAGCATAGTCCCACTGACCAACATATCCTCATCATATTCTGATAATTATCATTCTACTTTGTGTTTCTATAGGTTCAATTTTTTAGGTTCCACACATAACTGAGAAAATGCAGATTTGTCTTTATGTGTCTGACTTATATTTCTTATTTTTACAGCATATTGTCCTCTGGGTCAACAGATTTCTTTTTATGGCTGAATAATATTCCATTATGCATGTAATGTATTAATATATAATAGAATATATGTCATATTTTCTATGTTCTTCATCCATTCATCCATTGATGAACACTTAGTTTGCCTCTCTATCTAGGCTATTGAAAATCATTCTATAGTAAACTTGAGTGCAGATATTTCTTCAAAGTACTGATTTGACTATACATCTACAAGTGAAATTGTTGATCTTGACAATAATCTTCTTAGTCCAGTACACTTGAATTTCCCAGTTGGACACAGAGGAAAAGGACATAAGATACATGATATAATATTAGAGCAAGTCAGATTCCTCTGTTCCAGTCAAGAGGAATTGATTTCATTGTTTTCCAGAGTCAAAGCAAAGAGAATAATGGAGGAAATGTCATCTTCATAGTGAAGCAGAAAGAAAATGATTTTTTTGATTATATCAAATTAACTTAGGTTTTATACCCAGCTTCATAACTTAGATGCTTCATAACCTACATTCAATGATTTGCCCTCTCTGAGCTTAAATTCCACACCTATAAAATGGACACAATATTCCTAGTGGTATGATTTTAAGGATTAAATGAAACTGTACCTGTAAAGTTATTCATACCACATAAATTCTCATCCCCATCTTTTAAAATGTTGTTTCCTATTTAGTTGATAACATACCACTTTAGGTAACCTTAACTGATCTAGTTCTTATCAAGTTAGCATATCCACCATCAATATTGCTTCTCTAAGTAAAAGGCTGGTCAGGTTGATGGTATCCAGTGTTAGATCTGAGCTCAGATGTATAATGCTTAGGTTGCAGTTTCTTGGCACAGATTATAAGGACAAGAGAAAACACCCTCTAGGAATTCTGAGTCAGTCAATGAAATAGGCTAGAGCTGAGTAACCAAATCTAAATTAAGGCAAGGCATAGGAGCAAAAGCAAGAGACAAAGCCAAGTTCTGGTAGCTCACAGAGTGGGTGTTTAGAAAGTTATGGCAGAGGTAAAATGACAAAACTAGAGAAATACTCTGGATAAGAAGATTTTTATAAGAATTCTTTGGGGGAAGGTAGTTTGAGTGTCTAGGAAAACATTTTGAGAGCAGGGTCAGGCACAGCAGATTTATATCCTGATCCATGTGCAATTCAGTCCAGAATCCTGTTCCATGATGTTTTAGCCCAGGAACTGGCTAGTCTGCTTACACTTCTGTTGCCTGCTTCTAGTCCCAGGCCCTACTCTTTTGCCAAGACAGCTATTTAATTGAAACCAGCTTCCTGATATCTTTTAAAAAAAAAATCTGTGTTTGTTTCTGTGGATTCCTGTTGAATACCCTGGTGAGCATCTGCCACAGATGCTGTCTTTTAAAACATCCGGACTGGATTCTTTCTACTGACCATGCACTGTTGTTCCGGGCTCTTTGCACTGCCAACTTCCTATTCCATGATTATTCCATGAATCACATTCTTATAGTTTCCCTGAAAATCCTCCTATTATAGGAGATTCCATGAAATTTATGGAGACTTTCTTTGGCTTCCTAATTCTCTCTCTCTGGCCTACATTTGGAAGCTGACTTAGTTTGACTAAGTTTTAAAATTCTATTTCCCCACAGTACTGAAGCATACAGCAAGGGGGAGGGATAAACACAAGGGAATATGGTGATGGCTCACCGATGAGATGGCATTGGGAGAACTATGGGGAATAAAACAGTGTCAAAATAATTAATGAAAAAATTCTAAAAATATATTTTCTATGTATTTTGAAACACATCAACAAGATAAACCTTGGAATATATTTTACTCCAAACACATGCTAGTTATATTATAATGGTCCTTCTTTAAAATACAAGGCATAACTTTAAGATGAGCAGGAACAAATGTGTATGTGTGTGTGTTTGAATGTGTGTGTGTGTGTGTGCATAATGGAGGAATGAATGATATCTGTATCATCATATCCATATCTATATGAATATCATTCATTACTTGTGTAATATAGAAAAGCATAGTGTTACATACCAAAATGGCATAAGGCAGACTTATTTTGTAATAGTGAAGAATGAAGACGTAGAATTAACACTTTCTTTATGAGAATTTTGTTAGTTCTCAAGTTTCCAAACTGAAGATAAATAAGGAAGAAATAATTCATATCATAAAAGATTAACATGACTTGTGATAGAATTTACCAGTTCTTTTAAAATAGTAAACCACCTAAATGAATGTAAAATATGGTTCTGATTTTCAAATGTCAATGTGTATCTCTTCAGCAATACCATAACTTGTATAAAGAATGTAATCCACCCAAATAAATAAACCATGAATAGAACTCCTTGTATATCAGATACATGACAAAAATTCAAACATACCATTAAATTACATCAGCTTCCTAGTCATACTCCATTTTCTACTTTCAAAATAGACATGATTACTTGATATTTTTTTCTTTCTAGTTGTCTCTTAGTTCTTCATAATAGGTGAAAAATGCATGCACACATAATTTTTTTTTGTTTGCTTTCAGGCTCATGGCTAAGGTTCTGCTAGAAGATTATCATTGGAAGTAGAGAAAAACATGAAAACAAGTAGAAATATCTAGAGATAAATATCTTAAACAGAATTTATGACAGTAAATTTTAACTATATATATGTTTATATATATGTATATGTGTGGTAAATATTTAAATTCTGATCTGGTTATAATATAATGAAACTTTTCTGCTATGCTTTTTATTATTTTACAAACAAACAAAAGGCTGAGCAACAAATGCTACCCAAAGGAAATACAACATGTTGTTCAGAGTTGTGCCTTAATGCACTTATTGAGAGAAGAAATGTTCATAATCTGGAGAACATTGTAGTAAAACTAAAACGCTCAAAATGTTAAAGCAAGGTTGTGATTGATACAAATTTGCCTTCAGTAAATGACTCATAAACATTTCATCTCATTATTGTATTTGTATTTTGCTATATTAATATAGAAATCTTTGATAGGAATTATAAGAAGGAGCTTTACTTTAAGATGGATGCTGAAAAGTGAATTTATGCTTTGCAACAATAACACTGTGAAAATTAATTAGGATCAACATCTTCTTCCAGCCAGTGAATCAAGTTTGTGTCACTTTCATGAAAAGATTTTTTTTTGTTTTCTTTTAAATGGTGATTCAAGAGGGTGCAGCTATTCATGCAAAACAACATTTGAAACTGACTATAATTACACTAGGTGCATATCTGTATTATTTATGCTTGTTTGAATGGGCTTCATCACATAGTTTTGTGCACTAATTACTACATGTTTCTATAGGCTTTGTTAGTCTTAGATGTTTATGTATATTTAAATAACATGGTTTCATTCACCTACCTGTTCCCCCATAAAAATCCAAAAAAAAGATCCCATTCAATCTTACCATTGGTGGCAAATGATCTTCGCTATCTATTTTATAATTTATCACTATGTTAGGCATTCTAAGTGATTTTGGAGCTGCTAAGTCTTTTTGCTTTACAGAAACATGTCAGATGAGCAGAAACATTTGAGCTTGAAGAAAGAAGGTATTTTCATACCCATTTTACAGATGATTAGCTAGGTCTCAAATGTTTAAGTGATTCACACAACTAGCTCATATGGTTGTTTGGACTCAGCTATTTAATGGAAAAGGTCATTTTTTCACTTCTCTATTCTATATTGACCATTCACCATCTGGGTGCTCTGCTAATGACATATGGGTTTATATTGACTATATATCACTGAACTCACAGAGACACCAGAAAATCCATTTTGATAGGACATGAATAGCAGAGAGCATACCTATTGCTCAATGAATTCTTAAGTATATCTCAGTTTCTGTAATAGTAAATACTTATACAAACATATTTACAAAATCATATTTTGAAAATCTTAAAAGACCTTTGTATTTAATTCAGTGAATGTTTACTGGGCACCTACTATGGAATAGATATTAAAAATGATTATGTACAAACACACAACAAAGACTTTTAAAAATAACTCTACAATTAAAGGAAGATCCACTAATGCACTAATGGCCAATGAGAACACAAAATAGTATTTAACATCACTAGCTGGCAGGAAGTTACAATTCAGAGCCATCATAAGATAAACTTCACACTTGTTGGGACTGCTAGAATTCGCTAATGGAAATGTTGGGGAGTTTATAGGGTAATATGAGCTCTCATATACACAACTACTTTGTAAAACTGTCAGATTCTCTGAAAGAGAAGCATATACCTACCTGATGAGTTAGACTGCCACTCCTAGGTTGCTAACCAAGATAAATAAAATCACGTTCACAAGAACATTTGAATAAGAGTATTTTTAAGACTTCTCACCACAAGAAAAAAAAAAGGTAACTAAGTGTGGTGAGAGATGTTGACTAAACTTACTATAATACTCATTTCACAAATTATTTACACATCAAATAATTATGATGTATACCTAAAACGAATACAACATTATAGGTCAATTATATCACAATAAAAAAGAAAGAATGTTTTAACAGCTCCCCTTCCCATATAAACAAAGAAACAATTCAAGGAAACAATTCAAATGTCCATTGATAGGGGATGTATTCTTTATAAAGTGGAAAACTAAAAAAATAATAACAGTAAGAATGAAGTACTGATAACAATGAATCTCACAAAAGATATAAGTGTGTACTGCATGATTCTCACACATGGGTTCAGAAGAGATAAAGGCAATACTCATGGATAGAGAGCAGAGCGTGATAGTTTTGGGGGAGCAGGGTGAAAGGATTGTGAAGGTGCATGAAGGAGTTTCTGGGCTTATAGAAATGGTTTTTCCTTAATTTATTTTAACTACATAGGTATATAATAAAAACTCATCAAGTTAGTCATACAAGAAGTGTGTATTTTACTATGTACAGATTAAACTCAAGCTTTTAAAAGAAATCTTTGGTAAATCCTTTTGTAAAGAAAACAAGCTATTTTGAAAGAATGTTTTCTTAAAATAAGGGGTACCAACCATTAAAATCTGCTTGAGCTCTAAAGAGCAGAGATTTTCAATCTCTCCTCTTAAAGTTCAGTGACAGCATAGATTTTACTTATTAACCTATATATGTATTGATAATGCATTTTTATAAATGAGAATTAACCTCCCCCCCACCCCAGAACACTGTCATCTTCCAGGAAATTGACAATAGCACATGTTCAAGACCACAGCAGGCTGAAGATACAATCTTTAACAACTGCTTCAAGATATTAAACTATTTGCCAACTCTTGCCAGACAAGGTAAGTGTGAAAGGGATCCCAGGTCTTTGTATTTAAGTGCTGCTATGTAAATTAATTGCTTCTGACAAGCACCCAGCTCCCAAGCACTATGCAATATCCAGAGAGACAAAGTGAGGTTCCTCACTTGTGTCCAAACATAACCTTCAGGTTACTTAAGAGCACCTCACCCACACTGTGAAGAGGTTTGTGCTAGTTTCCAGGAACATTCAATCTGTGGCCTCTGTACAACGACTGCCAAAAGCACTGTAATTGGTTGTGCCAATTGTGTTGGTGTTTTATGGCTCTGTTCATCTTTAATGATCTGTAGCCTCTCTCACCAACCAAGCTTCTGAATCTTGGTTCCTTTCCAAATGCTCTATTGATCTGAAATTTGGCCAGCAAGCAAAATCTTTTGTTTGTTTGTGGGATTATTTTTATTATCTGGCTCCAGACAGGGAGCACAGAATGGGGTGGAGACTTTACAGAAATGAGGACATCCACTTCTCTAGTAGCACTCCTGAGAGCCTAAGACCAGTCCTCTGGTGCTATAAAAGAATACTGTTCAAAGCTGTAAAGAGAATTCACATTTGCATTGTATTGATGGCAACAACAGCTTGTCAGGCCCCCATCTGTCAGAGCAGAAGGTATTCTGCAGTTCAGAGAGTCAGGGCTCTGGATACCTCTTTCCAGAGTGATCTATGGTGAGACAGCAGGCATACATTTATAGAAGGCTAGTTTGACTCATAAGCAGACAAGTCTCTCCCTATATGCTATCATTTTAGGACTGGAACAAACTCAGGTCTTGATTAACACAAGCTCACCAGAGTTGCCTCCAAAACAGGGCACCCCAAGCACCCTAGAGATTCAAAATGACAGAAGTGAGTCTTCCACAAAGGAGCTTTGTGGTCAATTATTTTAGAAGGCAGCTACACATACTCATTTCTTAAAGATTTATCACTTAATCAACAATTTTAAAGCTGTGAAAAATTCTCAGTGTAGGTTTGGGTAACTGTTTCCCTCTTTACAAGCATTTCCCCAATTTTTAGACCTCTTCTGGCAAATACATGTCTATGACTGGAATATAAGAATTTTCCATGGAAAATCTTTCAGAAGAAATATCGAATGTATATATTAAAGCATCCATGAAAAACACCAGGTCTTGCCTGGGCAGATTTGAATGGGCTAGTGTATGCATGTGTGTTGTGTGTGTATGAACGTTAAAGAGGGTAAGCTATCCCAAAAAATCCATTATCCTCTTTTATGGTTATAGAGTCATAGCCAGGAAGCAGCTGCTCAGCTAAGGATGGCATTTTCTTATGTCTCTTATAGTCAATATGTTCATATAATTAATATTTGTCAATAGAATAGTTGCAGAATTGGTGTATATAATTTCTGGCTGAGGTTCCTCCCAAAGAATACAGATGACAGCGAGGCCCTAGTGCTACAATGTAGACATTCTATCTCTAGTCAACATCTAGAGGACAATCATTTGATGAACAGAAACCTTTCGTTGTACTGATCATTTTAGCACCTACTTGTTACAGTACTGTAACCTAATCTCATTAATATTTTATTGGGAGTAGAAATGGTGAGTGGTAATGTTTGGGAAGTTACTAGGAAAAAGAATCACTTACAGGCATCTAACACCTGAAGAAGTTGAGCGGCAAATATCTCCATAGAGGACAGTCAAGGTCTAATTGTCCCACATTTAATTTTGCTTTTTCCATCTTAGTTTTAGTGATTAAAAGCACTGCCATTGGAGATAAGTAAATGTAGCTTCACTGGCTCTCCTTCTAGCTAGCATGTGTCTTTCCTCTTTGCCAAGTGTTACTTTCCTTATGATAAAAAAAGGATAATGATTTTCACTTTACACAATTATTTTGAGAATAAAATATGAAGAGATAAGCAGCATTGAGCACAGTCAAGCCAGAAACATACATTAAAAAGGGACTGTCATTAGGTCAGTCATAATAGACATTTTATGTATCCTCCTTCTGGGTACATACTATGATTTTATTTCCTCACCTCCTTTGAAATTAGCAGCTATCATGCCACCTCCTAGCAAAAGTTTTAAAAGCCAGTACAACATCTTCCTTTCTCTCTGTAGTGACCTTTGCAGTTGTGAACAGTCATGAATTCCCTTTGGTGTGGTGCTTGAAAGATGACAACTGGGGCACAATTCCCAGCTGGCCTGCACAGGACAAATAGCATGAATGAAAAATAACCACTGTGTTTTAGCCGCTGTCACCTACTGTAGTCTCTGTTGAATGATTCAGAAACTGGTTATTAGCACTAAATTTCTGTCACATATGAACCTAAATTGTACTCATTTAGTCAGTAGAGAAACTATTATTTCAGGTTGAAAAACTGGGGGCTTATGTTATGAACTCACAAAATACTTAGTAAACCTGTTGCTCACAACCATTTGGAAAACAAACAAGCATCTAATGAACTTGGACTTCTCAGAGAAGAGACTGAACATTAGAGTGTTAGAATGAATCTTGGCTGCATTTGACAAGTCATTACAAGAACGGGATAAGCACAACAAAGTGCTGGCTGGTTTGCAAGCAGGGATGACAGGACTTAGAGTCTAGACGTCACCATTTCCTCAGGGTTAAAGAGAGAGGGGCTTATCAACCCAAAGGTAAAATATAAATCTGAGGAATTTTATGAGCAGTGAGGATCTATTAAAACAAAGCCTGTGAGCAAGAACACATCAAGGATATGGTTTTCAAACACATTGTGAAAATCCATGAATTAAGTTGATGTCAGAGAAAAGACTGAGTCATAATACTGGCAATGAGTAAATCCTTTTAATTGAAGAATATTGGTTAAAAAGAATAAGATGAACAGTTACTCTGTGCTTAAGGAGAGTGAGAAATTAGGTAGGGGTCATGGAGAAAGCAGAAGTAGATAGAAATAATTAACATATTAGCAAGAAAACAATGGCTATGACATTTTGTTTTACATCTGGATAATACATAGAAAAGGGGAGCATTTTAGAAATTTACACTATCAAAATGAGTACTGGCCTACTATTAGCATGATGATGATGATGACCCATTTTTAATCTTCCAGTGTAAAATCTTCAGCTATTCCAGATGTTACCAAGAATGATAACAAAGAAGGCAAAGTCACAGACCATGGCTCCAAACACTCTACACAAGGCATGCTGTCCTTCCAGATGACATCCTGGTTGAATTGGAGATGTGGGTAAAACTGAGGGCAGTAGTCACTAAACTTTTTCATAATTATTCTATTTCTCCTTCTCTTGGGTACATGGTAAATTCAAATAGTTTGGGTTGCATTGATTGAAGGGTTTCTACATGATTTCTTTTGGCAAATGAAATAGGAGTGTACATGATTCCCAATGTCAATTTCAAGGGGAAACTTAGAGTGATGATTTGCAGCACTTTTTTCTTCCTACTTGACAACAGTGGTAATGTGGAGAAGGAACTTCCCTCAGCTTTGGTCCTTCAATGAGGATGTCTTAAAAGCCTACTTTGTACATAAAGATTGAAAACCAAACATGTCAGTGAGATTTTGGAGTTATTAGTTACTAAAGCATCGTCTACCCAATTGTCACTAAGAGAAAGTCAGGTCAGTTTTAAAGGGGTAGTTAATATTATATTAAGGTTAGTCAGGAAAGCCAAATGGATGTTCAGGAGGAGTTTTTTTTCTAAACATGTATTGTGATTTCCTCATTAATGAGACATAATGCTAATTCCATGGTTCTAGGACCCAGCTTTCTAGAACAGGGTAAAAAATATCATATACTAAGATTAAGCATCTTTAAGAACCTCTCTTTTTCTCCCATAAAGCAGAACAGGAAAAAGATAAATGTAAAGTGTATTTCTTGGCATGATTCACTTTCAAAAAGTTTGAAAGGAATTGAACTGAAACCTACTTAATTGGAATATTGGATTGAGTAATTTAGACAGGAATGAGAATTCCCGAAGGTTTTGTGGGCTAGTGATGTCAGAGGTCTGTTCTTAGATATTTCCTGTTCAGACATTAGTTCACAGAGTTCAATGAGGAATGAATCAATCTTTTATTACAATAGTTCAGATGAAACTGATAAGCCAATGATGAATGAAAAGCTTTATCAGATAACAGTTACAGCAAATGATAGTGATTAGCACATATTGTCTTGATTTTTAAAAACAGGATAAAGTTAATGACACCTACAAGCCAGTGAACTCGATTTTGTGACAGAGAATATGATAAATTGATAAAGCATACTTATGAAATTTTACTATACTTGACATCAGCCAAAAAGCCAAGAATATAAAATTTGACTCAAAATAAATAATAATTTTTAATAATTATAGTTATTTATGTAATAGTAAATGAATGAGTTCCTTTATGAGGTAGATATTCTTAATACCAGATTTTATGAAAGGATATAGTAATATATCAAGAACATAATAAAATTTTTATTGCCTGTGTTGAGTTCAAATTATATGGTCTCATGACTGAGACCTAAAGAGTGAATGAATCCCCAACATATCCTCCCCCAAGAAAGAAGCAAAGTAATGTATTTTCTTTTAGCCAGAGACCACTAGAAATAGACCTATATTTGATCCAAGGCTTAGAGAAGCTAGGTGACTTGCTCAACATCATACAACTCAGAGATAAAAAACTAGGCTACTTGACAGCTATCTGTCACTATGCGGGGATGCCTAAACACAAAGATAAATTGATGATCATTAAACTCTAGTATAATCCTATCTTCAGATCCATCATATTATTCATAATAAATAAGAGTACACTTTTTATTTGAAATAAACACACCATCACATCTTTGCAGATGGTGACCTAGAATTTGTAAATATATTCAGCCATGCTAAAGCAGTAATGAGTGTATGGAGGGAGCCATCAAGGGTGTGGGATCATTTTCAGGACATCTGGGGCCCATCAGCATCAAATCATTTAACAGAGTGCAAACAATTTAACACTGAGAGCCTCTCAATTATCCACTTGCAAATAAATACATGATAAAGTATAAATCTTTTACCCTGTAAGCAAGTGAGTACACTTCTGGGTTTCCTTCTCTACTTTGGGATCATTAGTGGTGAATTTCAAAAAATTCACACAATATGTAATATTTATCTGTGCAAAATATGTATTCGATAAATATGTCACAAATACAAAATACACTAAACCATTGCAAAATGGTAGTCAAGAAGTGGAATATTTTGGGTAACCCAGTCCAGAGTGGGATATTCATATTATTGTTCTGTAAATACTTAACATTATGTTAGTGTGTTCCTAATACTTTACTTTCTTTATAGACCTTTTAGTATCATGGGAAATGTTAGAATTTGAAAGCCAGACAGATCTACTTTGGCTTTATATTTGCTGACTTTAGAAATATATTTTAGCATATCCCCAAACATCAGTTTTCTCATCAGAAAAAAATGGGAACAATAATAATTGCTATTTTCACAGGGAAACTTGTGAGAATAAAAGGAAAAAATACATGTAAAGTGTCAGCATATGATATGCATTCAGTGTACCAATAGCCGTGACTCCTAATGCTACCATAATGGTGATTGACTGTTCTTCAGTGCTTCTGTAGTATATCATTTGATTCATACAGTTCTTTGACATGGAAAAGATGGGACCAAGAACTCCCAGGTTCATGAAATAACATTTCTTATGCAAGGTCTTACACACAATTTTTGTACTGTCAGGTTACAAATTGCAACTCTCATCAAGGAAATGTTCACTATGCTCTTTCTCATTTTCTTAGAGAGGAAGTTCATATTATTTCCCTTTATCTTTCTATACTTCCTCTTGGCAGTTAGTTTACTCTGCTTCCTCATACCACAGCAAGCACCTACATAGATGCCAATGCAGGCAGAATGTTATCACGCATGGTAGACCTTTTCTTGCATGCACACCATAATTTTGGGAACAGTAATTTTTAATTTAAACTTTTTATTTTAGAGCAGCTTTAGATTGAAAAACTATTGTGTTGGATGGGTCCCATAGACACTACACACTTACATTTGTACGGTCCATCTATCACATGAATGCCAGTATTGTTACATTGTTATTAACTACAGTACTTCATGTAGATTTACAGTATTTTGCTAATGTCCCTTTTCTGTCCCATCAGTCTGTCTATCCAGGATATCACAGAACATTTAGCAGTCATGTATTCTTATACACCTTTTGGTTGTGATAGGGTCTCAATCAAGGTTGTTTTTGATAACAAATTTTGAGGTTATCTGGTTAAGTATTTTGGTGGATATCAATTGGAATTTGATTTTCTCATGATTAGATTGGATAATTGTGTTGGGGGAGGAAGATCACAGATAGAAGTGTCATTATCATCACATCATATTAAGGATACATGCCATCAATTTATCACTGTTATTAACCTTGGCCATGTCAGTGAAGGTGTTTAGTTAAACACTTTAACAGGATGTATTGGCTCTTTCTTTCAAGTCACTCCTGCCTTGTTCTTACTGGCTTATTTAGAAACAAGTGACTATAAAGTTTACACTTAAGCAGTGGGGAATTTTATTTTTAACTTCAGTGTTTTCATAGATATTTTAAGACATTTTTGTATATTTTGTGTATTTCCCCCTTTTTTATTTATATAGCCAGCTATTTGCTTTCTTAGGATGGACACTTGGACATTTTGCACCTTGGAATGTATGGCCAACAACTTAATTCATCTATGCCTATGTAATGACGTGTCCATAATAACCCAGGAGGAGGAACTTTGGGGAGTTTCTGAGTTGGTGAACCTGTGCTGATTTGGGAAGAATGGCGCACCTGAAGAGGGCATGGAAATTCTGAGTCATACCTTGTACTATGCGTGTATTCCGTGTGGCTTTTGTGAGGAGCTATAGCCTTTGTAATAATCATGTGATCCAGTGAATAAATAGGTTTCCTGTGGCCTGTGAGCTGCTCTAGCAAATAAGTTGAAACTAATCAGGTTTTAGCAACCTCTGATCCATAACCAGTAGCACGGAAGGTACCAACCTGAGCTTGTAGCTTTTGCCTAAAGTAGAGGCACCATCTGGGTAAGCATCACCTTGGGAGACGGGGTCCTTTACCTGTGGAGTCTGATAGTATCTCTCTTTAGATACTGGCAGAATTGAGTTCTCAGATCTCCCCTGTTGGTATCTAAAATTTGCTTGTTGATGTGGAAAAGTTTCAGAACACTCACTCACACTATGATTGAAGTGTGGGGCACCAAATACATCTCTCTTGCTTTATTTCCCCCCCCTATTTTCCATGATGGCACCTGGTATTACCTGAGTTACTGATAATTGCTGGTCTGATGTATATAAAATAATGTTTCTTTTTTGTTTTAATTTGAATTCCTCAGATGACTGTAAACCATGCCCACCTCTTCATAAAGTGGACTTGACTTTTAGTGGACTGACTGTTTATTTGCTATGTCACTTCTCTTTGTTTATTTTTTGGTGGTTTTAAATATATTCCCCCCAAATTATTCTGTACTACTCCCTTTGAGAGATGTAGTTTAATTCTCTTCTGTGGAAGAATAAGCTGAATTTAAAGTCTGACAGAAGTAATAGTGTGTCACTCGATATGTTCTAATTGCTATCAGTACTGGAATGATTCTGTTCATGTCATGTATTTTCTCATATTATACTATTTACTAGAATGAGTGTCTAAATATTTCTGAGTTAGTCTAAGTATTTACTGATTCTTACTGTCCCATATTTATTTTTGAATGAAATTGTTGACTTTTCCACTAATACCAGTTTAGGTTGGATTTTTAAAAACAAATATTATCATTCTCTTCTTACATTGAGACAGGAATTGTGCAAAATGCAGGCATTCTTTACAGTTCAAGCAATTCTTAGCTATGAATTCTGGCACTTTCAGCACTCTACCTACACAGAGAGGGGTTCATAGCATGAAACATCAAGAGCATATGAACACAGACATCACAGTAAGTGACTGAAACATAAGGTCATGGCTGGTTCACAAATTTCCCAATAACTATTTCATGTAACAGAAGAATTCCTAATTATCAGTTTGCTAAAAACTTGCAAAATCTATTTACAAAAAAATTCTTAGTCGTCAGAGAACTTCAGCCCATTATTTTATTAGAACAACACAAAATACGAAGTTTTAGGTAAGCATCTTTTACAACTGGACAGGATTCCCATAAAGGCTTATGTTAGTTCTATTCCAGAAAACACACACAGATCTATTGTAGGAAGGGCTCCAGTAAAGAACAGGGGCTGCAACATTAATATTTTCTCTTCCAATTAGAAGAAAAATATATTAGTTAATAGGAGTAGAGGGATTATCGGACCACCTTGATTACTATAGCTTTGTAGAATAATTTGATGTCTGGGAACATAATACCACCAAGCTAGCTAGCCTCTAGCAGATTCAGGTGTGTTATTTTCACATCTATGCAGTAATAGGTATTCTTGATAATATGCATCTCTTGCATGTCTTCTGTGGGCTAGGAACTCAGAGAAGTCTGAGAGCCTGGGCAAGAGAGGGACAGTTGTCTTTCAGTGTAAACCAAGCCAGCTCTCAGCAGAACCTCTGTGTTGATCTTGGTTATGATATGAGACAACGTGTCTCGGTGGGTTGGGCTAGGAACTCAGGGAAGCCCTGGGGTTCTGAGCAGGAGAGGGATAGGTGCCTCTTCTGCTGTTCCAGTAATTTTTTCCTCTTTTTTATTTAGCTTTTTCTTTCTCTCTTTTAAAAAAACAATTTATTTATATATATGTATCTTTTACATCTTTGCATTCCCCAGGGTTCACCCTCTCTCACCTCCCCGACCACTTCCATCATCCCCTCAGCCCCAGTTGTGTTATTTTAGCTTGGTTGTTATCTTGTTTTGACTTCTCACTTTTTGTTTGTTTTCCCTATACCCCATATATTAGTGAAACCATTTGGTTTCTGTCTTTTTTCTTTCTGACTTGTTCCTGCTAATATGATTTCTTCTAGGTTCATCCATGTTATCTCAAATTCATCAAATTTGTCATTTTTAATTGGTGAGTAATATTCCATTGTGTATATATACATCATTTTTTCATTCATTTGTCTGTTTTGGGACATCTGGGTTGTTTCCATGTCCTTGCAATTATAAATAGTGCTGCAGCAAACATCCAAGTACAGGTGTCCCTTTCTATCAGTATTGAGGTTTCCTTTGAGTAGATTCCCAGAAGACTGATTGCTGGATTGAATGGGAGTTCCATTTTCAGTAGGTTGAGGGTCCTCCACACAGCTTTCCACAGTGGCTGCACCAGTTTATATTCCCACCAGCAGTGAAGAAGTATCCCTTTCTCTCCATATCTACACCAGCACTTGCCCGTTTTTTTGATGTGGCCATTCTAACTGGTGTAAGGTGGTATCTCATTGTAGTTTTGATTTGTATTTCCCTGATTGCTAGTGATGTTGAGCATTTTTTTCATGTGCCTGTTGACCATTTGCATTTCTTCTTTGGAGAAGTATCTTTTTAGTTCTTCTCCACATTTTTTGATAGTGATGTCCCAATACTGTTGGAGCAGGACCATTTTGCTGGTTTTTCTACCTTTCCTGGCAGTTTCTGTCTTGCCTTCAGGTGCAGTTGTTCCCTTACTGATGCTGGTCAACTGTGTCTATGAAGAAAAAGACTACTTCAGGTTGCTGCAAATATTGAAAGGAATTATTTTGACACTTGGCAATTACAAGAACTAAAAAATTCCCTGTTTGGGAATTCCCTGTTTGAGTCAATGTTGAATGATTTTTTAACCAAGAGAAACTCAACTCACTTGAAGTACTTTGTTCTTCTGAACACAGTATAAGTAACCTAAATAGTCCTAAGTGGCAATAAGAAAGGGATCTGTAGTCTGTGGCTGTCAAGTGGTAGGGCAAATCATGGAGAGAAGCTAATAGATCACTGGGAGATCAGCATGTACAGCTGTAGAGAAATACTAAGCGTGGAAATTACTTTTCCCAAAATTTCAAAGGTAATAGAGATATTTTGCTCCATTCTACATAGAAAGAAGTATAGAAAACTGTATAAACAATTTATTGCAATTCTTTGTATGATTATTATTTAAAATGCAGTGCAAGAAAGCTCCCAGTAGCTGATAATGGTTTGAGATAAAATGTTCTTTGTAGAGCAATTTCCACTATTTTCCATCTACATCAATTTAATGTATTCAGTTGTTTAAAACAGCTATTTTTATATTCAGTTAAATGTAATATTACAGTTCATATCATTTTCTTTTCACAAGAAAGTGACTCTCTGAATCTAAATCTAAAAATTTAAAATAAGATAAAACAAATGTATTTTTTTCATGAAAAAATTATGGAGTAAAAAATCTGTTATGTGATTTCACTGAGTCAACGCATTAGTTTTGCAAATTAACTAATTATCTGATAAAATTGGTTGGTCAGTTTACTGAAAATATAAATCCAGGCTGTTTCCTACAAATTGTTCTCTTTTTTAACTTTTATTTAGTCATCACAACTCAAACATTAAAAGGATGATATCATTCAGGAGGTGAACCGACCCTCTTATCATTTTAATCCCAGTTCTTTCAACAGTGCCAATGGAATCTTGTGTTTATCTTTATTATAGCTCTTACAATAACAAAGTTAATATTTATTGAGCTCCTGCTGTCTGACAGGCACAGTTCTTGACATGTTATCTCATTTAATCTTCAACAAATCTGAAACAATTTTGTTGTTGGCCTTCTGTTTTGTGAGTTTGTTTACCAAATGAAGATAGTGAGCCTCAGAGAATTAATTTACCCACAGTAAGTTATCTCTTTGTTATTGATTTAGTTTCATTTTCTTTGTTATTGGTTTCTAAATTAATTACATTTTGGTAAAAGAAAAAACTGATTTGCATATCAATTCTTTGAAATTTTAGAGACTTATTTGTAGTCTAATCATTTCAATTTTTATTAAATGTTCAAAATATTTGGAAAATTATATATATTACATTTGTTGAGTTTAGTGTCTAACATGCTTACATGAGTAATTTCCATAAAGATTGGGGTTTCGTTTTCTGTTTTATTCCAAGCTGCATACACTTAAGATGGTGTCTAGTTCTTGATAGGCAATCAATGTTTACTTGTAGAATTAATAAATTATAGGTTATGTGCTTTTAAATATGTTGTTCAAATATTCTAGATTTTTATCTGTTGTTGAGAATTTATCAATTGCATTCATTTTTGTTTTAGATAGTTTGAAAATAATCTTAATAGGTATGTATATATGATTAAAATTAATGCACATAGTAAAATTGAATTGTTATTATTAGCTATGTAAATTTTTTCTATTCTTAAAAACATTCTGGATGTGAAATATATGTATATGTACATAAACCATTTAAAATTTAAATAAACATTCTGTATTGTTAAAAATAATTTTACTGGACGTTTCAGGATGGCAGATGGATGGGATTCGAGTCATCACCTTGTCCTTCAAGGACAGCTAGGATCAGCATTTGGAAACAGCAGACACATCTGTAACAGAGTTGAGGTTGTGAGACTGGTATCTTAGCAAGGAGAGTCTGGAACCATAGGAAATGGAGGGAAAGATTGAGCAATAGTAAGTCAGAAATGATCTCAGTTTACCAGGAGGGATGGCCATCCCAACAAACTCCTCTGGGTTCTCCCAAAACCCTGTCCCAAAAAGGAGAGCCTGTGTTTCTTATTCAGAGAGGAGCCTGTCAATCATTCAGAACAGCACGAAGAACACTGGCTAGTCTCAGGAGAGGGAAGAGTTATGTGTCTGTTCCTTATGCCAATATTGTGGAGTATTTTGCCTGTTTTCTTCACTGTATTTTATGGTTTAGGATCTTATATCTGTGAGTTTAACTCACTTGAGTTAATTTTTGTATCAGGTGTGAAAGGGTGATCAGGTTTGATTTCTTTGGTTATGGCTGTCAAGTTTCTCACTCAGTTTAGTACTGGCTTTATTGGTTGGAGAGGTTTCTGATATTGGTGGGCGAGGACCCCTAACAATGTGGAAACTCAATATTTTGTATTTTTCTACCTCCTAAAATTTAGTATGTGTACAAATCACTTGGAGGTCTTATTGAAAGACACATTCTTCACAAGCAGGTGTAGAGTGGATTCCAGGAATGTGAGTTTCCCATAAGCACTTAGGAGATGCCAAAGCTGCTGGTTTAGAATCAACAGTTAATAGCAACACAGTTACCATCAGAGACCAATGACCCTGTGACTATTCAATAGCTTCAACATGGGTTTTACCTTCAGGAATTTTCTTCCAAGTATTGGCTTCAAATTACACTTAATTTCTTACAGATTCATATATTTATTTAAAAGATTATCTTTTTTTAATCTAGCATGTTTGAATATTTTGTAGGCTAGTAGGAACCAAAATTTCCCTTCAAATAAGAAATTGTTATCCATTGTGTTCATACTTAAACTCATTCCAATATTATTAGTGTATTATACAACAATGTACTGAAGTAGATTAAGTCAAACATTTCATGTGGAATATATTTTGGTAATTTTTAATGACTATAAATTTAATTTTAGTACTAGTTATATTTATGAAAAGAAAAAGAAAAAGAACAGTATGGTCAAGTTTTATGTAAATTATGCAGGCACAATAAACAAATTTCATACAACATGCTGGAAACACATGGCTTGACTGTTTTTTTTTAAACAAGCTTATATTGGAGTGGCCCTATCGTACTTTTGATCAATGCATTTAAGACATTCTAGATAGAGAGAAAACTTGCAGAGAGCTTCTAAGACAGTTGGGCAGACCCACCACCCAGGAGTGCCAGAGCAGACTGGGGCAGTCTGCACCCAGCCCATTCACAGTCCCCTTCTTCCTGACAAAGGGATTGTAGGTAGGGGCCTGGAGTTTGTGTTTACATACCAAAAGGAAAAAAACTCTGAATGTTTAGCAGCTACTACAAGGACTCAGGCTTAGAAGCTCAGCAGCTCATAGAGAACAACTTCTCAGAGAGCTTGTAAGACAGCAAGGCAGACCCATGGCCCAGGAGCACTGGAGCTGCTGCTGGTACCGGTGCAGACAGAGAAAGGAACTTTCCCCCCAAAACACCCAAAAGAAACAGGAAATAACCCAGACACAAAGGCAGAATTAACCACCTTCTGGTAAACATCAACATGCCAACCAATACCAGAGCAACCATTGCTCAATATGTAGAACAAACCTGAAGAGAAAACATGGGAAGGAAGAAAAATACAAATACTCAAGTAAGTCCAAAGGGAAACAATTCATCACCAAAGGATAGACAATCTCCATCAAAGAAATGCCCTATATGTCTGATAAATAATTCAGGTACAACATGATAAAAGCACTCAACAAGCTAAGAGGAGAAGTAGAAAAATATGGAAAAGAATGCAGCAAAACTAACAATATTGTTGAACAGAAGAGAAAGATTGAAATACTAAATAAGAACTGAAGGAGATACAGTTTATTAGAGAAGCAATAGAAGAGCTCAAAAATGCATGGAAAATCCATGAAAGCAGGCTAGAAGAAACTGAAGAATGAATCAGCACATTGAAAGATAGAGAAATAGAGAGAATGAAGCAAGAAAAAGAGAGAAACACAAAGTAAAAAGACAGCAGAAAAAATTAGAGATCCATCAGATATTTAAAGACAGGAAATATGAGCAATTGGAATCCCGGAAGGAGAAGAGAAAGACATAGGAAATGAAGGACTTTTTAATGCAATAATGGAAGAGAATTTCCCAAATCTGAAGATCAAAATGAAAATTGACATACAGAAAGCAAAAAGGACACCAAACTACTTTAATGAAAGAAAAACCACAGCAAGACACATAATCGTAAAACTTTCAAGAGCCCAAGTTAAAGAAAAAATAATGAGAATGACTAGAGAGAAAAAACAGATAACCTACAAAGGAAAATCCATTAGGCTGACCTCAGACTTTTCTGAAGAGACACTCTAGGCAAGGAGAGAATTGAGCCACATCTTCAAAAGACTCCAAGACAAAAAGTGCCAGCCAAGAATACACTACCCTGCAAAGCTCTTCTTCTTTTACAAAGGAAAAATTAGAACTTTCTCAGACAAAGGCTCCAGAAATTTGCTACCACCAAAACCCCATTCCAAGAAATCTTGCAAGAAGCCTTAAGACGAAGCCCTCAGAAGAATAAGCAAAACAAACACAACAAGAAACCAAATCAGAACTTCAAAATGACTACCAGAAACCCAACACTAGAACCTCAAACATCAATAATCACTCTAAATGCCATTGGTTTAAAGTTATCAATCAAAAGACACAGAATACAGACTGGATCAAAAGACAGAAATCAACATTCTGTTGCCTATAGGAAACACATCAAATCACTAAAGATAAACAGACTGAAGGTAAAAGGATGGAAAACAATCCTACAAGCAAATGCCTCCCCACCCCCCAAAAAAAGGCAGGGACAGCCATTCTCATAGCAGACAAAGCAAATTTCAAAATTAAAAAAAAAAAGTGATAAAGGATAATGATGGTCATTACCTAATGGTTCAGGGTTCAACTCACCAAAAAGATACAACAATTATCAACATATATTCACCAAATGAGGGAGCACCAAGATTCATAATACAACTACTAACAGAACTGAAAACAAATATTGGTGAAAACACATACATAGTAGGAGACTTTAACACCCCACTCTCACCAAAAGACAGATCAACAAAACAGAAACTAAACAAGGACACAAAAGCGTTAAAGGAAGACCTAGACCAAATGGACCTAGTAGATACCTATAGGAGTCTGCACCCCCAAGGAAAGGAATACACCTTCTTTTCAAATGCACATGGATCCTTCTCTAAAATTGATCACATATTAGGAAGCAAAGAAAATCTGAATAAATATACAAAAAATAAAATTAAACCAATTTCAATCAAACTAGAAATTAACAATGAAGAGAAAGCAAGAAGAGTCTCCAATACATGGAGACTGAACAGTATGCTACTAAATGAAGAATGGGTAATCTAAGGAATTAAAGAAGAAATTAAAACTTACTTCGAAACAACAAAGAAGGCACCACGTTCCAAAATGTCTGGGACTCAGCAAAAGCATAACAAAGAGGAAGGTTTATAGCAATACAGGCACATATCAAAAACAAAGAAACTAACCAAAGAAATAACCTAATCTCCCAAATCAAAAAATTAGAAAATGAGCAACAAAAAAAGCCAAAACCCAGCAGAAGACAAGACATAATAAAATTAAAAGAAGAAAGACATAACCTAGAAACCAAAAAGATTATCCAGAAGATCAACAAAATCAAGAGCTGGTTCTTTGAAAAAATAAAGTTGATAAACCCCTTGCAAAATTCACAAAGAAAAGAAGAGAGACCACTCAAAGGAACAGGATCACAAATGAAAGAGGAGAAATTACAACAGCACAAAAGAAATCCAAAGGATAATCAGAGACTACTATGAATAGTTATATGGAAACAAATATAACAACCTGGAAGAGATGGACAGATTCTTGGAAAAATAAACTACCCAAAACTGAATAAGGAAGAAATAGATAAATAAACCAATCACAAGCAGTGAAATTGAAGCAGTCATCAAAACTCTCCCTAAAGACAAGAGCCCAGGACTAAAAGGCTTCACAAATGAATCCTACCAGACATTCAAAGATGAAATAATACCTAGACTACTAAAACTTTTCCAAAAAATTGAGAAAGAAGGAACTGCCAAACACATTCTACTAAGCACACATCACGCTCATACCAAAACCAAATAAGGATGGCACCAAGAAAGAAAACTATAGACCAATTTCCCTAATGAACATGGACATGAAACTTTTAAACAAAATCTTGGCAAATCAAATCCAGCAATGCATAAAAAACATTATTCACCATGACCAAGTAGGATTTATCCCAGGGGCACAAGGATGGTTCAACATCTGGTGGTTCAACATCTGGAAATCGATTAAGATAATATGCCACATCAACAAGGAGAAAAACAAAAAATGCTGCAAAAAAGAGATAGAAGAAGACATAAGGACATTGAAAGACATACCCTACTCATGGATTGGAAGAATCAACATCATCAAAATGGCCATCTGACCAAAAGAATATACAGATTCAATGCAATCCCTATAAAAATCCCTGTCACATTCTTTAAAGAGAGAACAAAAATTACTGAAATTTATATGGAATAACAAAAGACCTCGAATATCAAAAAGTCTACTGACTAAAAGAAGAGAAAATGGAGGTATTACGATCCCAGACTTCAACTTATACTACAAAGCCATAGTAATTAAAACAGCTTGGTACTGTTACAAAAACAGACAATCAGACCAATGGAACAGAATGGAGTGCCCTGTAATAAAATCACACATATATAATCAACTAATCTTTAACAAAGGAGTGAAAAATTTACATTGGAACAAGGACAGCCTCTTCAATAAATGGTGCTGGGAAAACTGGTGCAAAACATGCAAAAAAAAATGGACCAAGAAAAATCCCTCACATTATGTACAAAAATCAACTCAAAATGGGTAAAAGATTTGTATGTAAGATTGGAAACCATAATATACATAGAGGAAAACATGGGCAAAACCCTTCATGAATTACAATCTAGAAATTCATTTCTAGATACATCTATACCAGGTAAAAACATGAAGGAAAACATTAACAGCTGGGACTTCATCAAACCAAAAATCTTCTGTACAGCAAAAATGACAACAGAGAAAACAGAAAGAAACTCAACCAAGTGGGAAAAAATTTTTGCCCTACATAGAAGTGATAAGGGTCTGATAACAAAGATAAACAAAGAACTCACACAACTTAACAAAAACAAAGTAAAAAACCCAGTTGAAAAATGGGGAGAAGAAATAAAAAGATACTTCTCCAAAGAGGAAATACAAATGGCCGCTTGGTACGTGAAAAACTGTTCAGCGTCACTACCAATCAGGGAAATGCAAATCAAAACCACAATGAGATACCACCTTACACCAGTTAGAATGACCCATACCCCAAAAAACAGGCAACAACAATTGCTGGTGAGGATGCAGAGAGAAAGGAACACTCTTACACTGCTGGTGGGAAAGTAAACTGGTCCAGTTACTATGGAAAACCATGTGGAGGACCCTCAAATTAATGAAAATGGAACTACCATTTGACCCAGCAATTATTCTCTTGGGAATCTACCCAAAGGAGACCTCAATGCTTGTATAAAGGGATACCTGTGCTCAGATGTTTACTGCAGCGCTACTTGTAATTGCAAAGTCATGGAAGCACCAAAATGTCCCAAAACAGATGATTGAATGAAAAAGATATGGTATATATATATATATATATATATATATATATATATATACACAATAGAATATTACTCATCAATTAAAAATGACATATTGGATGATTTTATGATAACATGGATATACTTAGAAGAAATCATATTAGCAGAAACAAGTAAAAAAAAAAAAACAGACACCAAATGGTTTCACTATTATATGGAACATGGGAAAGATAAACAAAAACCCATGAAGAAAAGTCAAAGCAAGCTAACAATCAAAACTTGTGGCGGGGGTGGGACAGGGTGGAAATGGGGGAAGGGCACACCTGGAATTACAAAGATATGAAATATATATATAAATTATTTAATAAATTAAAAAAACTAATATTAAAAAATTATGAATAGCAACCATTTGCTTTTTGTCTAATACACGTTTGGATGACTTAAAAATATTCATCCAAACTCACTCTGTGTTACTTCATTTCTTTGATTACATATTTGATGATCCAGAATAATTGCTTTCTGGTAGTTTCATGCTAGGAAGGTGGGTTCTGCAACGAACTTGCTCTCTTGTTATTAACATCCCACTTCAATGACTATTTTTTATAGTAATAAAAGGTTAATAAAAACTATGATTATTTTGTTTAACTGCCTTTTAAATAACCAACCTGTTAAAGGTTATCCTAATCAAAATCTCAAAAAGCTGCTCAAATCAACAGTGAGAACTTGATAGAACTAGTGGCATTTGGATCTTAGAAAAGCTCAAGATCAAATAAATGAATGTTAAATGTTTGAATATGGATACTGTTTATGAAGTCCTGTAAGAGCATCTTTTTTATTTTTAAAAATAAAACAATGTCCATGGAGGCAAGTTGTAAATCACATTCTAAGGAAGCATATGTCAACAAAAATAGATTTTTAAACATAAAATGAAAAGAAACCCATATTATTACCACTAGCAATTGTGTGCTGAAAAAGAAATATCCATTCTGGAAATATAGAAAGAAACTTAAGTGGTAATAGGTTGTTTCAACTAAGGTAGAGAAATAAAAGAAGACCTAAAGAACAATGAATATATTATAGAAAAATAAATAAGATCTCCTTTTCTAGATTTATCAAGGGAAATGAGATCAATAAAAGGTATACATATACCATCAATGAACAAACAGAGGCATGAAATAAATAATTGCTTTATTTTTTCTCAAAGTTCTCAACACAGAGATAATGTGGTTAACTGGGAATTAGACAAATACTTCAAACAAAGGTCATTAATAAAATAAAAGCTATGGAAATGTTGTGATAACTTGAACATTAAACACATTCCCCAAACTGAAAACTAGACTATAAAGACACCAGAACGATCTTATAATTATCATCAGAGTCCTTAAAAAATTTTTTATGATACCCTGAAGAACAAAACACATTTGAGAAAAATTAAAAAGAAATAAAAAAGCTGAGTGTATGAACCTGACTTACTTAAACAAATGATCCTGGGTCTGCTTAGCATACATCTGTTAAGCAGAAGTAAATGTTAGGAGAACACACCACATAAGTTGTTCAGATTCTTGAAAGAAATAAGGACTGTGTCTTTTGAATAGATTGATAAAGTTCTTGGTGATTGTACCTCCTTGTGATAATAGCAAAGTCATAGAGAGAACAGATGCCAGAGTGGTTCCAAAAGGGAGGAGGGGGAGGCAGGAATATTTATTGAAATACGAAAATCATATATTTTGTTCAATCACTGTTCATTTCTACATATGAATTTAGCTACAGAAATAACACCCATGATCCTTCTGAAAGGATACAGAATCAAATCACATTTCCCTCAGTCACTATCTGATCAAAATGACTAACACTGCATTTGATGTTTTTTGCTCTTATTGCTAAGAAGTAAAGGAGGGGGCACTTAATCATGTAAAACGAGGAGGCTAGAAATAATGTTTTAAAAGAGTTTTATACAGCTTATATTCTAAATATCTCATATAATAAAATTCAAAACAATAAGCTATTAATAATCCATGCTCATATAACCTTATAAATAAGTCAGTATACTTTGAGAATCTTAAATCACTAATGTTTTTTATGTCTGTGCTTTTTTTCTCCTATATGAACAGGTCTGCACTAGTCTGCATTAATTAAATTTAAGTAGGATTTCTGAGCCTGGATCATCATTAAGTCTGTGGCCCTGATTTAAATCTGCAGTAAAACATTTCTCCATTAAGTCTTGTGCTTTTGTGTCATATTTCATACACTAGTTGTCTCTTAATTAAATCCATGATGGTCCACCAACACAGACTATTAAAATAACTATACTTTGCTCTTGACATATTTATGAGACAGAGTCATAAGACTATAGACTGATACTTGAACTACTCACTAGAAATGCTAATAAGATTATGATGAAAGTAAGATTAGAACATTCCTCTTCTTTCTCTTCTCTTCTTTCTCAAGATTTATTTTTATAACTGGTTCACTTCTATTTCAGGTTCTGACTTTTCTCTCAGATTATCTGAAAGCTTTTTCATTGTAGAACAACTGAAAATTAATAGTCAATGGAACCCTGCAAAATGTTAATTTATATCCCATGATGTTAACATAAACCTAGAGAAATATTCTCCTTTGAGTTTTGCTCTATTCACAGCCTCAAGTAAACACGTTAATCTAGATATATGTTTGTCAAGCCTTTAGGTGTTCAGAGTGAAGAAAATTTACAAGGACTGAAAAGAGAAAATAGCCCTGAGTGAGAAAGCAGTTAACTTTTAGATGGGGTGAAAGGAAGTCCACAATATGTCAACCTCAGATATACTGAAATTTCAATCTGCTTGCCACAAAGAATGATGGTCTCTTCCTGGGTAAATTTTCAGAGAACTTATCACAGCATATGGTGAAAGAGAGAGTTTACAGTTTATTTTGTTTGCTTTCAGTAGCCTGATGTACACTTTGGTTTTGTTTCATTTTTCTTAGAAACATTTTTTGTTTGTTTTTTTGCAATGCAGAGGGTCAGACCTTTGAAGAGGCAAAGTGCTTAAAAGAATAGGGTGTTCAAATGACTGGAAATTGTGTCAAAGCAGAGAAGATGGGTGGAAACCACTGGGAGACTCTTTATCAAGGGCTCTAACCCAAGCAGACATTATCTAATACAACTATAGGGAGGTGTTCACGGCTTTTCAATTCATTCATCTGCCTCCTTATAATATCAGTGGATGTCCTACAGTTCTTAAAAATGATACCATGTGTTGTCACTCAGCTGTAATTTTTAGCAGAAGTTTTAAAAAGTATTATGTAGTGAGAAATTAACTTAAAATATCATTTTATAGCATTGGTCTGCGATGAACAATATAAGTATAAAATAAATTTTAATATCTTGTCAAGAATAGCAGCTACAGTCAGGCAGCTCTACTAAACACATTAAATCTAATAAAATCACCCTCACGTACTCCTGACACTAGTAGTAATTAAAATAACTTGTTTCAAAAAAATTGGTCCTATACATGAATACTTATTGGCAATTATTTCTTAGTTCTTCAAACCAAAGATAACATAATTTGATTCTCACACAATTTTCTTGTAAATGCGGTTCATATTGGGTTTTATATGCAGCTTAAGACTGTTAATTGCCATTTTGAGCCTCACAGTAAAATAGAGTTCAATATGTCGCTTTTCTCAAGCATAGAGAAATGTTTGAGAAATGCTTGTCTTAGTCTAATGAACTGTGAATAATTTACATCCTGAGTCCTATTTTTCAGTATAAGTGGTTCTGACTTTTCTTAAAGCTTGTAAAGCCTCATCAACTTGTTACATTCATCAGATTAAAGAAATCCATGGAAAGTAGGAAGATGCAGTCAGTGCTTCTAAAATGCTGTTTTGGCATTGTTTTGATTTTCTTAAGGCCATGTTTTTATTTGGGTCTCTTTTTCTTCTATCATTTTAGACAATGTATTATAAACTAAGGCTTTTATTTTCAGTATTTGTGAGAAAATACTATCTGACTTAAAATATTTTCAAAATCCCTTGCCTGTTGGCAGGCACACTCAATAACTCCCTGGATTTACAGAAACCTGGCTATTCTGTCAGGAAGAAAAAGGAGCTGTTTCAGGGTGCATACCTTTTTCATTTCTGAAAGAATCACAGATATGAGATGTGATTCTAACTAGTTCTGAGCACGTGTGCTTAACAGAACTATGCCGATGAGTTCAAGGCCATGAATCTAAACTCAACAAGGCCCAGTGAAAACAGCCCTTTCCAAATCACCAGCATGAGAGGGTGGTGCCAACATTTTATCTTGCCTCGGAACTTAGAAAAGAAGTAAGCTAATTTATTAGCCACTGTAGCTGCATATGGATCATATTTTTGGTAAAAGGCAATATTTTAGAAGAACTTAGACTATACCAGAGAATGTGGAGTGGGAGGGAATTTTAGAAACAATATGATTTTGCTCTTCTTGTAAGAGAGGAAATGAAGAGTCAGAAAAATTATTAAGCAATACATTTATTGTTCTATAACCAAATAGCAGAATAATCGGTACCAGAACAAAGGGATATCATGATGTTGATTATTTAAAATTAAGGGTATGAGAAGGAAATGTGAAGGCACCAGCAAAGTTACTCTTTCTGAGACTATGTTTTACTAAGGCTGCCAACGAAGAAATCTCTGCTTGAAGTTACATGCCTGCCAGATAAACGATTTCCTTATTCTCTGTGTTACTGTTAAAGGACTTAAATGTAATGCAAAATGAAGGGGGGGGGGAGAAAATAACTTAATTGCATTTTGTATCCACCCAAATATTGAAAGTCCGTGAAGCTAAACAGCAAAATGAAACCAACATGTTTGTATTTGTTATTTAATTATCTGTAGTTTCTGGACACATCATGCATTGGGATAGGTCAGAAGAATCATCAGGCCAGATTAGAATGTGGTAATTAACCACCCCAAAAGATCAAAGTATGGGAATTAAAACAGAGTCACTTGCAAGAAAGTCAAGGTTGGCAGTCAATAAGCAACAAGAGGAAGTAGGTCAGAAGACCAAACCTAAAGACTAGGAAAGAAAAAAAGAAATAAGGACTAGGAAAGAAAAACGATGAGTTATATGTGTTGTGGGAAATCACAATCTAAATAAAGATGAAAAAAGCATATAAAAAGCATGTAACTTTGGTTGGCAATTTTTTTTCATCTAAGGCCAGATAATAAACCTTTGGACTTTGAAGGTTATATAGTCATGGCATAACTATTCACCTCTACCAATGGGATACAATATGCAAACTAATGGGTATAACCGGTCTAGTAAAACTTTATTTGCAAAAAGTGCCACTTCATGGATTTGGTCTGCAGGTTGTAATTGTCTATTCCTATTGTAGATGGAAATATAGATATGGATAGATGATGGGTAGATAGGTGACAGACAGAGATTGACAGAGTTATTGATATAAATCTGCTTACTTCCACAACCTACTCCCAGGGTTGAATCTAAATATAGTTGAAGAATGATAAAGGAATGTAAGCTTCTATTAAAAATAAAGACTATATCTTGGTTCCAAATAAACACATCATATCTATCATAACATTAAAATAAATAAATCAGCTCATGGACTCCTGGGTTTACAACCCTCCCTTTACTTTCCATTAATAGTAGAATAAAGTCCATATGACTCCTCTGACTCTCCTTGTGTTCACTATCACTTTTGAGTGCTCACTTTCACAGACAATAAAAGCTTTAATTCTGAAAACACACACACACACACAAGAATAAATTTGAATATTTGGGACCTCACTTCCTGATGTCACATTTTATCATTCTCTTCCTTATTCACAACACTGTAGCAAACTTATCTTTTTATGTTTCAGACATTAAAATGGACATCAGAGTCATTTACTCACCCTGGTTGGTGTTATTAGCTTCATGTTAATATTTGTATCATATGAAACATCTTTTCCCTTTCCCTTCTTCATAACAGGCACATTAATGTCATAAATTATTCACTTACATGTTTGATTCCTTTTTCTCTAACTAAAATAAAACTACTATAAGAAACAAGGCATATATCCTCATCAAATTCTAGGACTTGTAAGAGTGACAGACTCATGGTTGATGGTCATTAATTTTAAATAATTAAATGCAACAGAACATTTTCTTTTCATACATTTTCTTTCCTGATGTTCAGAACAGCCTTACAATGGATAGTAAGTAATATTGCCATATAATAAAACAAGTTCTCAGGGAAGTTATATGATTTGTCCACATTTACTATACTATAAAATGACATGACTATAATATTAACATGTGGTGATAAACCACCCCAAAAAATCAAAGTATGAGAATTAAAACAGAGCCACTCACAAGAAAGTTAAGGTTGGCAGTCAATAAGCAACAAGAGGAAGTAGGTCAGAAGACCAAGCCTAAAGACTAGGAAAGAAAAAAAAAAATAAGGATTAAGAAAGTCCTTATTTGCCTCTAAACTCAGTTTAATATTTTTGTCTATCAAAATCCCTAATATTTTATAAATATTAGCTCTTTGTAAAACCTCTGTGTCATTAAGTACTACAATCATATTTTACAGGCGAGGAAAGTGAGGTAACACAGAGGTTAAATAACTTTACATTGTCCATAAACAGAAGATGGATGAGCATAGATTCAAACTATAGAGCCTCTTCTCTTAACCAGCACACCAGGTTGTATTTATAAGATGAAAGATGTCTGTGGGTATCTTGTTTTTGAGCACTCAAATAAATGTATTTGTTTCCTATTGTTGCTATAACAAATTACCTCAAACTACTGATTTAAACAACAAAACTCATTTTTCACAGTTTTCACTGGAGATTTCACTGGAGATCAGAAATCTTAAAGGAACCTCATAGGATTAACGTTAAATGATTGACAAGACTATTTCCTTTTGGAGGTTTCAGAAGAGAATCCCTTCTTTGTCTTTTCTAGCAGCTAGAGGCCAAGTATACACTTTGGCTTGTGGTCCCTTCCTTCACTAGGTAGCTACTTCTATCTCTCCCTCCACTTCCCTCTGCTTCTGCTACCACAGGACTTCCGTCTGATCAGGACACTCATGTATCCATCCCTTTTAGAACACTCCGATTATATCAAGTCTACCTTGATAATCCAACATTCTCTCCCTCTCTCAGTCTCTCTCAATTCCCTTCATTTAACTCCATTTACAACACATCATTTATTGGGTAACCTTAACCAATCCTGAGACTTGGGATGTAGCAATCTTTGAAAGTTGACCACAGATACAATCTACCCAACGGTTTCATATGGAATATTTTAACCACTTAGGCAAGTATAAGTGGAATGGACATGAATTAGTGAAACTGTTACTGCTCGAGTGTCATTCCATAAATTCTAATCTAACCCCTTATTCTAAATTGCAACCTCTCCACCTACTTATTACCTGCATCTTGTTTTCATCCTGTTAAAATTTTCTCCTCACAGCATGGCTACTAATTATTTGATTAACTTGGATTTTATTTGAGTTTTTTAAAACAGATATTTTGCACTGATTATTCTGCTATAATAATATGGTCTAATATTGATTTTTTTGTAATGACATGAGTAAAATATATTACTAAGATATATTCAGGGATAGAATAGAATCTGGTCATATTGAGTGCCTGGCACGCAATAAAATTGGGTCAACAGGTGAATGATGCAGGTACACAATGAGTCAACTCTTGCTATGTTCATTGCTAAGACAAATCTTTTCATAAGTAAAACATACTTACTGATTATACTCAATAGAATGTATTAACATTATATTCTAATGCTGTATTTAATTTTATAGAACGCTATAGTTTTCAGTGCTAATTATGGTGTGAGATAGAGATAGAAAGACAGAGATGCAATATCACTGTAATGAGATGAAATTGGTTTTGCAAAAAAAAAAAGAATTAAATTAAAATTTAGTCCACTTTTCTTGGTATCAGAATTTCCCAGAATTATTTTGGCAGAATGACTATATGAGGATCTGGAACTCATCTACATAGTAATGGAACTTGAAACTGTCAGTCACTTTTTATAAGCAATGTAAGACTGTAAGACTACATTGATTTCTTTGATAACACCACAGGTCAAAACAAATCTTAACAACTGATGGGTCACTGAGGTGAGGAAGACTGGACTATATTGCAATATGCAAATTATCTAAAAGTCTGAGACATATTTAGTTGAGCTCATCTCAAGAACTGTTTTCTAGTTAGACTTTCTAATTCTTTCCAACATCTTAATATTTCAATCTAAACCACTAATAGGCTCTTATGATATGAAACACACACCTATATCTGTCATTTGCATTTGATTTTAATTATGAAAAAAATTCTACACTGACTCAGATAAAGTAGTTAACTCTTCCATTCTCCTCTTCACTAGTTTATTTTTTATCATTCATGTGGGTATCTCTGAGTAATTCATATGATATATTCCTTGCATTTGAAGGCACTCCTTAGTCCTAACTTAAATACCTATTCAAATACCATCTTATTTTATTTTATTTTGCTTTTAAAATGTTAGCTCTTTCCGTGGACAATAGCCTTTCCTCCATTTAAATTTACAACATCACTTCACAGTTTAAGTGTGCTATATAACTCTTTTGAAATTGTCCTCTAAAAAGCAAAGATCCTAACTTTCCAGAAAGCCTTTTACGATTAATGTGAAATAGCTCTCTCCTGGTGTAGGAGACTCAAAAGGCTCCCTGACAGAGAGCCAAACCATAGTTAGAAGTTCCTTGAAAATTCTTGTGAATGCAGAATTGAAATTACCCTGCATTACCATTGCATTGATGCGTCTTAATTTCAAATGAGATCAACTGTCCATTCTATTTAAATAAACCTGACCCTTACAGAAACTGGAACTAGTTGCACCCCCCCATCTCTCCACTATCTTTTTTTTTTTAAATTGCAACCACTACAAAGCAGAATTGAGAGTGTTTCACTTGAATTTTAAAGTAAAACTTGAGTTGGCAGTGGTGTTAAAATTTATTGGCCCACTTCAGTAAAAATGAAAAAAATCTACAGATGGACTTATAATATTTCACTTTTATTCTTATTCCACATAGCTGGACTCCTGCTTAAGTAGGAGGTGTGGAAATTAATTATTTTTCTCCCATGTGTACCATCCTCTTGTGGCTTCTGTCACAAATCAGCACACTGTGGGATTTTATAAGCACAATTCTGCCACTAGGAGCACCTCATTAAGTGGATATCACCAAATCAAACATGATAATTGGCTCATTTTAGTCATGTGACTTTTAGTATCGTCTCTTCAACATAGATAGGGTGACTCATTAGTTGTATTTATAAAGTATCAGTTAAAATAAGAGAGAGTGCATAGAAATTTCAAGTCAAAGAGATATTAAACTTTGTTTAATCAAGCCCTTCATTTGCAATGGAGGAAATTCGTCTGCAGAGTTTTAGATAGTGTAGGAAATGGGAATTGCGGGAAAGAGGGAAGGATTTTTTCACTATTCTGAAACTAACTCTTATCTTCCTGTAAAAGAAAATTCCATCAATAGTACTAAAGTAGATCCACTACTAAGGGATTTACATGTATACAGTGACTTCAGTTCATAAATCTAACCATGTAATGCTGCAATTTAAAACAATGACTATCTTCCATTGCCTTTGGCATAAAGTTAAAATTAGCATATATGTTCCTTCATGACCTGTCTGTTAATAAGCTTCCTATATTAGATAACAAGTACCCATATTGCATTACTAAACACACGAGGTTCCATCATCTATTTTCTTCCTTGTAAATGTTCTTTATTCTTGCTGCCTGGGGTTGGTTTTCTTACTCAGATCAACCAGCTAATAACTGGATAGCCAAGTCTCCTTTCTGAACAGAACATGTATTACCTTCTGTGGAAGCATTTTCTAGACCTTTCCAGTTTTGGGACTCTTCTCCCCCAATCCCATAATGCTTACTTTGAATATCCCTTTCAGATCTCTCATAACACTCCCATTATATTCATATATATTTTTGGAGTCTTTCATTAACATGAGCATCATGATCATAGAGGCTGTAACATCTTTATTTCTGTATTCCTACCGTTTGCATAGTCTCTGACCCTGGTGGGCATGCAATATATATTTGTTGAATGACTGAATGAAAATTGATGGGTCAAATTTACTCTTCTTTCTTCTTCATTTTGCTTTCATTTTCATCTCTATGCATATAGTCACCACTCTTTAGACATCTATCATATCTCTTTGAGATGAATAAATATACCTTTCCTAATTATAAAATAATTTGCGGCAACTCTGATTGCTTTCATTAAATCCAAAATATCACAAAGACTAAGATAACTCAAAGTGAAATGGGGATTAGGTTTTCTGATCATTATTGGACCAGTGTTGATAAATAACCCAAATAATTTAATGTCTGTAATACAGAAGGTAAGTAACTAGCATTGTAGCTCATGTTCATACACCTTTCAAAAGCATGAACTGTGTGGAAACTGTGTGGGTATATCAGACGAGTTCTCTTTTTCACATGTTTACACAGGTCAGATTAATGAGCTGTATGTTGAAATTCCACTTTGCTTTTTGTGTATTCATTGTCTAAATGATGAGGAGGGTCCTTTTCCTGAGCTACTACCACTGGGAAGATTTAAAACATGACCCAGATAAAATGACTTTTATTTGATACTGGGGGGAAAAATAAGAAAACAAAGCAAAGAAGGGAAACCACTGGATTTAAACAGACTGACCACTTCTACCCCAAATGATCACATTACAAGTTATGAAATCACAGATAAAACTAATACTCTCCTCAGCTAAACAGATGAACTATGATAAAAAATTTTATACATATAAATACCATGTTTACAAAAAGGGTGTAAAATTTTAGATCATTTTCTAAGTGTATTAAGTTATAATATTAGAAAACTTTGCAAATGGAAATATAAAAGACCTAAATAGAGTTCCTCATTTAAATGCACAGCTCTTCTGTAAATGATAACATAAAAGTTCAATTTATAATATTATGAGATAACTGGTTAATATTGCTAAACTTCTCAAATGTAATGTTTTGTAATGATTCATTTCCAAAATGACAAATAGTTAGAAAACTGAAGTACAAAGAAATATAAAGATGTAAGCTACGATAGAGAACTTTTATGTGAGAAATAACACAGAATGATAAAGAACACTAAAATTTCCTTTCTGCATTTATTTTAAAAAATGGTTCTGGTCAGTGAGAATAGACAATAGAATATATATGTTTTGTTTATCTGTAGAGCCAAATGCAAACCATAACAGCAAGAAAAAAAGGGAAATAAATATATCACACAAAGTACTTCCTTGCATTTTCAAGATATCTATTCTCCAGCATTTCTAGGATATCCATTTCTTTTCTTTGATAACTGTTGTGCTACACTGTGCAAAGTGGTTTGATGGCAGTTTGAAACCACTTGATGATGATTTTCTTCCACGTAGGAGATAAGGCCAACCTGCAAGAGATCTTCTTATGTGGATTGGTTGCCTCTAGCTACTATTTCTTGTAGTTATTCTTCCTCCTTGAAATCATACTTGAATAACTAAAATCAAGCAATCAGGTGTTTCATACTTTTCTAATGGGACCCTGGAAAAATAATCTCAAACTCTCCATACTAATTTTCTTCATGAGGCTTAGTAAAGTGTTTCCCACCTAAATGTCAACAATTGCTGGAGAGTGAATAGTATTTGATATTAAGCTCAAAAGCATCTATACTCCACTACCAAATTTCAATTATATTCATCTAAAGAACTTTTCAAAATTAACTGCATTGCACCAACAGAAAAATACAAGTTATCTGGGGCAGCATGGAGGTGGCCAGGAGAAAGAAGACATGATTTATTATAAGAAAGTTCCCTTATTATTTTTAACTATCAAATGAGGTCAAGTGTGATATTTTTTTGTGAACTATTAAGGTGCTAACTTTGTGCGTTAAAATTATTAGTGATTTGAACCATCCCTATAATTTTGTTTCTAACAATTTTCTTATACATTTCCTAGCTGTTCTTAAAATACAGTTAGTTTCTTGAAGAATGCCTAGAAATTTTACTTTTTTGGATAGCTGCCACTCTCACAGATGTGAGGTGATAACTCATTGTTAATGAAAATCTTTTCATGTAACTGCTGGCTGTCTATGTCTTCCTTCAAGTGTATATTCAGATCCTGTGACCACCTTTTAATCAGGTTGTGTGTTTTTTTATTGTTGAGTTTTATGAATTCTCTGTATGTTTTGGGTATTAACTACTTGGTGAATATCTTCAAATATCTTCCCCCATTCTTTACAGTGTCTGTTTTGAATCAAGTTTCTTTTGCTGTGAAGAGAGGCTTTTTAGTTTGAGTGATTCCATTTGGTTAATTTTGGTTTTGCTTCCTTTGCCATTGAAATTAAGTCCCCAAACACATTTCTAAGTTAGTATCAGGAGTATATGACCTTTATATTCATCTATGTACTTTATGGTGTTGGCTCTTACATCTAAGTCTTCAACTCATTTTGAGTTCATTTTTGTGAAGTACTAAATAGTGGTCTAGTTTCTTTCACTTCTTGCTTGCTTTCTTTCTTTCTCTTTCTCATGTGGTTGTCTAGTTTTCCCAGAACTGCCTTATTGAAGGGATTTGCCTTCAAGAAACAAGAAGTGTTGGATAGTATGTGGAAAGAAGGGACTCTTTACACATCGTTTGGGGGAATATAAATTGGTTCAGCTTTTATGGAAACCAGTATGAAGATTCCTCAAAAAATTAAACATAGAAACTCTATATGACTCTATATCCCAGTATGGGTATTTAGCATTCAAATACAAAATCACAAATTTGAAGAGATAGATAAAACCCAAGTCTACTGCAGCACTATTTATAATAGCCAAGAACTGGAAGCAATCTGAAGGCTCATTGATTGGTGAGTGGATAAAATAAAGGTGGTATATGATACAATGTGATACCATTCAGCATTTAAAAAGATGAAGTCCTGTCACTTGTGAAAACATGGATGGAATTAGGAGGGGGCTATTATGCTCTGTAAAATAAACCAAACAGAAAAAGACACACACTATATGATTTTACTTGTATGTGGTAAATACAGAAAACAAAGAGAGCAACTAAGTAAATGACAAGTGCATTTTCAGACTCTAAGACCAATTAGTGGCTACCAGGCAGAGAGGAAAGGGGGATGGAAAAATAATGAAAAGGGGGACAATGGTATGGTGAAGTGTATAAATTTTGTCTTACTGTGGCATATGCACATACTGATCGTTGACAATGAAAACCTGACACATAATGCAATATTACTTCAATTTAAAAAATTCACTTTTTCTTCCTTTAACTTTTCCTGCAGTACCTACAGAATTACTATTCACCCAGTATGTATTGGTGAATTACCAGTCACTCACATGGTTTCATGGTAATACACTGATATCTGGAACTTGTCTGACCCACACTATTCATAGATTTCCTAACTTTCTTATATCAGATGCTTATAGTAAACTTGTCCTGATTATTCAATGACAATATTTCATGTAACAAATCAATCGATGAAACAGTCATTTCTTTCCTGTGAATGAATGTCATTTATAAAAAGACTAGATTTATGTAGAAAAGGCAAGCATATAAAAATTTCCTCAAATATGGATTTTAGTATTGCTATTGTTATTTCAGGAATCCTCATTTCAAAACACCATACTATCATGTTCTTGTGCTGGGTAAAATAATTGTTTTCTATTCTGATGGTTGGGATAGCTCAACTGTTCTCAATTCTGTGTCTGCAGTCTCTCAGCTTTTAGAGAGGTGTCTTTTTCAGTGAGCAAGAGCATAAGGCTGTGCCTCTAGAGTAACAACAGTATCATGTCAAAGAGTGAAATGGGCTTCGTTGTACCTGTGGTTTGATGTAATGGTTGTTAGGCACGGATCCACAGAGAGAAATTTCACAGAGCTCAGAGATATTCAACATCTGCCATAAGCCTTGACCTTATTCTACAGCAGTGTCTATAAGCTATGGGGGAACGTGTTATTGAAGGATGTCTGATTCCAAGAGCCATCACAGCTGTCACTGGGGTTTATTCTCTCCACTGGCTGATATGCTTATCATAAAACCACAAACCTTATATCGACTCATGTTCAGATCTTGACTGTTCCCATTATATTAGAAAGAGTTAGAAAATAAACACTTGAAGCAGTTTCAGCTTAATGCTTTTCAGAATTGTGTTGGCTAGACAGCAAATCAAATATTCCCCTCCCTTTCTACTCTTCCATTAAAACAAACACACAGAAATCAAATAAAACATCAGATCATAGATTTTTGTGGTCACATACTGCTAATGCTTGGAACTTGAGAAGTGGACCAAAGGAACAGATATGAGTCAGCTGGTGCTGATATGTAAATCAGCATAGGCTCATGAGCTAAGACTTTGAAAAAAAAATTAGGTCAGACCTGGCAGAATTATGTACACTGAATGTAAGAAGTTAAATAATATTGTCATGCCAAGCATAAATGCTATGTTTTTGGTATTTGTGACTCTTAGGTAGGTGATCACAGTGATACATAATAAGAAAAATTAGAGAGAGAATGGAAATACTTTCCCAACTTATCTAGTAAGGCACTGGCCTCATATGAGAAACTCTCAGAAAAATAACTCTTGATATCTCCATGTCTTAATGATCATCAGTAATTCTTGTACAATCACTGTGATCACTGCCACAAAAAGTGAGGACATCACCACTTCTTATGTCTCCCTAGCAAGAGTACCATGCAGTGCTGTTTTTTTTTTTAAACTTTCCAGTTGGCACAATGATATAGAATCAAATTAAATGCAAAAATAATATATCAATATATTAGGAAAAAACTGTAAGGTAAAATAGTCTTGTCATACTGCAGGCATATGACTGATAATAGTTAAGATATCCTTTACCTTGCTCACAAGGTCTGCATGGAAGGGAAGTGATGTGGCTTTAAACTGAGACTTTGCTGAGACTCTTTGATATACTGTCCTCTGATACTGACATTATTTATGGTGCCGTTCTGAGATAAGTCATCCTGGGCTACACAATCTAGCTTTCTCAGATTTTTAGAGAGTTGAAGCTGTTTTGGAGTAGTCTTCACTACACCCTCTGCTCCATGGACCCTGCACATATACAGACTTCACAAAAGGAAAGATGAACATCTGAATTCCTGCAGTGTGCTCACTTCTCTGTGCCCATAGCTACCTTCTATCATGGTTTTATTTTAGCCATGCAGGGAATCATTTTTGGCCTCAAGGAGTCTTTTAAAAATTAATACATCTTCATTTCTCTGGTATTATTGATCTTTCTGTAGAGTCCACTCTAATTACCAGTCATTGTTAAGCTATCAGTTCCCTCATTTGCACTTATTGATACATTTCTCTCAGCTATCCTTGGAAGCATTAGTTGCACCTATGCTTGCACACTTAACAGTAAAATTGTTATAATAAGCATTTAAAGTGTCATTCTAAAACATTCCCTGCCTCTCCTTGTTACTGAGCATGTTCTACTTGTCTCTGATGAGCTTCATCCTAAGACCTGGTGAGCTTCATCTTTGTATATGTACTGGGCAGTTATGTGACTACACAAAGAGTGATCATCAAGGTCCCCACATAAAAAGGTTTTTGCATGAACTTTAAGTAAATCTGTAAAAAAAAAAAAGGTGCTTGTTAGTGTGACTACACTAGTAATCATTTTTTTCTGCCCGGCTCTTATTTGCCACACACATGAAAAGTCTCTTATGGATTTGATTGGTTTCACGAAATTTTAGGCTACCTTTTCCACGGGTCACCATGACCTCTTGCTAACCATGGATGATCTTGATGTCAGTGGTTTATTCTGATGGGTTCTGATTCTTAAGCCTGGCTGCGTGGCATCATTATCAGAATTGTTTCAAAACGTTGATGTTCCTATTCTGCCCATGGAATTAGAATCTTCATGATAGTTTTAAGGGGAGTAGTTTTCAAATCAGAAAATTACTAAAATCTTAAAAAATACCAGAACAATTTTTTTTCTCCAACTAGTTCATTTCTAGTCCGCTGTTCTGTGCTTGGTAACTACTACTTCAATTTTATTTATCCTGTATCAAAGAAAAGAAAGCTCTACAGGACAAAATATCAATTCTTTGATAAAATCAAGGCAGCTTATCTTTGTGCTTCCTTTTTGTTTTGTAGGAATTTATTCCATCATGAAAAGAGATTTGATATATTTGACTTGAATGTATCATATAGTAATCCTATTAAATACATTCATTTTGTGATCATTTTCTTACTGTCTTTCTGGTCAAGGAAATTAACACTCCATTTTTTTGAAGTAGTAGAGGACCATTTATCCAGGATAAATATTTGCCAGTTCATTTTATACCAGGAAGCCTTTAGGTACTGTCTCTCTCTCACTGACCTCCTAATGGTATATCCATTTTCATGGATAAATGAAAATTACAAAGTAAAAATAATTGGAATGTTAGAATGAAATTTTATGTAGATGCTCTTAATATTATAATCAAATCAGAATCCATTTTATAAATCATTAAAATAACTTCCTCCATTGAACCCTTCATTATAACAGTCGCTTTGTAATTAAGCTACTTGTCTGACCCCAGCTATACAGGGTGTGGCCCCCTAGAGAATTCTAAAGGCTGAGAGCTCATTTCAACAGGGAAAGACACTGATAATACACAAAGGAGAGTATCCCAGTGACTCTATGGGAAATAACTCCAGCAAGAAAAATGAAAAGCCTGTTTTTATACTGATATCAGGGACTCACCTCTTTCTATTCAGGCCATTGGGCAGTACAGACACTTAACTAGATTTAGGAGTCATTTCTAAGCCTGCATGGGACTCTGACAGGGTGCCTATAGCTGTAATACAACCTCTGGGGAGAGCATTGCAGCATGGAGGCATCCCTGAAACATGGACAAGAAAATATTAAAAGGTACTCAACAAAAATGTACTGAAGGCACAGAAATATTTACCAGCAAAGGGAAAATGACAGAGAGCCAGGGAGGATTTCAGCAACAGGAGATGGGGCAGTGGACCTGTCACAGTTACAGCATCTGGGCAGTAAGGAATAGATGGCCAGTGCTAGTGGTTTCCAATTCTGCCTGGGAGGACTTGAAAACTTCGTTACTGCTTTTATTTGTGCTCTCTTGGTTATTTTTTCTATTCCTTTACTGAAACATCATTTTGCTAGATTATTTCTAATATCTTTAAAATTTGTAATGGTGGGTGTGGGAATGGTCAGGGAGGGGAGGTGGTGGTAGAACCCCAGGGAATACAAAGATGTGAAATACATACATACATACATACATACATATATATATATATATATATATATATTAAATTCTAAAAAATAAAATAAAAGTTGTAGTGGAAGTCAGTCTGCAGGGTTGACTAAAGAGAAGACTAACTAGGTTAGTGTAGTAGGGTGATACTGAAAGGAAACCCTTAGTTTCCTTTCCTCTTAATGGAGATCTTAGTTCTCTGAAGGAAGACGTTATCATTCAAGTATAAATTCCTCTAAGTCAAGGAAGGAGTACTCAATAGAAACTGTACACCTAAATTTGCTTTTAAGGGAAGGTTTATCTTCCAAATGTCATTCCCCCCCTAAATTGAGGTAACATTGGTTTACACTGTTATTTGTGTTTTGGGAGTGTAGAAGCCCCCCCCCCCCGCCTTTGGGTATTATTAGCATAATGCAAATGTCTTCATGCATCAGATTGAGAGCACAAAAGTAATACTCATGGAATAATAAAATTGTGATTTAAATCACATGAAATTTGGAACCCAGAGCAGAGTGAGAGGAAAGAGACAGGATCACTAGTCTGTCATGTAACAATGGAACTGACCCTTTATTGTCATCTCCTTCATGACTCCTTGAGAAAAAACAGTGCTTGATTCTAAGAATCTTTCAGAATTTTGAAGTAGAAATATTTCTTATCTTTGTATTTATTTACATGACTCTTTTGTTTGACAACTTATTATCTTGCAAATATCTTAATGGCCATCTAATCATCTCCAGTTCTTCTCCAGTTCTTACCCAACCACCAACAATAAACTGAAACCACAACTTGATTGGGTTTCAGTCCATCCATGGTCTTATCCAACCATTATTCTGATCCCTAACTCGTCCATGAGGTTCACCAAGATCCTTGCTTCCCAGCAAGAAGCAGCACTTTCTGTACCTCACTAACGGCAGTTAATATAATAATATCCTTTATTACAGTAATTTCCTTTCATAGCTTGTCTTCTGGACTCTACAGCCGTGATGGCATGTATGAGTCATATCGACATCCCCTCAAGATCTTAGGGGAATATCAAGCACACAGAAGGATAGTGTGTTGCACAATAAGTATTTGTAGAATGAGTGCATGAAGTGTCCTGGCACCCTAAAGAGAACACTAGAAACTTCAGATCCTGTAGTCAATACAAGCAGTATGTTATGGTCTTAGCCAAAATATTTATCTCACACTGGGATTCTATGATCATACTGAAAGCCTACTGCATATATAAGGTCCAACAAACTGAACATCAAGATGCTTGAGATGCTGTTCTGACTGGGTGTTTAGTAAAATTAAAACCCAAATCAACAAGGAAAATGTTCCTTGGCCTTCTTATCCATGAAATGGGGATGGTGTTATCCTCATGTGGTTGGTTGATGCCATTGCTGACTGTGATAGTCTGTGTGAAAATACTATCCACTAAAAGGACCAAGAACTATACAAACATGAGGGCTATTTTTTTGTTTTACAAATGCCACATGCTGAATTGATTATTTGTCAGTTTCTCTTACAATTTTTCATGTGTAAATATATGGACAAATAAAATATGAGGGGAAAAATCTACTTAAACAGTAGCCAGACCAAATATTTTTAGTATTCTTTACTATGTCTCTAAATATTTAATAGATTATTAGTAGATACAAACATAGAAGACACTATTTCACATTTGCATGTTAATGAAAAATCATGAATTATACATTATTTGCTGTGTGGAGTAGTGGAAACAGTATTCATTTTTTATGGCCATAAAAACTTAGATTGTCTCCTGAAACACACATCAAATTCCTTTCTGTAATAGTGGCAGAAAGATCTGCAAGTGTTTTAAAACCATCTCCAGTGAAATTAGATAGATTTGTTTGTGTCCACTTTGCAACACGCTAGTGTGAAAGTTCATTTTAAACAAAATAGTTTTAATAATGTCATTACTAATGTATATTTGGTCATCACTAAAAAATAGGGTTTTAATATGAATGTTTCATTTTAATAAACGGCAGAGGAAGCAAGTTGCCCTGAGTCAGCAGGAAGTGGTTATACTCTAGAGAACAGCCTGATTGTGTTAGATTCATCCAGAACACTGAACAGACCAGAGACGGTCCAAGGAAAAACAACTGGCTTTATTCAAATGATTAGGCTTACTGCAGCTCAATAGTGAGATTCACACATTCTCCTATTATTTCTTGACCTTGTGCCAAACACTCCCACTTACAGTAATAATTAGAATTAGTGTTTCCAGTGCATGCCTCCATCTTCCTAACAAACAGTACAAAAATGTGGTGCTTATAAACTATGCAGTTAATGAAAATTTTCTTTACTCTGTTTGATTAATACAACTCAATTCCCCCCCAACTCTTTACCATTATGCCAAGTGTATCTACCTTCTGTTGCTCAATCACTGTAAGTGCCATCACTAGCTTGTCGATCCTACAGTTTTGAAAGGAAGTAGTGTTTCTTTCTGCCTCTCATTCAATTCTAAGACAATCCTTTTATTTCCTTGGTCAGAGCATATATGTAAAGCTGTCTGACTGCTGTCATTCAGGGCCCTGTTCATTTTTGGTGTAATATGGAGAACTGTAAATCCTTCAAATATTGAATCACAAATTCTGAAATTAGCATATAGGACAAATTATTGTGCCTACTGCTTTAATGAGAGGCACCGTTTGTGAGAACGGTCTGGAAGGGGCTATGAAAACTTGGTAGATGTTGATGAAATGGATCTGTCTACACTGCCTGTCTGAACCACTCACTCACTTCTGTTCTGCTCAGTCTGCACTGCCACAAAGGGAAGGGAGAGAAGAGAGTCATGTCATATTTATGCGCTTAGTGATTCTTGTAGCACTATGGTTATTACCACTCACAGAAGCCTAACACATACATCCAAGGAGTTTACCCTTAGTTGGCAGGACCTAATGGGAAATCAAATAGAAATCACAAGGTGTGAAAAACAAACAGGATAAAAATAATCAAAACGTTAAAAAAAAGTTTAATAGAATAACTCTGATTGCTAAGCCAAGTGTGATCTGAATTCCTTGCAAGAGACAGAGCTCAGGATTAGAATCCCAAAACCCAACTGGACCCTGCTACTCTGCCACGAGCTGATGTAACACTGCCTTCACGACGTGTCATGCTGGAGATATTTGTGCGTGGTGCTCTGAGCCCTAGTTTTTGTATTTCTAAAATTGGGAGAGTAAAATCTCTACTTCAATCACCTCACTTGCTTATTGTCATGAGCAAACGGAGTGTAATAAATCCCACATGGCTACTTGTTGATGAAACTTTTGAATTTATGGCAAGAGCCGGTGTAGTTAATCCATGTCTAATTCCTCTACTTCCCTCAAGAAAAGGACTGTTACCTGACATATTCACTAAAGGTGGTACTTAGAAAAGTACCCTGCCTCTAGCAAGAATGCAATACTATTTGTTAATTACTAAATGAATATGGCTTTTGGTAGCTCACAGGAGGGGATACATACATAGCATGGCAGACTCAATGGGTGGTGAAAGATCTGATGTTATCATTCTTGGAAACTGTCTTAAATATGTCCCTGACTCTCCTACTATGACTCCTGTTCTTTCCCTACCCCACATGCCCTGTATCCTACTCCATCTGCTCTCTGGATATTTAAAATAATAATAATAGTAACAAAAAGTGAGCACTAACATATAACCTGATGCTTTACATTCAAGACCACATTTACATTTTTCTAACTTTCTAACTAGAGTAAACTGCACACTAGATTAAATTGTGCATGGTCTTACCTCATTCTCAAGAAGCAGAGCTTATTTTCAAAGGCATGTTAGTCTGACATACATGCTCTTTGCTGCACTGACTGCTTTCCATAGAGCAAATCCCTTGAGAGAGTGATTCATACTCTTGCTTCAACACAGTTTTACTCACTCTTTCTCTACCCTAGAATCCCTTATCTTGGGTGATGAATTGGTTGAATTATCAGAGAAATAAATCAAGTAGATCATGCTCATGTTTTCTCATGGAGCTATATATCTTATTCAAAGCCTTCTGAATATACACTGAATGACAAGGGGACATACCAGATTGATGATCATAATAATGGTCTGAATTTGTGGAGCTCATACTAAGTGTTGGACATTTTAAACTTCATGACAACCCAATCAGATACATACTACTTCTAGCCTCATTTTATATATGTGGAAACTGAGGCATGACAGTATAATAACTTGCCCAAGGTCATACAGCTAGCAAGTAGCACAGCTGAAATTTGTACTTGTTAATGTGACTATAACAGCAGTACATGTAATCACTATGTTAAACTGATGGACCCATGAAATGGCAAGGGCTAGTTTACTTGGCCTATATATAAAGCTCACCTTTAACAGCAGCTCATTTTTCCATGGAACATCTGGTGTAAAATGAGCCCTTACATAAATCACTTTCCATTTTTGGCAATGTTATGCTTTCATATTGTGATTATATTTAATATTAGAATGATAAAAAAGTCTTGGATAAATAATTTTTCATTGGCTAGAGATGAGCCATCAAGCTAACAATATCATTAATCACTTTAATATATCTATTATGGGCAGGCTCACAAGAATTGTTTCTTTGTGGAGGAGAAATACATGATATAAAACAATTGTGTCATAAGAAATCATGCAAAGAATTTACTGGCATTTTCTGCGTCCATTTCAAGTTTTTGTGTTGTTTCGATAAAAACTCAAATCATACATATTTTACATGGCTATACAATCCATTAAGCCATAGTAATTTAAATAAGGGAGGATTTTGAAAGGAATTAGAAATAGTAGTATGAAAAATCCTAAAGGAGCTTTAGTGAGACCTTTTTTTAAGAAATAAAAAAAGTCAACCAAAGGGAAGAAAAAATATGACAGAGATTTGTGGATCAGGCATTTTAGTAATTAACCACCGAATTTCCAGATGATAAGGCAGAAAGCAAGTTATGTCTCAGAAATTGCCCTCTGGAGAGAAAGGAAAAAAAGAACTCTGAGTTTGACAATACAACCTTGTACCAGCCGTTTTCTTCTCCTGCTGGTTCAAGGAGTTCCAAGCATCCTTCTGTAAATCATCATCTCACATCTATTTATTATCTTCCAGCTCAGTGCACAATACTATCTGTTACACATGGATACTAGCAATAATACACGTGGGGCTGTGGCATAAGAGACAGCAAGCTCTCTCTCTGCTCATCTGCTTCTGTGTCTCATCCTGCAACAGTTTCTGCTTGCCACCACTGTAGCCACCATCGTCAGCAGTGAAAGTAAAGGTATTACATTTCTAGCATTTCTTCCTCTTTATGTTACCCAGGCAATGTAATATTCGCCAGCCAGTGCCATAGGAACGGTGTTTGACTGCTTTCGAGTAGCATAAAGTTGAAGGCATTTTTTTTTTCTTGCGGTTAGAATGGGCAGTTCAATAGGACTTTGTAACCCGTGTTACAGGATACTTGAATACACAGTCGCATGGTTTCTGTTCAGTGAAGAGCTAAAATGCAATGGATGAATTGATGAGTCACTCATGGCCTTCAGAATGCTACAAAATGGGAGCTATTATTATTTCCGAAGAGGAAATCAGATTGTGTGGAACAAAAATTAAGAACTTTAAATCTATTCACTATTGCAGCGAGCCACAACATAGACTACTAGAAAGTTTTAAAAAATATAGATACTGAGAGCCCCTCTACCAGTGATGATGATTCAGTTATCCTGGGGTAGGGTCCAGGCACTAGTATTAGTATTGTTTTTTTTTTTTTTTTAAGCTCCTCAGAGAATCCTATTTTGCAGGCAGGATTGAGAACAGCTGGTCTGGGGGGAAGAAAGTTCAGAGCCCATTTGTTGCTTTATATTAGCAACAAATGCTTCATATTTAACTACTTATGAGACTTCCATCAAGTCCTTTATCTTTCTTTGTGGTTTGAGCCACTGTTCAAAGTTGTCATAATGATTAACTGAACCATATAAATGAAACTATTTTGATAAGCACAAAATGTTATCAAAGCATAAACTGATAAATGAGAAAAAGTGTCTGAAATCAAAGAATCCTGAGACCTAGTGTAGATGATGATATGAGAGTCTCAGGATATTTGCTGGGTAGTCTGTATATCCTTTGCATCTCATAGTCTTAGTTCCTTAACTTTAAAACATAAATAATATATTTTCAACCAGCAGAAGGATGGAGAGGAATAAATACCCTATTTTACACAAGACTAAGGCTTAAAAGCAAAATATATTTAAAGTCAAATTTCAATTTATTTTCTTTTGTTCCTCTTCTTCCAAAATCTCTTTGAGGATCAGATAAGTTAATTTTTCTGAAAGCATATTAGAACCATAATTTGTTATTGTTATGCTATGATGCTTTTATTATGCCTCAGATTCAACTGTAAAATGAGAGTATTGAACTAAATTATCCAAAAAATGTCCTCCACTCACTAAAAATCTATGATTCTTAAAAAAATAATAATTGGATCACTTTTTTATTCACTTGATTCTAGTTCAGTGTGTGCAGGGTTTAGAGAGGGTGAATGAAAAGGAAGTTTTCTGAATTATCTAGCCTAGTATTCATCACATTTCATAACTGACATTTCTAGGAAAGCCCAAGATGAACTCTGAAGAGTCACAAATAGGAATCCTCCATTCTAGAAGCTTCCATGCACTCTGACTCCTGCTGGTTTTAACTCACTGGGCTCAGTGCTGCAGTCTAACTTGATTCCAAAGCAGAGGATTAAAGAAGCAAGTCACTGTCTATGCTGTGCTCACGGGGCCTAAATCTCACTGCTGTCCTGTCTGACTCACTTAGAAACAGAGCTGCCAGCCTCCTCAAATAGACACTGCAGCCAAATTTCTCTGCTAGATCTGGGGGAAGGAAACATAGTTCTGCATTTGTGACAGCAGTCAAGGGAAGAACCAGGGAAGTTGTGCATTCTGTTACTTGGTAAGTTTGTGCAGCTTCCTTACTTAGTATGCATCTTTAAACTGTCCTCTCTGCAGACCCATTTCCTTTGGGACATAGTATGCTCAGATTTCTCCAGACGAAACAAGATGAAAACAAAAATGAAAATCCACCCTTTTATCCAATATTGGTTTCTAGCTACATCACGACCTCTTCTTGTTTTCACAACAACGCACTGAAAGAGTTGTCTATGCCTCCTACATGTATTTCTCTCTGGATTCAATCCTAAATCCCTGGGTGACCTGGTTTTGTCTGTACCTTTGGCCAAAGTCAACAATGTCCTCCCAGGCTCAGATTTTCCCTCCTTTGAGTTCACTGTTCCTCTAGTACTCTAACACCACTGACCACACCATTGCTCTCTCACCTTACCACCTCTGCCTTTGGGTAGCTCCTAGGTCTTCTCCATCCTTTGACCCTTCTGATCACACCTTACACACATGTTCTGAATGGACTCACCAAATTGCCTATTTACAGTCAATACTCTCATGGGCTCCTTAGAAAACAGCCTGAGACAAATCCTTCCAAGCTACTATTTTCTTAGGAACCTTAAAAGTCTCAGAAAAGCATGAATGAACCAAAAGGGGAATTCACAACAGTAGGAACAAGAACAAAATAAGGATATTAGGGGAGGGAGAGGGGGGCAAACCCCTGAGATTACAAAGTTGTGAAATTTATATATAAATTTAAAAAAATTAATTTAAATAAAAAAAAACAAAATAAGGATATTACTTTATGAAAAAAAATTTCTCATATTTGCTTCAAAAAACCATTTGAATCCTCTTTCAGAACACACTATGAGGGGAAAGCAGACATATCTATCTACCACCTTGTTCAAAACTCATCCTAAGAGGAATCAATGCCTTTATACTGAGCTGTGACATCTGGTCCCGCTGGGTACTTGCTAGGGTATTAGTTTTCTATGGCTGCTATAATAAACCATCACAATTAAACAACACCAATGCATTATGGTTCTGTAAGTGTTAATAGTTCTCACTGGTTAAAATCCATAATTCATCAGGGCTGTGTTCACTTCTGCAGTGTCTTGAGAAGAATCTTTTATCCTTTCCAGCTTCTAGAAGCTGTCACATTCCTTGCTTCATGTGATCCTTACTTTTATCTTCAAAACTAGCAAAAGTGGGTTGAATTTTTCTCCAATGCCAATGTCACCATTCTCATGTCCTCTTCTGCCTCCTTCCTAATTTTACAAACTCCTGTGACAATGTTAGGCCAACTGGGAGAATCTAGGATAATAGATAACTTGAACCCCCCTTACAATGTCAAATGACATACTCACAGTCCTAGAGATTAGGACATGGACCTCTTTGAGGTGGGAACATTGTTCTGCTTATCAAACCAGGGAAGTCAGACCCAAGATTCAGTGGTAGCCTTTGTGTTAGAAAACACAGGGTAGCATGAAGCAAGGGTCCTTACCCATGGTGGTTAAAATTGGTGAGCATGTGTGGCCATGCCAATCCCACTGTTTCATTCTTCAGCAATTAAGCAAGAGCTTAATTGTATGAAAGAAGGGTGCTTCATGTGGTATAAGGCATGGTGTCCTGCCCATGAGTGACATGGAGGATGAGGAGCAGCCATGTTGGCAGACACAAATGTTTGCTCAGAATGCTACCACAGTCACACTAATCTGGTGTTCTTCAAAAACACTATGGATTTCAGTGATCGCTAGGAAGTTGAGGGAAACCTCTCTGCAGCAGTTGATGGCATGTAGTTTTCTAGGAAGATATGAGCAGAGAACCATAGCTTCATCAGTTCAGGTACAGAGAAGGTAACTCACTATCTGTATCCCGACATTTTAAGAGTTAGGGGTCATGTGTGGAATGAAGAAGAAATTGAGACAGAAAAGATTGACAGCGATCTGTGAGGCTAACCCACAGAATGGGGATCCTGGGAAGCATGTCCAGGTCCAACTTTAATGAAGTTGAGATGTCACTTATATACCCCAGCAAGGAAATACAAGGATGTATTGAGGAAGCAGCAAAGTGTACACGACATGCAGCAGGGAGGATGTGGAGATGCACAATAACACGAGAATTTACCTTTGGGGGCAACAGTCATTGCCAATAGGTCATATGTCTCTTGGGACATTCCAAGGAGGTTAGGAAGCTGGGTTACAGGTGAGAAATATGATGTTGACCACCCACTAGTGTGCCAGAGGGCACTAGATAGGAGGTATTCCTCTTTTCTGAAACTCCATCTCTCTACCTGCTTCCATGTTCCACACCCAAGTGTATATTTATCATTTAGTCTTTGGAATGTTGGGTTGCAAAGTCTCAACAGGATATTTTATCTTTAAATTTTTCATCACTTTGTAGTGATTTATATTTCAAATTTAATTGAACACTTGAGTGATATGTGGATAAATACTTCTCTACTCCCCAGTATCTGAGGTATTAAGAAAGGGAGAATATTTGGGCAGTAACTAACAATAGCTTTAATCTCCACAGAAAATTCTTTATTAATGATTCTATCAGTATTTTATAAAATACATATACTTCTGTGTTCATATTATCTTTGTTTTTGCATCTGTAGTTAATTTTTGCCACATATGGGAAGTTCACAAAAAAGGCATGCTTATCTTCATTTTCAGATTTAAAATACCAGTTATATTCTTCAGAAAAATACTCAGAAGTCAGAAGTCAGATTATATGGTATTTCTATTCTCAATTTTTTGAAGAATCTTCATATTATTTTCCATGGCTACACCAATTTATATTCCTACCAGCATAGCAAAGGTTCTCTTAGTTCATAACTTTGCCCAACACTTGGGCATTCTCAAAGGTGTGAGGTGACATATCATCATCACTTTGAATTTTCTCTATTAATAAGTATACAAAAGTTTTGTCTGTTGACCATCTGGATTTTTTTAGGGACATTTCTACTTAGAGCCTCTGCCCATTTTTTAATTGGTTGGAGTTTCTTATTGAATTGTATGAGCTCTTTATATATTTTGAGAGTAGTCCCTTATCAAATATATGATTTACAAAAAAAAGAAAAAAATTCCTTGCATAGCATGTGAAGTCCTTATGGTTTGAATTTGACTACTATTTGTTAGACCTTGCTCCATACCTCCTTTTAAATCTTGAATTTAGCCACACTAAGCTACTCTGTTTCCCCTAATGTGCTGCACTATAATGCATCATTATTCTGCATAGGCCCACTTCACTGTTGGACTGTTCTCATCCTCCAGTTTCTTTTGGCTTATATGTACTCACGATACTAGTCCTGAAATATCTTTCCCAAGAAACAAAACCTCATCTCCTTCCCTCCCTGCAATATGAAGTCAGCACTTTTTTTGGTTGTTTCCATTACATCTCAACATTACACTTGCCATGCATTCTGTCATGAATTTATTTTCTTTTGGGTCTTATTTTTCTGCAAAATTTTAAATAATTCTGAAAGAACAATAGAAATCTTTGAGTATTTGGTACCCAGTGTAGTATGGCACGCAGAAGGTGTTTAATAAATCTTTGCTGAATGAATAAATGATCTGAGGTGGTAACAGCATATGCTACTGCTTAAATAATGATATCAGTGCTAGGAGAGATCAGGTGATTTGATACATTGTTGTCACTATTATTATCTACTAGGAATAGAAAAGCAATCTAGAAGGATTCTTTTAAAGGTAGATGATTCCCAATGAGAGATTTCTTTCCTAGCATCCACTGCTCCTGCTCCAATACTTCATTCTAAGAGCTCACATTTATTGTGTTTTCACTATATTGAGCCAGCCCTGGAACTAAGTCTATCATTTCTCACAACAATCTGATATGACAGGGGCTATTTTATTCCTCTGACAGGTGAGGAAACTATAACCCAGAGAGCATAAGTAACTTTACTAGGATAATATTTTCAAGCATCAGAGTTGGAATTTGGGGAAAAAGATGATTTCAAGAGAAAACAGACCTACTTAACAGTATGTTCCTCATTCCCAGTCAAACAGAGGTATGAGATCATGGTTATAAACAGTACCTAATATGTGTGTGTATGTGGGGGATGGGGGTGATGCATGTGACTTTATTTAAGTGCAAACTAGGTATACACAAAACAGGGTCCATTTCCAGTAGCAAGTTCTTAATATTTCATTAATCAAGGAACAGAGCCCTGGTTTCAAGTCAAAACCTTCAGTTGGGGCCTTGCTGCTGACTAGTTACACTGCCTCAAATGAGCCTCATCTTTCTGAGCCTCCGTTTCATTATCTGCAAAATAAGTAGCTGAACAAAAGCAATCTCTCGAGTTTCTATAGTTGTAACATTGTGTAATTCTGATTTTTATTCAGGTTTTAGAATATGAATGTATTTGTTATTCCAGATATTGCTACAAAAGGTTTTTGTTTTTTTGGTTTTTTTTTGTAAATTTTGAACAGCTTGAAATTTTATGCTCAATGAAAGAAAGGTGGAAAAAGCAAACACGCTTTCTTCCTGTCATCAAGTATAAGAATGAGAGACTAAAGTTCAGAGGGTTCTCTTGAGGAAACTGCTGTGCCTACCATATCCAAACTTGGTATGCTCTTCCCTAGGGTCAAAATCAGACTGGGTTTGAGAGGAAGTCAATTGCCTCCTTAAATTTCATCTGAGATTTGAATGAAAAAAATTGCATAAAGCCTAGGATAATTTTTTTTGTTAGAAATCAAGAAGTCACTATAACTAAAAGATTGCTTCATTTATGAATCAGTTTTAATTCTTGTCTTCTTGCTTTTTGAAAAAAAATCTTATCTCTGGCTCATATGAAGGAATCAGTTTTTATTATTCCTTATATTTGAAATCAACTGATAATTAATACAAATTAAATTAGTGATTTTGTCTTTAATTTATTGATGAAAAACTATAGGATTCAGTGGTTTTGCTCTGATAACTTTTAAAATGTATTATTTCATCAGTGATTTACATGGAGCTTTATTTCCCACTGCTGCAGGTTCATTCTTCAAAGCAGAAATACCCCATGGGTTTTCAATTTGTTGCCTAATCAGTACAATATATTCCTTCTTTTCTTCCTTTTATATTGTCTCCTAAATTTGAGACTTCAATATCTGAAGAAATTGTACCAAGAAATCTCACATGGTTTTTCTATTTCTGTGAACCATTTAGGAAATAAACAGAGAAAAATTATTCCATTGAACTAGGGGTGCTACTTGCAAACACAGTCGTCTTAAGAGGATTGCATTCAAATGAATTTTTTTTCAAATCGTGACACATGGACATTACAAAAAATATTTCTACAAATCCACCTAAAGCTCCTAATATCAATATATTGAATCTCTGGGAACTATACCAACAACAAACATTGGAGTCCTGAAAAGAAGTTTCCTAAGGTGATTCTGATGAGTTATACTGTGTGGCAAAAGCTACTTTCTACTCCCTTTCTACTCCATTCTGACTCAGATGAAGGAGGTAAATTCTTTGCAGACTTAGTCTGCACTTTACTATCACCAGAGCAGAGGACCCCAGAAATAATGGGGGTGACCAGCTTTGCAGGTTAACTCAGGCTTTGCATGTTAGACAGAACTCCAGCTTCCTTAATTTATTTTAAACAAACATATCATAAGTAGTTAAACCTATGGCAAAAAAATATAGATCCTATTTCAAAATTTAAGATAGCTTTGGAAGCGTTTGTCTCAATGAAGGCAGTGAATCAAATCACAAATTAAAAAATGAAAATATGCCATTTTATCAAGCTAAAATCACCAAAGGTCCTTATGTCATGGAAAGAAAGGATGGTGATTAGTATCCAGGAACTGTCGAAGCACACACACACACACACACACACACACACACGCACACATGCATGCACGCACACATGTGCGTGTGCCTGGTGCTCCCTGATGGGCGTGTGTGGCTTTCTGCTGAGCCAGCAGTATTCATGTGAGGTGATGAGAATTTGGGAAGAAATAAAACTACACTTCAAGCTGAGCCCTGAGCATGTGGAAAAATATCTACTCTCTAATATGCCTTAAAAGTTCAATGAAGAACTCTGCTGGGCAACTCTTCTTTGTGGGTTGCTCTCGGGAGACCTGCTTCAAATACAGAATGTGGACAAGAGTATTAAGGAGAAAGGCAGGCTGCAGAGACAAAAAGGTACCCATAAAAATCATCCCATATACTTCAGACTTTGTTGTGTCCATCCTCTATCTCTACACTTTACCATGTTTGAGTACTTCTAACACTGAATCTGTGAGGTAATATATATGGTGCATTACAACTTTTTCATAATAAAGTAACACAATAATATAAACTACAGTATGTCACTTACATATTACAAGATTGATTTTTTCATTTATGTTTCTTATAAATACAACTTTTCATGTATTTACATTTTCCATCTACACTGTCTTATAAATAATTTCTGTACCTTTTCCTTCATGATGATTTTATTTTGAAAGAGGTTCAGGTTTTATATAGTTAGCTGACACTGCATGACACTTAAGCCAAACTTGGCTTAGTAAACCTTTTTCAATAGCTCATATTTCCTGGCTTTGATAAATGTTCAAACCAGACTTTCTTGTTTTCCCATTTCCAAATAAATTCTGCTAACTGGTCACCCTCCTTTCTTTACTTTCTCACTTTGCATTTTGCACTCTCACATTACCACTGGTTAAATAGGGAAACAAACATTGCAACCTAGGCTCCAATTGACCAGATTCTGTACTTCAAGAGGGCAAAAACTTTGTTCCTAGATCCTGGGTATCTTCCTGGTTTCCCCAGTTTCTAGGATAATGACTGCTATAGAATAGGCAATCAAACACATTTTTGGAGGACTTAATTATTAAATGCATTCTCAAGATGACGACCACAAGTATTCTTGACGCCAACTCACCAACAATACCAGAACTGATGGCCGGCATAAGGTTTCCCTAGTGGGGGTTTTGCCAGGTTGAGCTGAAGGCAATCTAATGAACCCTTGCCAAGAGGGAATTCAGTGGTTACTCACCATAAAGCACCAGTTTTTCAAGAGTATGTGGCACTTGATCCCTCCTAGATATTCCATCCTACTGTCATTAGTTGAGCATGGACTGTTAATTTCAGGCAAGGTGATATAAAAGCTATAGTCTCAATTTCACTAATCATCGTGAAATTCTAAATATGGCTTAAAAATCTATATATCAAGATCATATCTTTATATGGACATATCAAGACATATCAAGATCATGTCTTGATATGGACAACTTGCAATACTCAATCTCTGACTTGACAGTTGACTTTTTTTTGTGATTGAGGTACATAGCTATGACACAAAATATGCTAGGGGAATACCACACCAAAAGCACAGCATAAGCCTACTTTACACCATGTTTTAGAGCACTCAACAAAAACACAAAAGATATTCTAAAACAGTGTTATAAGTGCTAACATAAACTCAGTCATAAGCTTTATTTGGAATTAAGTTTTAAAAATAGAGCAAATGCTATTATGAACTCCTATTCATCCTTCTGGTTCCCACTTGCTGCCCTTGCTGCGTTTTGTCAAACGGAGGCTTTAGGAAGTAATACTTCCTCTTTTGTGGAGTCTCTCTTTTTTGTATTTATACTGATAATGACTATTATGCAGCTACTCATTTAATGTCTTTCTTTCTACATGCAGTTGCTTGAAATCTAAAATTTTGCAGTAGCATTGTGCCCAGCACACAGGAATGAATTTGATTGACTTATCAAATGCACCATAATTTTAGTTTTATTCTCAAAGTAATTTTTTTATTGTAGGCAGATACTCTCATCCAGGGGTAAGAAACATTTTTCTACGAAGAACCAGATAGTAAATATTTCCTGGGCCAACTGGTTTTCTTGGGCTGATAGTTCTATTGCAATGATGTAGTTTGGTCATTATAACACAAAAGATGTCATAGACAATGCATAGCTGTATAAGAATACCTGTGTGCCAATAAAACTTTATTTATATAACAGTCTGTGCTAGATTTGGCATATAAACTATAATTTGTCAACTCTGCTTGTATTCATTGTCTTCCTACTCTTTGCCATCATCTTTCTTTCATCCTTTAATGTGTTTTTCTAATGACACATGATTTCTTATCCTCATTCTCCTTTTTTCTTCTAATGTATTCCTTTGTAAAGATTATGACTTAGTTAGTTTAATCAGCACCTCCTCTATAAAATGTTTTGACCTGCCCTAGAAGCATCAGCCATTCTGTCCTTTAGACTCCCACTGAGGCTTTACTAAAGCATGGGACACATTCAATGAGATTTATTTGTGTAAATTTCTATCTCTGGTTTTAGATTATGAGTGCCTGATGGTTAGAAATTAGTTTATTTATCTGTCTTTCTCTATTACCTGGAACATGCCTGGCCCACAATAACTTGATAAAAGATTGCTATTTTGTCAGAAGTCATTAATTATTACCTAGGATACAGAATACTTAGAGACAGGTTATAAAACATGAATTTATAATTTCAAATAGTTGTTATACTTTTTCTTCTATATTTGTTATATTCTCAAAGGTAATGAATTTCTCATCTGTAACTGATTATGTCAGGAGGCAGCCAGTATTTCAGTCTGTTCTATGGAAATCTTCCCCTGTCCATTTTTTCCCCTTAATATACAACCGGGCTAAAAGTGAATTCCAAGTCAGATAACAATTAGCAAAATCAGTGTCTGGGGCACTGCCCTTTTGAAGTTGGATTTATGGGTTATATTGCCTATCACAACTTCAATAATCATACCTAACACTCACTTTATTTAAGTTATTTTCTGCAAAAAATCCATTAAGGCAAGTTTATAGTTTTCAACAGCAACATACCACACCCCTAAGTCAAATGTAAGCTGTTGTTGGTGCTGAATTTTATTGCTCCTGATGGACAGCACTTTTCAATATCCTGCTTCCCACATCTGTGGCCCTATCTTAAGAACAGAAAGGAAATGCAGGATCTACTTCCCTAGTCAGAAATGTTATTTTCAGAACAACCAGGCCTACAGATTTTAGGGCCCTTCACTCTGTGAGAAAGCATCGAATATCTCTTTTTTATTAATTTTTTTTCTTAAGTACTGACGAAAAATTATGTTGTAATTCTGGCTGGGTTTTCACTATGGAGATGAAATGGATTTTGAAAGCTTGGCTAAGTACTAGCATCTTTAGCACTGTTAGGAGATCTGGAAGGATCTGATTTAAGCCAACGCCCACCTTTGAGTGCACAGATGTGGTATTTATTTCTAGTTTCCACTACTACTTACACTCAGGTGATTCAATCTATGTGTCTAGTCCTAATTACTCTCTCAGCACCAGACCCCTAAATTTGGACAATATCATAAAGAAACCAATTCAAAGCCGATTTCTCTCCAAAGTCAAACTATATCTTTAATATATTTCTGAGGAAAAAAAGGCAATTTTGCCTCTCAAATTACAGATCAACTCTGTCACTCACTTGTTAAAAATCACATCCTATGCCCTGCAAGACTATTCCTTTTAAAATAAGACCTATGTCTTTTTCAGAATAAGGGAGCATAGCATTTATTAAGGGGCAAGTCTGGAGCCAGTAATTTTTAGTATAATTATGTGCAAAATATTTCAAGGGACATACTTATACTCTGAGATTATTCAATGTCTATCTGAAATTCAAATTAAATTAGCTGTACTGTAGTCTAATTTGCTTACCTTAGCAATCCTAGATTTTGCTCCTGTCACTTAACCTTGGTGAGTTACTTAGCTCTTCTATTAAAAGGAAAATAAGAATGATATCTCACTGATATGGACATTTAAGGATCTAAATCATGTAACATGTTAGAACAATGTCTGGCATATGATAACTACTTCAATCGCATTAGCTTACTTTTATCATTCTAATTATCTAGAATAGCAACGAACAAACTTTTTTTATAAAGGATGATAATAAATACTTCAGACTTTGCAGACCATATGGTCCTTGTTGTAACTGCTTGAATCTTCATTATAGTGCACAAGCAGCTACAACAATCCCTAACAAATGTGTTGTATTACAGTAGAAATTAATTTACAAAAATAGAGCCAAATTTCATCCATAGATAATCATTTACCTTTGTCTAGATTGAAACCCCACAATCATCTTCTAAGACTCCTTATAGCATTTGCTCCCTTTTATTAAAATATTTATTGTTGCATGCATATCCTTTAATAGTAACATATCCCATTTAAAACATTTCTGATGGATCACTATTATCTACCTATGTAATATTATAGTGCAACTTAGTATTTACATACCGTGCTTCACTCTTTAAAATGCTTCATATGAAGCATACAGTAACCGTCTAATTATGTATATGTTAATGCCTGTCTCTATACATCATTAAATGTGTGACTCTCTAGTATAGTATTTGTTAGTATTTAGACAGTTAAAGCTATCAGTCTTCATAAAAGCATAATGTCAGAGGTTAGTAAATATTTCCCTCTGACATTTTTTCTTTTTTTAAACAAGAGTCAACTTTTCTTCTAAGCATTATTTTAAAGCCTCTCCTGTAAAGACATCCATGTTGTAACTTAACTGGATAATTTTCTATACACTGAAGTAATGCCTTGCCTTTCATCTTAACAGCGCCACATGTTCTTCTTTTATGATGACATGCTTTCTGTCATAATATATTGCCAACAGACAATATATAGTCAAGTCATAGAATTAGTGGAAACTTAGACCAACTTGTCAAAATGCATTCTCACTTTATAATTGTGTATGTGAATCTATATAAGCATGTGTATACATGTTTGTATGTATGTTTCAACAAGTTTGTACCTTTATCCACCCTGAAGTCATATCACTTTTTGTCCAATGTTTAAGAAACAAGACACCAATGTGACTGAGACCCAATCTGGCTTCATGTTTCTTGATTCCACTCTGACTGCTGTTGTCAATGAGTGACTTGTGACTCAGCACACTAATAGCTCTACCAAAAAACAGACTCGAAACAGAATAGAGGAGAGTTCTTTAAAGAAAAAAATTGCAACAGTTGAGAAATTACAAGCTCTTTCTCATTATTGTATTGCTCTCCTTTCATCTTTAGTCTTCTAATGTTGTCTTTTCATTTCTTCCTGATGCCCTGAATGTATTATCTGGCATTTTAATGAGATGTGGCTAGGTCCAGCCCTGGCCAATAATTAACTCCTTACCCTCTGTCAGACTGTTAGCAGTTTATAGTATTTCTAGCCTCTGGGAGTTTAAGTGTAAGACCCAAGAAAGAAAGTGTATATCACCGTACAATTTCTAGGATAAGCTGCTTCTAAATCATCAGTGAAGAATTCCACTTAAGAAGTCAACTTCAGATAGATTCCGGGGATGGGGAAACAGAAAGAGCAGGAAGATAGAGGCTCAAATATAAAGGCAATTTTGGGCTGGCTTGGAAGAAGTACGATGTGACTTAAAGAGAAGATGAAGCAGAGGAGAAGATTGCCACAACAATCACCACAAAGAGCAAGAGACATATAGTTCCAAGTCTCAAGTGAGACAAGGATTGAAAACATTAATCTATAATCCTCCTCATCAGAAAGTAAATTTCACAAAGTGGGATGTGGAGTAGATAAAGTTCAGACTTCCAATATAGAAATCCTATTTTTCCTCCAGAAATATAGGTTAAGACTTTGACAAGTTTTGCCAAATGTGTGCATGTGTTCTGTATCTCCACACCACTCAAAAATCACTGATTACATGACATTTTGAAATGGCTCAATCAGGCAGCTCAAAATGTCTGCAACATGAATTATACAATAAATTTTGCCGAGTCAGCCTCCAATTTGGCTTTAAACCTTACCCTGCCAGTTGCATTTCTTTTCCTTCTTCAAATTACTATACTTCAAAATGAATGATGCATTACTCTTTCTTCCAAACATACTTTAATGAAATCCTCATAGCATTTTGTCATTACCTACAATTTTTATTTGAGGGTCACAATATTTCAGCAGTGAGGAACACAATCAAGAAAAGGTTTACATGGAGAGAAGTCATTGTAAAATAGGTTCTATTGCCTCATTCACACCCTAAACCCTTCTTTGTAAGGTGACAGCTGAAGAAACTCCACAGAACACATACCTGGCTAAAAGGGTCAGTGCAATAGAACAGGAAACTTAGCAGTTTCCAAGGGTCCCAAATAAGAGATGTTCCTACTAGTCACTGGAATAACTCATAGCTTCAAAATCTCAATTTCACAGTCGCTGTAAATACTGGCCATCCACTCCCAAGCTGGTTTCTAGCCTTTCTATAAATCTTGTGAGCTACTAATAACTTCAACAATACTTCCTTTTACTTAAGTCATTCAGAATCAGTTTGTCCTACTGCTACCATAGAAATCAACTGACAGATGCAACTTAGGGACAAGAAATAGACAGGAAGTATATACTATATTCTCAGGGAAATTGTGTGTGTGTGTGTGTGTGTGTATTCCTGTATATGATGGAGAAAAATGGGTACAGTGACATTTTCATCTGGTAGTTGGAGAAGCCTGCACACAGAGGTAAAAAAAATATTCGTACTATTCTCTACTATACTATACTACTATGTAGTATAAAACTTTTATACTAAAAGTTTTATACTATCTCTGTTTAGTTGCCTCTATGTTTCTATGCTGCCCCAGAAAATTATAAGAAAAAAAATTCAGACATTATGTTCTACTATGTAAATGTCTCTTTTCTCTTTGAAACACTACCAGAAATAGTAACATATTCTCTTTGACACACTATCAAAAATAGTAGCATACAATAGTAACTTGAAATTAAGTAGTAGCTACTTCACTAGCCCTTCACTAAGGTCCAGGAGGGGGGACTTTTATTAGTGGTAACAGCTTTGTTATTCACAATTGCCACTGATTTCACTTTGCCACTGATTTCTGCAGAGCTCTGAAGGACTCAATACTTGTAGGAAATGTAAAAAACAATAAACATAAATGAAAGTTCCTTAAAGTGGCACTGCATGACAATTCAAAGAATACTTGGATAACTATTGCCAGTTTTTGATTTGAATGGAAAATGGAAAAACTAAGGAAGTATCTATGTAAAAAATCATAAAATCAAAATCATAAAAAGCAAACAAATCTCCTTAGCATTTAAATACCAGATTACAAAGTCACTTGGACATAGCTTATAGAAAGATATGAAAAATATTTGAGGGACTTCCTTGGAAAATATTGGCAAAATTGTGCAGTGAGCCACATTTCAAAACTTTTGTTGTTATTCAAGGAAGAAAGCACAATAAACTATTTTCCTTGTATTTCTAATGCCTAAATGCATCTCCAAGTAAGCTATTTTAGTGTCATTCAGAATTCTTTCACATGGAGTTTGCCACTGTATTATGTTGATATGATGATGATAAGAATTCAGTAATAATGACATTAAATGTACAAAACAACTTGGTCTATACAAATTTTTCTTAAAAAGGAATTTTGGAAAGACTTTTCCCATGTTCCTTATTTTTTTTAATGCCCTGAATTATTTTTTTAAAAAACTTGAACTCTAAGGGACCTCCACACTTTAACCTACACGAGATGTTGTAGTAGGCACCAGAATCAGGGTTAAAAAAAAGGCCACTGGACAAAGATAAAAAGGGAGCACTGTCTAGCCCCCCTCTCTTCTGATCCCAGTTAGTTGTAGGAAATGAGTCATTGTGATAATGTGATATCTGCTGCCCTGGTAAGACAAAAGGATATTGTAGTTACAGGAACCTCATTTTGCAAGAATGATTACTGTTCAAAGGGGAAAGAAGGAAAATTACACAAGCAAAAATTTTTTCTGTGATGTTCTCTAATTATGATCAGGAAGTGCATTTTGGGTATTAATTACTCTCTCATTCAATATTTTCCTTTTTAAAGTTCATAAAAATGAATGCCTCCCCATGTATTTTTGAAAGTGAACAAAGGACAGCACTTTATCTTTATTTTGGATATTGTGAAATGCACATGTACACACATGTACATGCGCACGCACACACAATGTATGTAGGATTTCATTGCAAGAGCTATTTATTATGTACTCCTCCTCATAAGTCGTTTTTCTTGTCCTTCTCTTTCTCCTTTCCCTTCTTCCTTCTCTGATGCTGGGATTTTCTCTTGGTTTAATTACTAAATATTGCAATATAATTAGCATAAGTAGAAAGTTAGGTTTATGAATCAAGTATCAAGTATGCTAATAAAAGATATAGGTGTAAAACAGAGACTTCTTTCTCCTGTGTTTGTGAAGATTATTCTGTATACAGTGTGCTCCATAACTCTGACACATAGCATTCTGAACTTATTTCTCCTGTTAGTCTTCAGTTACCAAACCAAACTGCAAATTAATTATAAAGAATGCCGGTTAGCTCAGTTGGTGAGAGCTTGGTGCTAATAAATTAATAGGTAACTAAGACTTCATGTAGGCATCTCATATTTTTAAAAACATTTAGAAAATGGATACATGCTAAATATATACTTGAGGGTTGCTTGATAGTTGATTGACCCTATCAGTGGACTAGGAAAAAAGATGATTGATTTAGGAAGAAAAAGAAATAATAGAATAGAATATAAGAGTTCAGGAAGATTGCATTTTAGAAGAGCAACCTTTTTTATTTATTCATTCAACCAAGAGCTATTGAATTTATGACATTTGATTTAAAAATCTGATCTTTCAATAATATAAGGATGAAGAAACATTTCTTACCTGGATTATGGTAAATCCTGGAGACTCAACTTCAATAGTTATTACAGTGCAAGTTAAAAGTTCCTGCTTTGGCAAGTGATTTTCCAGGACAGAGTAGCCCCAGATGTATGAAACAGTATGGTTTCTGTATGAAACAGATATAGGTGCTCAAGGTGGAGTGGAGACAAACCAGTCATAGAAGAAATCCTGGCCATTTCAAGAGTTGCCATTGCAGAGGGCACTATAGCAGCTCCCAGAAAACACAAACTTTCCATGAGGAAAAAAAGTTAGTATTAAACATCAACCAAGTTCAGAGACTTTGAAGTCACCTGCGGATGGTACCTCTCAAAAATGAAATGTTTTCTTGACTGCCACTTGCAAAGCCAGGTTGGAAGAGAGAGAAGCTAGTGCCAAGGCTGAGATTGAGTACAAGTAAGGAAGTTTACCAGACTCTCTTCCTAGGAGGCCAGATGCTTAGCTTACCCAGTCCCAAGTGGGAGATTTTAACAATGATCTTTAAAAGGCGTCTTAGAAATGTGCTCAGCTAATATCATAAGTGAAATAAACCAGACATCTCATTTACATGTAAATTTTTTAAAATGGTCAAACTCATACTAACAGTGAGTAGATAATGGTTTTCAGGGGGTAGGGGTGGGGAGAATGGACAGATGTTGGGGAAAGGATTCAAACTTTCATTTAAAAAATATTTTCTGGGATCTAATGTACATCATGGTGACTATCGTTAACAATTCTGTAATGTGTACTTGAAACTTGGTAACAGTAAATTTTATACATTCTCACCATACACACAAAGCAATTGTAGCTTTGTGAGGTGAAGGATGTGTTAATTAACTTGATTGTGGTAATCATTTCACAATGAATACTTATATCAATTCGTCACATTGTAAACCAAACAAACAATTTTATCAATTAAAAATAAGTTTATACAAAATTATAAAACAAAAATGTTTAAAAGGAACTCATACATTTTCATTTCAAATAACATATCTGAGAATAGCTTCTCTGGAAAATAAAGTCTGGGGAAAGGATAAAGCACTGATGCTTGAATGCAAAGGTATGGCATACTGGTGGGGAAGAAAGAATGGAAAAATGAGGTTTAAAAAAGGTCATATCAATGTGACTCAGTGTGTCACTGTGGTTTAACATGCATTATTTTTTTATTATGTAGGACATCTCAAAAGAATTAATAAGGAGACATTGTATTTCAAATACAATGTCTTCCACAATTGGAAGACAAGAACTATGTACTCATTTTTCCCAGTTCATATCCCACTTTCCAATGGTCAAAGCTAAACCCACTGGAACTGAATTTTCTTAAACTTCTAAGTTATGTCATCTAGTCCTTTGATGGTTTAGAAGCAACTCGGCCAGAGATGGAAATAAGAAACAAAGCGAGGCAGTTGAAGGACTCTAAGAAGGCACATAATGCTGTCCCTGGTATAGTATGTTAAGGCAAGATAATGAGCAGTCAGTCTCCATTTTCCTATGTGAAAGTTTTCCATGAAAGTCATAGTTTGTGTCGTTCTTTCAACCTTCTCATGCCATCATGGAAAATGATGCACTTTATCTGACAATTACATCTGGATGAAGAAACTAAGCTTTTGTGATTCAGTCACATCTTCCTGTTTTGTTTTGTTTTTTTTTTCTTTCTGTAGGTGTTTTTCTACAGAAAGTGGAATATTCTTCGGTTGGTTTGTTGCCACACAGTAACCTTGGAAGCAGAGGCCCTGTCCCTGAAGATGCTGGAAGGGCTGCACTTTTACTGCTGCTGACTTTGAATAGTGAAGATGTCAGCCTGGTTCTGAGGTTGAGTATTGGGAGGTTTATTATTGCCTTGAAAGTAAACTACATTCTCCAGAACCTGCTTTATCAGTACTAAAGCTGATGATTTTTATTTGAGCTGCCTTCTCCTTTGTCTTAATAAGAATTTTTATTGGATAAAAGGAAATCAATCCATTAACTCACTGAAATTTTAACAGAAAGAAAAAAGTAACTATTTTCTCTTAGACTACATATTTAAAAGAGGAGGAAATGATATGTGAGCACCTTATTTTTACTCTTATCATTGCACTTAAAAGAAAACTATTGAGATTATAGAGCACCCCAGCACTGTGTGAAACACTTTATGAATGCTATTTCATAAAGCAGACTTGATGGGTTTACAGACAAGCAAGTTGAGATTTATTTTTAAAAATATATTTATTCAACATATATTTATTGACTACCTACTTTGTGCCAGTGTTAAAAGAAAAAGCAGGCAGGATTTACCCTTATGTAGTCTAGAGTTTAATTAGGAGATATGTGTTAATCAATTAATCATGTGAAGACAGGTCAAACTGTAACTGTTAGTATCATTCAAGACATATCATATGTAATATGTACCAAAAAAAAAAAAAAGAGGAAAAAAGGAGTAGTAAATAAACTGGCTTCTGAGGCATGAGTGGGAATTAATTAAAGGAAGAATGTAAATATTGTGGTTATTTGGATACATGGGAGTGATAGGAGAGGACAGAATCCCAGCTAGAGGTAGCAGTCTGTACAAAGGCCCTGTTGCAGAAGGGAATATGGAGAATACTTTTAAATGACTACTATAATTGAAAATAAGAAAGTAAAAGGAAGATTATGTGGAAGTAATACCAGATATGTGCAGAGGTAAGACTATGATTTTAGGCTCCTTAAAGCTTGTTAACTTTACTGTAAAAGGACTCAAAAGCCACTGAGTGATTTATAAATATGTGATGATGTAGTCAGATTTGTTTGAACTACAAGTTGGATAGTGAGCTAGAGGAAAGTCAGAATGGATACTTTTTATTAGCCCAGGGACTCTTGTCAGCATCCATTTAGGACTGTGCAGTAACTATATAAAATGTGAAGAAACAAGAAAATATGTAAGGGAAAGAATGGATTACTCATGAGGCATGAGCATGATAAAACTATCAAGAATGTACTTAAGTGTCAAGATAAGAAGACTATCCAAGGAAGAAGTGGGTGTGTCTGTTAATAAATTTATACTCCACTACATGATAACCACAAATATGTTTGCTTCTCACTTAGAGGGATAATCTAGTCATCTGCTTGACCAGCTCTACCATAGAGTCTTTTTCAGCTTCATGTTTGTGGTAAATGTCTGCCTTTTAAAATCACAACCAGAACTTTGTCCTTTACGAGTTTTCCAAAATGGGCATTACTATGATAGAAATCAATACAAAATTGCACTAAGATACAGTGAGACATCTCATAAAAATCATGATTATTCTGAGTTTCAGATATATCCCTTCCTATTAAAGAGGAATAGATGGGATACTTAAATATTTCTATGAAAATAAGATGTTTGTGGGCTCAGTAGATAAAACCACTTAATGTAACTATATTTTTAAATATTTGGTGGGATATTTCACATTAACCTAGGTTTCAGTACCTCATTAGGCAAGTGCAAGGTAAGAAAAAGAAGAAAGGTATAGTTAGCCAAAGGCTGGGTTTTATTTAGTGGATCCTACTTTTGCTTCTTCTCTTCTCACACTACAGATCCCTCAGACAGATATAACTTTACCAAAATACCTATTGTGCTTTGCAGCTGTGTAACAATGACTTCTTAGTTATGGATTCACAAATATCATATCTTTGCTTAGCTAACCGAGGCAGGACAGTTAAGTGAAAGTCCCTTAATTTGAGCATGAGAGCACCATTCCAATTAAGCTTGAAGAATCAAAGAAAAGAGAACTGATTTTATTTTCTTCTTAACTGAAAAGTAGGCAGCACACTAAAGATGAAAATGGTACAGTAGCAACTGCAAATCACACATTTTTATTTAGAACTTAGGTCAAATGTAAAAAAAAATCTTAAAGCATGGCATGAAAATATAACTAATACAAAATGTCTTAATGCATTAACAAGTAGACAGAGCTAACATAAGACAATGCATGTGGTGTGTTCCTTAAAACTGCAAGCATTTAAAAACCATTAATAGCACCATTTTTATTATTGGCAATAATATGCTGAGTGTGGTGCTATACAATCACCATAACTTTTATTAATGTTTCATTTGATTCTATTGATAGGATCAAAACACCATTTCTAGAAATAATTTCCAAAATGGACACCTATAGTTAATCCATATTGCCACTTGTTCTACTGGCTTACTCCTATGAGTTCATTACTACTGGGTCTAGTTAGTCAAAAGTACTCATCAAGGTAAACAGGGATTTGCTGGGGAAAGATATTTACTGGAGATCTCAACCACTTGATACTGAAAGCTTGCATTTCTCTTGCATGCTACATGTAAACTCTGGTTGGGTAAGTCTGGACAGGGTTACTAAGGAACTCAGATCAACATTGATGCAACCATCTTTGAAGTTGTCTCCCTAACAAGTGGCTCCTTGCACCTGCCTCTAATTATCTGAGACTGACGTCATTTCCACACAGAGTCAGAACTCATCATACAACTCCAACCTAATTACAAGGGATGCTGGGAAAAATGGGGAGCACACAGAATATTTAGTAAGCACTACAGTGTTTGTCATACTACATTAGTCAGATATATACAATATAACATTGGCCAGATGGCAAACGTTAAACATTTCTTTGAAATAATTTAAACATGATTTCATGAGAGGAGTGCTATAAAGTTTTTGCATTAAAAAAGGAGTCTAGGCAGGAGAGGGGAGGGGGCACAACGGACACAGTTATTACAGAAGATTGATGTAAAGCAATAAAAGAAAATCCAGTGGTTAAGGGAAGAAAGAAGAATAACATTCTAAGATTCTGCACCCATGAAAGCAAGCTAAATAAACTAATTAACCAAGATGACCTTGAAAGAATAAAGAAAAAGTAAAAACTAAGTATAACATCTTGAAATCCTAGTATTCTCTTCCGAAGTTTGACTTCACAAGACAAATCACTATATAATTTTGAATAAAATCTACAGGGAACCCAAGACAATTCCAACTATGGCATTTTTTTAAACTGAATATTATCAAGATAGCATCAAGGAGATACAATAATTAGGAATTTGTAAAATATGTGAAAAAAGAAAAGGTGCATATTTAAAAAGGTGGCATATGATTATGGCAATGTAAAGGATATGCATATAATTCATAGAGCAGGAATGAATCACCATGTTCCTTAGAGGTTCAGTGTTCCATGGGAGTTGGAGGCAAAAAAAAGAATTATTGAAATATAAATACAGGAGAAAGAAGAGTGTGGAAGAAGAGAATTTTAAATTTTTTAATTTGATAGCTTGTATCTGTATATGAATGGTGAGACTTTTTCTTTACTTTTCATCATAATAAGAGTGGAAATGAAAATAATTTAAATAAGATAATGGTTTGTGGGTGATAAGGTGATAGGAGAACCCTGATATATATAATGATATGAAATAAGTAATATAACAATAAATAAATTAAAATATGGAGCCCTACAGTAAAAAAAAATGATTGCAAAGATTATAACAGGTTTTAACGCCCATCATAATTTATATTCTCAGCATATTACAATCCAGTTTGTCATGACAAATCATGGTTTAAGTATGGCAAGTGATTCACCAAAACCAATCAGCAGATAAAACAAGTCTGAGTCCAGGTTTATCTGAAACCTGAGACTATTGATGAAAAATTTTTTCTCATCTCTCTACCTTTATATTTTTGTTTTTCCATATTTCCAATGTTTTGCCATCTTTCTATACAGTTAGAAAAGTACTCTGTGTCCCCCCAAAACATCAGAATATATTGTAGAAATTAAATTTAAGGAAAATAATCTAACTAGGGGGTAAAATGCACACGTTTTTAATAATCCTTAAAATTCTATTAAAAAGCTTATCAGGGAAATGAAAGAAGGACAAAGATCTCTACACTTAATTTACACATCAAGTTTTGTTTTCACATTTATTATAAAACTGGTTAAAAAGCACCATACCAATGGCTTGGTCTATATAATCTCTGTATAAGTTAGTAATTTGGGGAAATAAAAATAATAGGTCATCTTGGGATTGTAATTATAGATAAATTACATAGTAGTTATTATTTTTCCCCTTGCTTTGTCTAGGTATTAAAATTATCAGATATTTGACATATATATATTGTTTTCACTCAAAACTTGAGCACGATGGGACAATATTGTGCCTCATTCTGTTTTTTACTTTTATAAAATATAATACAGCCAGGGCATTTCAATGCCCTGCATCAACTGCCTAATCATTTTATGCTTGGCATCTCCTAGAATTTACTTTAAAATTACCTTGTTGAAATCCCCCTTTCCAAATCTCAACTCTTTTTCTTCCCTTCCCCTATTATTTGAACCTCAAAACTGACAATAACCTTGACAAATGTCATGATATATGCAATGGACAAAGGAAGAAGGCAAAAACACTGCCGTCAATGTACTTCATTAATACCTGGGAGTCCAGCATGAGGCTTGGGAACCTCAAAAGGAACAGCGATTTTACAAGTAGGCTAAAATTTTTATTGACCTCCATCTGAGTCCAATATCTTTGTTCTGAAGAGTAGAACTAGACCCTATAAAAGAAAATCTCTTCATGTTAGGAATCCCAGCTGCCTTGTTTTCCCCAACTAAGTTATGTGTAAAACATAAAGAGAATTCTTAGATCTGCTGGGATGTAGGGTTGCTAGGGTGACTGGTAAAGAAAGTGAGACCGAGACTATCAGAGATCAATAAGAAAAGGAAGGCACTTGGGGCTAAAGTTAGAAATATTAAATCTTTGGACAAGACCTTTTTCTTTTAAGCTTAGAGATCTAATTGGTTTTCTTGATTTTATCTGTAGGCAATGGTTACCTAAGAAGGTCTCTCTCTCTCTCTCTCTCTCTCTCTCTCCTTTTCTGTATTTTTTCAAGATAGACATGAGATGAGTAACATTTCATACCCAGAAAAAAGGTGTTGCTTTCAAGATCATAATCCACACCTCCCATTATCTCCTCACTGTTCCCCAAATTTCCCTTCTTTGTTTATTTCTTTTCCATTACTCCATCAAGAAGTTGTGGGGTGAGGGGGAGGGCGATAAAGCCTCTCAGCTTCACACTAAGACTGCCTCATCCACAGACATCCCCATCTCTATAAATAAAAATGAAACCAAGTTACTAAAACTGAAAACATCTTAATACTGATATACAAGTGTATTTCCTACTCCATGCAGTGACCCCATCTAAGAAAGAGGGAAAAAAGAGAATGAGAAAGCATATCCCTTTCAAAATAAAAGTGGCATGAATAAATTCCATGACAATAACTCATTGCTTGGCCATACTTGGGTACAAGGAAGGCTGGGAATTGTAATCTCTGGGTGGACAGTTGCATATCAACAACTTCATGGTGCAGTTTATACTGTAGATTCTACAGCATGAGCAGAGATTATGGGGAATAGCTGACTAAACATTATTTAAATTAACACTGAGGCAATATAATATGCATGTAATTAAATCTATGTTATGCTACTGTATGATTTTTTCTTGTTGACAAAAAATATAAAAGTTTACTCATCGTTTGCTTATAAGGTGACTAAATGTGATTCTGGTACTACAATGTAGTAATGAGTGAAACAACAAAAAATCAAATCCTTCACTAGGCCTTTATCTTAGTAAGGATAATTCAGAAAATAAACTTTAACTAATTCTGTAACATATTTAAAAGTGATAAGTGACATGGAGAAAAACTTAAATGGGAAAAGAGGATAAAAAGTTCAGTGAAAGATTTTGAGAAGGAAAGTGGCAAGTTCTGCCTTCATTTTAAAAGAATCACTCTGATCGCAGAACTGAAAAGAACCTAAAGCAAGACAAGATGAAAGTTTGCAGAATGGTTTGGAGGCTTTTGAAATCATTCAGGCAGGCAATAATAGTATTCTAGACCAGGTGGTCAGCATAGGTAGGGTAGAGAGCTGTGGTTGGATTCTGGAGGGGTTTTTAGTAACTTTTTAAAAATTAAGACAATAGTATGTACAGTTCTGTACATGATTCAGAAGAATAGATTCTACAACTTCAGATGCATACCACCACAGCACACCCACCACCAAGGCATCCAGAGACCACCACCATAGTCTACTGGGCCCCCACCCCACTCCCCCCTCCACCCCCCTCTCTTCTCTAGTAACCTCAATTTCACAATAAGTTCTAAATTTTTTAAAGAATTTTTGAATTTTGGTTTGGAGAGATCTGAATCTGTTGTTTTCTATCTATTCTATAGATGAGTAAACCATCCAGAATTTATCTTTCCCTATCTGGCTTATTTTGCTTCGAATTATCCCCTCCAAATCCATCTATGTGGCTGCAAATAAATATAATAAATATCATATCATATAATAATATAATATAAAATAGCTGAGTAATAGAACAATGTGTACATATACAATATATTCTTTATCCACACCGCTGTCCTTGGGCACTTAGGTTGCTTTCATACCAGGCTACAATGCTGCAATGAACACAGCAATGCAAATTAGTGATTGTATGGTGTTCTTCTTGGGTAGATACCAAGGAGTTGCTGGATTGTATTGGCATATCTATTTTTAATATTTTGAGAAACCTTTATATTATTTGCCACAGGGATTGGGCCAACCTACCAATATTGTATATTGCTACCAATAATGTATGAAGGTTCCTTTTTTTCCACCCACTCCCCAACATTTGCTGTTTTTGGTTGTTCTTTGTTTGTTTTGTTTTGATATGGCTGTTCTTAAGGGTATAAGGTAGTATCTTATTGTGATTTTGATTTGCATTTTCTTGAAGATCAGTGATAACTTTTTTTATCAAGTGTCTATTGGTCACCTCTATGTCTTCTTTAGAGTAGTGTCAATAGGTATTCTACCCATTTTCTAAATTGGGTTTTATTGTCTTTTTGAAAAATGGAGCCAGAATAATTTGCTGTCAGATTAGAGATGGACAGCAAAAAAATTAGAAGAGTCAAGATAACATTTTTGAAGTGTGGTCTTGACATTAAGCATTAAGGGAAAGCCATGTTTCAGCCTGGTTTAAGGACTAATATAAGGAGTTCCACTTAGAACAATGTAACAATTTGAGATGCCTTTAGTCATTAAGGTGGAAACATTTGCTGATAAACAAATCTGAAGTTCAGGGACAAAAACTGGAGATTAAAATTAGGAATATCAAAACCATAGAAGGTGTTTATTTATATCCATGAAACTAGATGAGATTACTGGGAGCAGGGATAAGTGCCTGAGAAGGTGCCAGGGGAAAGCAGAGGACCACACCTATGTTGATTAACAGGTCATGATAGATGAGAAAATCTGTCTTACATCATTCTTCTGGAAAAGTGGGCTAAGAGGCAACTAAGGTTTCCAGCGTTAGAATGTCAGACATGTCCAAAGTACTCAGAACAACTGTAATTAAGCAAAATGAATGAATTTTATGAATAATTTAGCAAACTTGCAAGTGTTAGAAAACATACAATTATGGATACATATATTCTTGAGTGACACTCCATTTAAGGAAATTGGAATCATGACAAATTATTATTTTCGATGGACATACTATTAATTCATTCTTTTACAGTCTAACAGGAAGTTTTCTACTACAGTTTCTCAAAATAAACTGGCAAATGTCCACAAGGTAGAAGCTATCAAAAGTTATTTTCTATTATGCCATAATCTGGATCAAGGAGAGAACAGAAAGAGGACAGATTTTTCCAGGCACAGATATAAGAATAAAATCAGTCTTTTAAATTTAGTGGATTCCAATCTCAAAATATCATTTTAAAATTCTATTTTACCAAATTCCATCTTCCTTTTCCAAATATCTCTTATCTCTTTAGTTTCCTTTCTATCTCTAATTAATGAATTGAAGCCAGTGATGTCCACATAGAAAATGCAAAAATTAAATCACAATCAAGGATATTTATGTTCACTAGACAGAACTGTAAAAAGAGAGTAGGAGGAGTATGTAATAATATTATCATAACCAATACTTACACAATGTTTTCTGTATGGGTGACACATTTCTACTGGGGAGAATATGTGTTGTTTTACTATTATCATTATTGATATTTGATCCTTATAGCTAGTATTCACGTAATGTTTCTATATTAGATGCTTTTCTTAACACTTTACATCTATTAAATACAATATTCATAATAAATCCACAAAACAGATATTACAATCTATATCTTATAAATGAAGAAATTTAGGTGCAAAGAGGTTTGAGTAGTTTGCCTAAAGTCTCATTTGTAAAAAATCAGGATTTGAATCCAGGAGATCATACTCCAAGTCCCTGCCTTTATCTATCACGCTTTTTTCAAATTTTATTTACTGCCCATTTTCATGCTATTCTCTTCTTTTTTTTTTCTATTAGTGATTAAAGCAACAATTTCCTAGAGAGAGTTCTAGCATTTTGTCATTCATCATTAGAAATAGGTCCATTGAGACTAACTCATTAAAAATATTCATTCATTATATATCTTTTAAAATGCTGATGTTCAGTTTGTGGCAAAAACTTGATTTGGTGTAGGTTTTCCCAGTCAGAAGAGTGAAAAGTGGTGTTAGGCAAACAAACTGTATTTGAATTTAGTCGGTAAGTGACAGAGACCTGCACTGGATTTTATAAATGGAAAAGGGGCAGAAAGGAATCACTGCAATCCCAGTGTTAGAAAAAAGGATAGGAGTCAGTTGGTTGGTGTAGGAAGAAACATCACAAATAGGCAGAAGCAATAGTGGTGAGCAGAGATGTGCAGGTATAAATTAGAACAAGAATTGGAAAACTGCAAGATTTTATTCAGATTTCTTTGAGTGACTGCTAGGTGCTATACACTGTGCAAACCACTGGGGATTCAATAAGGAATAAGGCAGCATTCTTATCAAGAAATTTATAATTGAGTTATAATGTCTTTGAGCGTAAATTGATTTAGTTCTTTTCAATTGTCCCTATTTAATTAAAGCTTCTTATGAATATTAAAAGTCGGTATGTTTTAATAGTTGATGATGTTGTACTTGTTTAGGATATATTCCCACTTTTACTTAGTGGTCTTCCCATCACAAAGAGACAGGAAATTAGCTTAAGAGACCCCGTGACCTTGACTAGGGCTTTGATCTTATATCAAGGGGAAGGGGAGACTTTGAAGGACTTAAATCTAGGACTGACATGACATGAAATTGTTCCAAGCTTTATCTTTAGTAGTTATATGTAATGTCACTTTTAAAAAGAGTTTAACTTCTCCAAAGTGGTTATTAGATTCATAAAACAATAAGCCTCATATTACAATTTACTATAAAACAGAAGCCAGGGTGTAATACGATGAAAAAAAAAAAGAGAAAGGAAGCGTATCAGTTACCGTCAATATCTGTGCCAAATACATTAAAAATACTGGAATATCAGATGTGGAGAATAACAATCCTGTTTGCTAGTCAAGAGTCTGCTTTGGCCCCTTGGAGGAAATCATGTCAGTCATTCTTAATGGGCACTGCAAAACCCTAACCATGTCTTTGCCAAGACTCCCATATAATAGTTACATGATAAGCCCCACAGTGCTTCACAGTAAATCAGAGAGTTCCACAGCTAACTTACACGATAAGCCTTACTATATTGAACAGTAAATCAAGGAATTCCTCAATAAAGTTACACACTAAAACTCCCTAGTTTATTTATTTATTTATTTTCTTTATGGTATTATCTCCCAGTGGTGGGTAAAGGTCAGCTGTATGGCTTCTCTCATCTGCTTCTCTTTATTCCTTTGCCAAACACATTTCTATATAATGCTTCCAAGGTCCATCCTATCATACCTACATAATGGTGCATATTAAACTTGACAGAAAACCAAAAGATTTTAGAACTGGAATTCACATGGGTAGATTGGTAAAGGTGGGAATGGGGGGGTATAAGAAGTACGTGAAGGGAGAACACCATTAGAGAGGAGTAAAAACTTTAAAGCTTTAATATACCATTATTTTTCATGAAGAATCAATGGATTATAGGTAATAATATTGGGAAATATTCACTAATGATGATTTGCTAATTATGAACTATTACATCATTATCAAGATGAAGCTGTATTTCTTTAAATACATTTTGAATATTTAATGAATATGCCAAGTGGCCAGTGTTCTCACCAGAGTATGAATGGGGTCAAGTAGAAAGAGTAATTATAGGTTCCTCATTCCCTACTCCCCTCTAAGACGCAGAGTGATCACATAAATAATAAACTATGCTACTTGGTAGCAGGAAATGTGAGTACCAACCTGAACCTATGAACTTTCATTACAAGAGGTCTGTGCATTTTGAAAGAGATTTCATTCTCTCTAGTTACACTTACTCACATGCACAAATATGCTAGCTGAAATAAAAACACACTGAGGCCAAAGATGGCAGGTTAGCATACACTCAAACCCTACTAAGTCTCAAATATCACTTAAACTCAAAAAATCATTAAAAAATTACTTTCAAACTATCATTTAAAAACTTAGATATTACATCTAGTTTCTCAAAAGATTTGTAAGGAGAACAATACATTGTCCACTCATATTACTAAAACTTCATTATTCTACAAAATAGCCTACACTATATTTGTAAGTATACTATTATCATAAATAATTAAACCCAAACAATGCTGGCCAAAATAAATAATCACAGTGCATTTGTACTTTAATAATTTTGTTTTGACTGTGGGTTTTGGGGGGAAGTTTTTGGTTTGTTTTGATTCTTATTTACTTAAATGCTAATTCCCTCAAATTGGTAAGCCACATTTTTTCTCTCAATTGTCAATTAAATTTAATAAGGACATATTGTGTAGACAAATGATCTTATGTAAAATACAATTAGTGCAGATGTACAAGAATGAAACTTAATAGTAATTGCAAGTTTGACAAATTCAATTTTAAGTGCATTTTACCTTAGAATGTTTGTATGTACTGTTTTCCTGTTGTTTATCAACATGCCCTGAAAACTCACTCAATTTAAGTGAAGGACCTAAGGCATATATCTAAACTTTAAAGAGCTTATACTAAATTTTGCTTCTATAAAGTAAAAATGATGTGGTTAATTTCAATGATTCAGTATAGTTATTAGGAGACATACAATAAGACAAAGATTCACCTTTAATATTCTATCAATCATAAACATATATAATCAGTATTTTTAAATGGGTACATAGGTTGGGTAAATATATAGATAGATGAACAGAAACTCATAATTGACAAAAACAAAAATAATCTGCAGAAAGTAAGGACATACTATATCTTAGGCCTTTAATAGGTTGAGATTTAAGTATAGTATTTAATCTACATAATCCTTAATCTTTATGTACTATATGTCAGTCACATTTTCGCACATGGTTAAACATTAGGGTAATTTTTCGAATTTCAATTGCCCAACAATAATAAGAGCCAGGATTTAAATTTAGGTATAATCTGTCTACAAAGCCTGTGTATTTCTCCTACTATACTTTCTGTTCTATGAAAGAAAGAGCTCTCATGGCCCCCCTTGGAACCAAAGAGCTCTCCCGTTACCTATCTGGTTCCAGAGAGTAGTGGGAAGACAAGTTCATTTGCTTTTCTTTATTTGATAGACTGGCTCCTTCAAATTATATCAAAGAGGATAGTGGAGTGGATGCTTGATACTATGATTTAATAATTTCCTTCCACACAAAGTGTTGTAGTGCACAAGGGAATCAAGTAAAAGAAACATAAAAAAAGAAGACCAAACACAATGTATAAAACTATCTAATTAGGAGAAAGATTTTTTAGCTAAAGCACTTTTCTCAAAAGCCTTTAAAAAAAAATTCTTTCTGGTATATGATTAGAGCATTTACTTAGTTGTATTCAGATTCTGTTGTTGTTTTTTTTTTTTTTAACTATGTGTCCTGTGGTGAGAATATAGGAGGAAAGGTTAAATATGTAGAGATTATTTCTCTAGTCATTCAAATTTTTATATGCTGAGTTGTTTACTCATCCACATTCAAAGTTGATTTTTCCTTGCATGCACCACTAGTTCAAAAATAGCCATCATCAGGAGACGTGGGGGACTGGCCTAGAATGCAATAGGGTGTTTTTCAAGGCATTAAGACAGCTCTGGAATTTGGAAAAGAAAGCTTATAGATGTCTTTTTTTAAAAAAATCTAATTATTTTCCTCACTGCAAGAGAAAGTTGCATAGTCTCTGATGATATTTGGCTACCAGGGAGTCTTCACACCATTTCCAAATCCTGGCAATGCAACAGAATCCCTCTGTCAGGTATGGTAGGTAACATGAGGTGAAAGGAAAATGGCCTTGTCTTCTTCAATTTTAGGAATTCAGTCCCAGGAGCAGTTTTTGGTGGTCTGTGCTTCTAAAGTATCAATGTCTCGAAGGGTAGATTATTGCACTAAGTAAACTGAAGAATTTTCTGTGTTGATGTCATGTGATAGGTCCCCTTAATGAAATATTGTGCACCTGATGCATTAGAGGAAGGAAAAGTCTGGAGCTTGAGCTTTGGTGCAGAAAGTAGTCAGAAAGCCAGTGGGTGTCCATCATCTGTCAAGGGAAGGGAGTTACTGCCCTCATTGACAAGATCAGTGCAGAAAAGCACCTTTTATTGCACCATATATAAACAATCCTGAATGTCTAGGGACAATCATATTTTCTAGTGCTATGCATTCTCCAGAATACTTCTAAAAGGATACTAACCAAGAGGTTTTAGTTGCTAAAATATCTCTCTCAAGCCTAAGCCCTTGCACACAACTGGCATATTATTTAACCAGAAATATCATTTGCTGGGAGCTGCGAGTTGAGACCAGTCAGGACTCATGCTGGGAATGAAGAAAACTTCATTTCACTCTTATCTGTCTTCAGAACACTGAAGACAGAATGGTATGATTGACCTCCAGTGGGCAGTTCCCCCATTCCTCCAATATTAACCCTAAGTGACATTCCTTAAGAGATAGTAGCAAGTTAATGAATGAATCCTCTGCCCCCAGATATCCCACAGGAACTAATGTTTGACCTAATCTGATTTTTGCCTAAGCCACTTATTCCCCTTACTTGACTAGTTGTGAACCCTATAAATAACACTTGTAAAATGCAATCAAGAGGATGGGTGGTACATACTTCCATCTAATCCCATCCTCTTTGGCTGAGGCAATCTCTCTCATTGTCCTTCCTCATGCCCCATGCCCCAGCGCTTTACAGTCATTGTTATGCCACTTTCTTAGCTTAAAAATTGCTAATGTCTTCCATTTAGTTAATGAGATAACAGTGCACATGCTTCAGTATGGTATTCAAAACAATTCAATCTCATGCTTCTATCTACATGCCCACCTTTACATGCTCCCTATTGGCACCCAAATTCATCGACTACAATCAGAATCATCTACCTACAATACCCAATGATCCTCATTCCCTTATCTTATGACACTATAGAAAAGTGTCTTCCATTCACTAGGTATTCAATAAATCCTCAAGATTGGAAAATTCAGGTTGAAAAAAGTTTAAAAAAGAAAGTTTATTTAAAGATTTTGTAAGTATAAAGTTCAGTTCTCACAAGCATTTTTTCATGTAATTTTCAAAACATGCAATAGTATCTCAATTTTGCATGTGAGGAAATTGAGGCTCTAAGAGATGAAAGATAAACTAATATGTATGAAATCCACATGTATTTGACACAGTCCCTCACATATGAAATCTTTGTGATCCATAACATTTTTTTTAGTACAGAATCTGCTTTGGCATTATGTTTGCCTCCAAAGTCCATGATCTGTATTTCTATTAGAAGTTTATGGATTTGATAAATTCTGACATATTTGTCATGCAGAAGTAGCATAAAGCTGGTTTGTTTTTCATGAAATTTGAAAGAAGTGTTAACTCTAAACAGCAGGAAGTACCAGAAGAATTTTCTATCCCAACAGGGGACATGAAAAATATATGTAGCTTAAAGTATTGATTTAGATCACCATTTCCCAAAATTCAGTCTAAAGACCTTGTACAGGGTATTATTAGCTCTTCTAATCATACTGATATCTACTCCATTTTGTGTGTGTGTGTGTGTGTGTGTGTGTGTGTGTGTGGTTTGGGTATTCTGAAATCAAATGTGTTTGGGAAATGCTGGTTTAAACAAAGTCTCCTTACTGAGACTGAGTATACTTAGAAACATCAGGTTTCTCCAGGGATGGATAAAATGAGAAGCATTTCCCAACAAAATTTAGCCATATAAGTTTTTTTTTAACAATTCCAAGACCCAAAATTCTTACATATTTCCAGTAAAGATGTTAGGAAATGCTTGAGCATGTAAATGTATGCGTTGTTTCTTGTGAATTCCTAAAAGATGTACAGGTGTGCTGTGATAAATTCTTAAAAATGATATCCAAAATGGATAACCTCCATGTGCTGTTTAGCTTATTGTAAGAACTTAGCAATAGAGTAGGGTCAAGGGTATAGTGTTTGATAATAATTTTACTCTTCTACTTTAAAGTTTAACATTTTGTACTTCAATATCAAGTTCCTGTCCATGCCTTTGGGAATCCGACTGTGACTGCAGTATTACAAATGTCTATTTACTGTGTATAGAGGATACTTACTGTGTTTTTCAGTCCTTCCCCCATTCTTATGGTAAAAGCATCCACTTTTTGTGGAGAACCATGAGTCACACCTCTGGGAATCTCATAGTCATACTAAAAAGGCAGAGCCATAGAAGTGGACAAGCGACACAGGCTGGCAAACCACAACTTATGTTCACCTTGTAGGGACTAGGCTGAGTCATCTGAACAAGGCCAATCAGATGCCGTTCCAAAGCTTTTTTGCCTTGAACCTGGAGAAGAGTTTTTCATGCTATGTTCTAGAAACTAGAAGGATGTGTCTCTGGAGTTATGAGGTACTAGTGACCTCGTTCCCCATTAATAGACAACAACAAAAAATAAGTTACTACAAGAGAGGTGAAAACTGTAGACAAATAGGAATGAAGGGAAAGGAAAGAGCAGAGCATAAAGGAACAAGAATGTGTGTGTGTGTGTGTGTGTGTGTTGGTGTGTGTGTGTGTGTGTGTGTGAGAGAGAGAGAGAGAGAGAAAGAGAGAGAGACTGAGAGAACATTGCAAGTGCTAGTTGACATTTTCTGACTCTAGTTTTTGGTCATATTTGAAGTGTATATCACCTTGGAGTTTCCAGTTACATGATCCAATGCAATCCTTTATTCTGTCCTTAACTGGCTAAGCTTCTGGAGCTAGTAATAAGACAAAACTGGTCACTCCAATGTCAAGGTGGTTTTAACTAAAGTGTTAGGGAAAATACACTCTCTCATAAAGTCTGATGGTATCTGAGAGCTAAGGATCAGTTCAAATGACAAGATATTATAATCTTAAATTTATAAAATAGTGATTTCCGACAAGATATTGACAAAAAATATAATTCACTCCCTGATTTGGCAAATGAAGAAACCCAAGCATAAGAAACTGAAGTGACTTGCTTAAAAATGTAATATCAACCGCAAGTAGCAAAGGCAAGATGATCTCTAGCCCAAGTTCTTTTCCATTTTAACATATTTTTCAGATTTTGTGTTCCTTTTCCTTCACAGAGAAAGTGAGTAGGGTATGGCATTGTGTATAGGGAAGCAGTTTATGCTGGTGAGAGAATATTGGACTTGGTGCAGGAAGTCTGAGCTTGAATTCCAGGCCTGTCATTTTCTTATGCAAGTTACTTAACCTCACTGAACCCACGTTCTCTTACACAGAAAATGATTCTAATAATACAAACCCTACATATTTCAAATGTTGATTTCTATAAAAGCACTTTGCAAACTCTACAACACTGTTCAAAAGATATTCTAAAATTTATTCTCTGTCATCATAAATATGCTTTATTTTCCTATTTTGTAAAATGAAGATTTTATAACTCATTTCAGGGACAGTTACCCCTTTTTCCATATAGGGTAATAACCTTATATTTTGTAGTAACTGTTTTATCTTCCTCTCACACTGGGAAATACAAGCAACCTAATAGCCACAGGGCATGTTTAATTCTAGATGTGCATTCCATGATGGTAGTATAAATATGTGCTATAATTGATAGGGTCTATCTAATTTTTCTGATCCATATTCCTGAGGGCAGGGTCAGTTGACAGAATTCTGTTTTTTCAGTAATCCTAGCACACAGAATTTTTAAAAAATCATTTTTATTGAATATTTTCCTACCACCAAATCAGCATGATAATTCTCCTTAAAAGCTTATCAGGGGGAGGAGGGGTGCAAGCTGCCAACCTAAACCCCCTAGAAATACTTCATCCCTCTAGCTCACATGATATAATTAGAGAAAAATTTCAGGGCATGTGAATGTGGAGAGGAGGTAAATTTTATTTTCATTTCCAAAATCAGCTGATTCCTCCACCGCAGATTATTCCAACAACATTAACATTGACCTTGTGACTTACTTGATCAATATAATTTGAGCAGAAATGATACATGCCACCTTAGGTTGAAGCTTTAAGAGCTTGCAGTTGATTTTGTCTTTTTCCTTCTGCCACAATATCAACAATATCCCAGGTTGAGTACCAGAGCAAAGTGCTAAACCAACACTCAATGAAGACGTACCGTAAGTGTGAAATACACTTTTATTGATGTGAGTGTCTATGTTCTGAGGTCTTATGTCACCAAGTCATAACCTACCCTAAGGTGATTGGCATGGCTTGTCAAATACAGTGAGTTACCCTCCATCCTGATATTTCTTATGTAGTGCAGTGGGGAAACCAAGAAAGAAACTTAACGTAAAAAAAATATATATGCACTAAGGAAACCACATGTCGGTTAGTTATTTATTGTTGGTCCTTTTTATTCTTCAGTTGATTTTTAAAAACATATAATTCAAAGATTTTTAATGATGACACTAAATATTTTACACATGCCATAGAATAAAGGTATCCAAACTCTGCTAAACTGAGAGCTTTAACCATTTCATACGTATTCTTTAAGGTGGAAAAATAAATCATGATTACATTGTGGCTTTATTGACTTTTTGACTGCATTTTACCAGATAGAGTAACTGAAATTGGCCTTTTAAATTTCCCCACATAAATCCCTTCCCTGGACCATCTTTCCTCACTCTTTGCCCGTTTATTTGTAAAATGTCCGTTGGCCATCAAGAACTAAGTTTTACTCCTCAAGCAGCATGCAGATATAATGGATAATATATTTACAAACCAATTTGAATGGTTATCAATTTCTTATAAAAACTAGGTCAATGTACATTTGATCACACTATAACACAGTTGCATAATCTCTTATTAAATAGCAAAGGATGAACATGTTTGCCCTTCCCCTAGAAGGCAATTGATTTAAAACATAGAGTACAAAGTGGCCTCAAATAGCCTTTAAATCATGTATCTCCAAGAAATCTTCAAATCAAAGTAGTGAGGAGTATGTGAAACAATTTCCAATATAACACTACTTAGTTTGTCTGTCCAGTGGCACGATTATCAGTACACCACAAACTATGCCTGGCTTTTATTATTCAGGCACATCCCTTTCTAATTTGTTCATAGATATACCAAGAAAAAAAAAAACATGGAATCATTAAAGATAAAAAAGTATCTACTTTCTGAGCTCCTTTGTTGTATTTATATCTTAAGAAATTGTGTCTTTAGTTGCGAATTAAAAATGAGTTGTCAGGTTCCCTTAATAATTAATGTTGAAATGAACAATTGTTTCAAGTACAACACATTCCATTTAATGTTAAACAGCGTTATATTTACTGTAATTCCACCTTTCATCCTAATGTCAACCTTTAAATCTTTAATGCTTTAATCACACTTCTTTTTCTGATATCCCCTGTGAGTTCCTCAAACCAATGCCCACTCCTTTGTGAAAAGGTGGGCATTTTATGCTGCAAGGGTTAGTCAGCAGCAATTGTTAATTATTAAGGAAAACAAAATGCAGCTGCTGGAAAATTGTGTTTGTTCCCAGCAGGGCATGTTACCTTTAATCTCTACTGACACTGAGGCAAGTGAAGTCGTAAAAGGGAGATAATGCATTTCAAGAACATGGCCCCAAAGAAAATTAAAGAATTTCCTATAAAATTAATGAGCCTAATTACCAGATAATGTCCACATTTGCTTCTCAGTAAGCTATCCAGCTGGCTGATAGAGGGCTGGGAAGAGGGGAAGTGATGGGGCGAGGGCCCAAAGAGCAGCTTAACTGCTGGTTGGTAGAGTCAAGATAAAGTGCAAGAGTCCAACCCTGTACCACAGGCGTGAAAAGATGAAAGGCTAATATCTGTTAAGAATGTACTGTCTGCAAGGTAATATGCAAGGTGATGTATATTTGCACTCTGTTCCTTACCTGGGTTGGCAGGATGAGCTCGTAAGTTCAACTATCTGAGTCTTAATGACCCTCATCTGTAATATGGGTTATCTCAATGATTAGGTTAAGATATTGCCATCAAAATAGTTAATAATCATGTTTGGAATAACAACAAAGTCATTCAACAATAGCACAAAATTATCGTCCCAGCAGCATTTCAGAGAGCTAGATATTATTATCCCCATGACAATTATGTCCCAAGTTCACAAAGCTAATAGGCAGAGAACACAAACTATGAACTGAACTTGAGTCTCTCTGACTACAAAGACCAAACTAAAAATTATGCTGTAGGTGTATAAAATGAATCATTTCCTCCCATTAAAAAAATGAGTAATAGGTACTCTCTTCTTCTTCAGCTGGTAAATTTGTCTCTAACTTAGGGTTTATAGACACTCAAGTGAGAAAAATAGTATATTGACTTTGAAGAAGGAAAAACCTCATTGAACAGTTTGACTCTCCATATTCTTAAATGCCTATTCTGTATTGCTCAAAACCTTCAGTCTTATTCAGGATTGGAAACCACCATTTTTATCGATAAATGAACCTGGAGAAGTAAAACTACAATAATGGAAGTTCTACAAAATCTTTAAAATGCTTCAAAAAGTTTTCAGAGTTAACTGAGCTTTCACAAAGCTTCTGGGGGAAGAGGGACTCTTCTTTGAACAGGCTGCTTGAGCCCCAGGAATTGATCAGAATTCCCCCAAAAGTCCTAAGCAAATAATTCCTAACCAGTATCAGTTCATAAACTACTTGGAAAATTGGTTGAAGTCTATGGATATTCTACTGACAAAATAAAAAGCACACATGTGCTTAGGTGGAGAGTCCTATATGGATTTTGCTTTTGATCCAGCAAATTTTACGAGGTTAATGTTTAAGTGAAACTCTTTGAAATCTAAATCCAAGACAGCTAGAAGCAGAATAAGTATTTTTATACTCAGCCTATGAACTTCCCTGCAGATTAGGGTTGGCCCAGGTGTGCTCAGTGGTCTAGAGCCAGCTGCCAAGTGATCACTGGAAAACTGAGAACCCCCAAAGCCCTGTATTCACTTTACTGCCTGAAGATACCTGGTGCTCTCAAGCTATGTCCTGTCATTCTCCTGCCTATGCTTTCTCCTGGCCAAATGCATTACTAATAATAGTATATGATGTCCAAAATACATTTGATAATAAATTCCTTATTCACATGAGATTAAGTGTATATTTATCAATTAAAAGGCAATCTATGCAAAGTAGTTAAAATCCTCAAACTTTTTCTTGCCAAAGAACAATAGAGACCAGGAAATTAACATTTTCCATTTTTTTCATGCCATCATCATTGCAGTCCTGAATGGGAATTCTGTTTTACACTTAAGGAATAGCACACTTGTTTACAAGTTTCTTCTTAGTACCCTAGAAATGTCTACCACAACTCTCCATGGCATAAAGATTAAATCAATTGCTGTGGGATGAAACTTGAGAGAATATTACTTAATGAAAAATATCCCTTACCAAGTTTAGATTCATGTTATGTCAATAAGGGAAAAACTGTATTCAGGAGCTGTAGTTTCTCAACTGTAGAATATTCCATGAAGATCCAAACCTATGCAATGCAACAGGACAAAAGTTAGTTGGTGAAGTCATAATTTCAAGATCTAAAAATGCCTGGGTTCAATTTCCACTTTGACCACTTATTAAAAGTGTGACTTTTGAAAATTTAATATTCAGAGGCCCATTTGCTTCATTAATAAAAGGGAAACTGATTTCTCAAGAGGCTGTTATGTAGATTAAATGAAATCTGCAGCTTAGCACTTAGCATAGAGCTGATAAATGGCAAACCATCTGTGTATGTATCACTTCGCATGTATGTATTACATGCCTCCTATATTGAACCCCTCTCTCTGATTTCCACTATTTATGGAAAACTGAAATTCCAGGAGGGTTGAAATACCCAGTATGACAGACAACCCTGATTTTCTTCTGTTGTATTGCCTTTTTCTTGAACTTACTATTTTGTTTGCTCTACTTCCACTCATGCCACACATTTCTCCTTTCAATTCTACAAACAGATCCGGGAAGCTTTCAGCTCAGCATTAGGATAAATAAAGCAAAGAGTTTGCCCTCATGACTTCAGTGATTATGAAACAGGGCAGAAAACCTCAGTGATTACTTTACATTGGACGCAGAGACGTTGCAGAGAGAAGCTTTAGCTGGGATGAGCAAAGAACTACAGGGAGTGTGACACAAGCAGCAAAGTTTTATTTGCATATATACTTGTAAGTAAAGCTCTGAGGTATCAGAGGACAAACCAGGAGGACATTGATAACCTAAAGAACCTGGATTTCACCCTGGAGGAATTAACTAGTGATGTGGAGGGGGGGAATAGGATGAGAGGAAAGGGGAAGAGAAGACTTCCAAGTAAAAGGCTGGAGTCCCAGAGGGTGTGGTAGTCAGGTTTTTTTTTTTTTTTTTTTTTAGACTAGGTCTCGCTATTTTTGCCCATAGAACTACTGCCCAGGGTACCACAGGCTCAAGCAATCCCCAGCCTCAGCCTCTCAGGTAGCTGGGATTACAGGTGCGCGCCACCACACCCAGCTATTTTTTTGGATCTAGGTCTCACAACGGGCTCCAGGTGGGACTCGAACCGCGATCCCTAGCGACGGCTGTTTCTTAGGCTGAAGCTTACAGGCATGAGCCACTGTGCCCAGCCTGGTGGTCAGGTTTTGAGTGATACATATAGAAGAGTGAATTTAGGGAAAAAGAATAACTTCAGTTTGGGAACACACTGAGATGGATATTGGTAAGAATGTTGCAGGCATGTGTTACCTTCTGAAGGCTCTAGGGATGAATCCTTCTTGCCTTCTCCTAGCATCTAGTAGTTGGCCAGAAACCCATGGATTTCCCAGGCTGGTGGGTGAATCACTTCAGTCTCCACTTCCATCTTTACATAGTCTTTTCTTCGCCTATGTACTTGTGACCAAATTTCCTTCTCATCATAATGTTAGCAGTCACTGAATTAGGATATGATTTAAAGTTGGTTAGACCCATTAAGACCCCATTTTCAACTAAAGTCACATTCAAAGCTACTGATGAACAAGAATTTGGAGGGATACCATTCCACATAGTATTTCCTATTTATTCAGGTGTCACTGGTGGTTGATGGGCATTGAGGCTCCAAGGAAACCACACAACTACCTGTGCAAGCTCATCACTGAAAGAGGCCATCAGGAGAAAGAGTAAGAAAGCGTCTGCCTACTGGCTTACAAACAACTCAGTCCTCCCGATTCATCTTCCTCCTGCCCAGACCCCACTGAGTTTAGGGAAAGGGATGTCTCAGAAGTAGGAGTAGAAGAGAAAAAGCAACAGTGCTTTCGCTCCTCACTTCAATGGTTTAGGAGGGAGTTTTTAATTAAATACAGGAGTAGATTATACTTTAAGTTGAATGAAATTTAGTAACAGTGGCTGAAACGAAATCCGTCCAGATGTCAGAAGGGGAGGAATAACATGATAAAGTGGAAGACAATTGCTGAAAGATTAAATTCACACCATACACTCCAAAATATAGATGGGGGATCCTTTGTTTACAGGCATTTGGAAGAAGTCTAAGTCAGTAAAGCTGTAAGAAAGAAACGGGCAAGATCTTCACTGAACTCCAGGGACTAGGGAAGAAACTTCATGGTGACTTAGTCTGTTCATTCCTCTGAGCAGAACCACACCTCAGTGTGCCCGCAGAGAAAATTGCATTCCAGATGGAGTAAGAAAAATTTTCATGCTTAGGAAGCCAAAGTAGATCCCAGACATTTGTGCCACCTTAACCTCCTTTGCTATGTCTGCCTTTTCCTTTTCCTTATCTTTTTACCATCCACTAAGGAATCTGAGTTTTCTACACTATTCTCCTCCCCAAAGTGTACTTTTTCTTCAACCCAGCCAAGATAGTTTCTGGCAGAGAACTTTCTTTTCATAACACTCCATGACACTTTCAAATGGTTCCCCACTCTCACCCGTCAACCACTCTATGCAGAACACTGAACTAAGAGTCAAAGAAGAAAAGTGAAAAAGAAAACTGGAGGTGATCAAAAATCAAAGTGAGAGAACTTTGCTTAGTCATGGTTTCTATCCTTCTGAGTAGGCATTCCAAATATACTGTTTGAACTGGGGTTCACCATAAGATACATTTTTAAAAGTCTGCTTTTCCAGTATTAACAGGCCAGCTGGAATTACTTATTTCATTCCAGCTCAGTAGGAATTCACAGGCTGCCTAAAAATACATTAAGGAATATTTATAAGATGGCAAATTGGACCAAATATATGGGAAAGAATAATATTGTGCAATGCTCATTACAAACATTTTGTGTATGTAACAAACATTTTGTGTATGTAACGGATGTGTTGTTAAGGCACACGGGGTTGTTTGAAGTTTACAAGTTTGTTATGGATTGATTTATTCATGAAATGCTTTGTTTCTATGACAACTTTATTGGTTTGCCTGTGGTCTAAATACATATAGGCATGGCAGGAATTCCACGGTACAAAACAAATTACACACTCCTCCCTGAATCACTTGCTTCCTTTAGGGAGTGTAGCAAAAGGATTTCCAACCAGAGTAGACATAGCCATACACAGGGCCCACATTAGAGAGATCACGTAGTGAAAAAGGGGAGAGAGACTTTTTAAAAAGAACAACGTAAAAGTCCCCAGCGGTCTCCAACTCTGTAATATAAGGAAAGATGGAAATGAGCAATAAAATGCCCAACATAAGATAAGAGAAATACAATCTACCCACAGTGCATGAGGTTTTTAAGAGAAAACACTGATCAAAGACCCATATTTCCTTCTATAAATAATACCCCTTGAAGGATACCATTAATATTCACAACAGTTTTGTAACTACAAAAGAAACTGAGAATTGTTGTCTACAGAAAATAATAATGGGTTTGGGGAAGATAAAAGGAAAAGGCAGAATAGAGAAAAAAGAGAGAGAAAAAGAGATATTTACTGTGGACTAAGGATAATCAAGAAGGGAATGGCTCTTAGTTATCCAGTGAAACTTAAGTCAGGGAAATCATGTCTGAGGATATGCAGACCTTGTGAGAGGTTGAAAGGAGAGAGCAAAACAGAGATAATGTTCATAATATTACCCCAGCAATGCATATGCACACACACAGGAGAGGAAACATTAAAATGAAGAAGATTATTTTAAATAAAATCGCTGCTCTCGATAAATTCAAAGAATGCCAGGTTATATAATGAAAGTAGTCATATATAGTGAGGTAGTGCAGCTTTAGGTTAAATGTATATATGAAGCAAGACACATTTTCATAATATCATTATTTTATCTTTTGTAAAAGCCACATCTATTTTTCTGCTCATTTTCCCAGGTGTGTGTATATATATATTAGTACATGCAGATGTGTGCATGCTGGCAAATATAAGCCTCTGGGAATCAGTTATTCTCTCCATTTCCCTGCTACGGGGCTGGATTAGACAATCTTATGTCCACTATGCTAATCTGCTGTCATTGCCAGTAGATTAAGTCAGAGTTGAACATACTACCCATGGGAATCGATTCATTCATGTGCCAGCAACTAATTAGTTACTTTCAATAAACTGCACATTCACAAAACTATGAGGGTGGAGAGCACTGCAAAATGAAAGGTCATGTCAAGTGAGATTTGGGGCAACCATTATCAGCAATGGAGCCCCACTGACATTCTCTAGAGAGAAGTACAAACAGTGGCGCAGATGCATCCGGAGAACAGACCATGCAGGCCACTCAAGAGACGAGGGGAATGGAGAGAGAACAGACACCTCAGTGCCTGGCAACTCTAGCTCCCAAAGGGTTTGGTTGCAACTTATTTCTCTGAGTATACTCTGCCTTTCCAACAAATTCTTTACTTGTGCTAACTTGAGGGGATTTCTTTACCCTGATTAAAGTAATAATTTTATTGTGGCATTCCTAACAATGGTTACTTTACCTTTTCACTAGAAATACATGAGTAGTGGAGAAGCTGATCAACTATTGACATGACATAAAAATTTAGTAACTAACGCAAGAAAAACACAATTGAGCATGTTCCATTATTCAGTGGATCTTTGTGGCAGAAACACAATGCTGTGGATAGTGTATAGATTTTGTGAGCATAACAGACATTTACTGGATGTGATAGTGTCTAGTTCAATGATTCCTTGTAGATGAAACACCCTAAGAGCCATCTCTTCTTAAAAATTCAAAACATGTACATATATATTAGGAATTCCAGAAATTGTACTTTTATGACTGAATTAGGTATATGTTTACATAAAAACTATCTACATTAAAAAAAAACTCATTATCCATTTACCGAATTTTCATTTGACTCTAGGCTTTTGACATCATGCTTTGGTGTATCTGCTGTGAAACTGAGGAGTCTGAATATCAGAGTCTTAGGAGGCTACTTTCCCCAGGCAGTATAGAAAATCACTACTCACATACCAACATGTTTCTCTTGAATGCAAGCTTCTCCCAAATTTGACAAGAAATCAGTGAACATATTAAGAACTATATTCCACCACTCAGTTTCACAAACACACACACAAACACTGAACAGACCTCCAAGTGAACTATACTGAATTTTTCATGGGAAAATTACAGTGGTCAATCAGTTATTCATGTATTCTTTTAACGAGATTGGTAGAATCCTAAAATGTGTGCCAACATGCTCTGCCCTGTAGATCACCCAGCATCAGGTGGGTCAAGTAATAAATAAACAAACAAATAAATAAATAAATAAATGAGATCTCACTGACAAACAGTGTGATAAGTGCTATGTGGGAAATCAACATGGTAGTGAGAGGTAAAAAATAAAGAGGTGGGGGAGAAATTACTTTAAATAAAACAGGGAGTGTTTTTAAAAGCTGAGCCTTAAAAGGTAAGCATCTAGTTATGGAGGTAAAGGTATGGAGACTAGAGAAACATTCTAAAACAGAGAGAAACAGTGGGTAGAAAACAGGTCTTGCAGCAAAAGGGAGCTTTGTATGTTTGAGAAATAATAATAGTAATCTTCACAGCTAACACCATTATAAGAGGTGTATATGTAATTTCATTGAGAGACCAGCGTGGCTGACACAGAAAGAATTGTTAATATATATTTAGTGAACAAGTGATTTTTTTTTAGTTTATTCTACTTGTTTTCTATTGGGTTAACAATGCTTTACATCATATGTTATCATGCCCCTTCAAATGTATGTTACCACACCACACCAACCACCAGTGAAAATAGATGAATTTTAAAATTGAATTCTAACTACATATCTATGTAAAAAAAGAGAAAAAAAAACTGAAAAGGGCATTGGTGTTCAAATACTTAAAATGATAAGAGGAAAAGTAAATAAATAAAAGATACACAATAATACTGATCTGCACTGTTGCTATTTAAATAGATGCCAATGTTCTTAGCAATGAATATTTTCAAGTGCAGTTTCTGGAATATATATGGTTTCTTATCCATTCATTCATTCAGTCATTTATTCATTTTTATTTCTTAGTTACAAGAAGGAAATTTGCCTGACTAACACCACTGCATTGTACAATTTCAGGGCGCATCATTTAAATCATCTTCTTTGTGAATGGTGTCCCCTGGAATTTTGTAATGGAGGGGCAGGCTGATTAAGTTATATTTTTACAGAGGTCACTGGTATACAAAGTAGATGTGTCTGGCTTACATAATCATGCTTACCTCTGAAGATAAAGAAAAGTTGAATCTCCTCAGAAGAGGCTCACAAAGAATTCTTCTGGGGAACACATACCATATGAACATTTTATCTCAACACTTTAGTGCCTGAACCATTTTGCTAATTTGACATGGGAAGCACTAATAAGATAAAAAGCTCAGGCATCCTTATCCCATTAGCACTTCCTCTATAGTTTCTCTGACCCACATTCTGACCTGATCTCGCCCATATTCCCCATGGCTTGTATTGTACTGATTAAAACCTTCATCCTTTTGAAAAGATGTAGGGGAATTGACTGGATTTAACTAAAATATCCAGCTTAAATTACTGTGTGATTTTTAGCTGATCAGAACACATTTAATATAGGCAGCAGTGGCCAAGTCAAGGAAAAGGCGACAAAGTAGAGAAAGGATATAAACAGAAGAGCCAGTTAATAGGCAATTAAGGCTTCGTTGCTTTCCTACCACCACAAAGCTCCTTATCTAGACTCACATGGAAGAAAGCCAGCAGGTTGAAATCACTGTTTATTCTGCTTGGTCTTTTCAGAGGTTTCTTTTTCTTTTTCAGATTCATCTGCATTCATTCAGAACTCCTATTTTCCAACCTCCTGGCCTTATCTCTGACTGAACTATTTTAGAATTTTCCTCTTTATTAGAAACATGTCAGTTTATTTTAGAGAAAAATAACTAAGGGGTAAGGTTGTATTTATCCCCTGTCCTTCTAAGTAAAACACACAATCCCTCTTTGCTCTTCCTGCTGCCAGGGTGCTTATACAGGCTTTAGTTAGTTCCTGTATTAATTACCACAGTCACCTATTTCTTGGCCTCTGTTTGCCATATTGCTCCTTGAGTCGAGATCACACCAGTCAAGTCACTTTTGCTTTCATGCTTGGGAACCTGTTGATGGGTTGATTGGGACCTTGGATCTTGACACTAGCTTGTCTAGATTAATGCTCCCATTTTAATTCTATCTCCCTTGGAGGGGGACAGAAGGTCCTTTACCAGGACCTTGCTTCCTGCCTCTCCACTCAACTCAGGCCTTTGTTCTTTAGTACCCAGACTCTCTGCTCTTCCTGCTCACCAATGAGATGCTACCTTGAGTAGGCAGGTGTTCAGCCCACCTTATTCTAATTTTTGGGTGGAGCATAGTCCTCCTGAGTCAGAGGCCTAGAAACCATGCAATAGGAGTGATCATTTTACAGATGAACAGTCTGGAACACAGGAAAAAATTCAGGTCACAGTCATCCTGCTGGTTGGTGGCAGAGCCTAGGGTGGACTCTAGATCTTGGGACATACCCTGGGACTCTTGCTCTTAGTCAATCATTCTGATTCTTTACAAGCATAATAAAGAAAACTGATGTAAATTTTTTTTAAAAGATTGCTGATTAGAAATGGTAACTTGAGACCATTTTTTAATCTAGTTTTCCCTTGCAGAAATCCATATAAAATTTTCGTAAAGCATACAAAGATATAAATCCATCAGACCTTACCCCCCAAAAGGGCACTAATGGATAACAGAATTTCACTAAATTCTGGAAAATGGGAAGGGGTTTGGAAAATAATTGCTAGTGAATCAGAGGCAGGGAAAAAAGATGGCCTTTATAGCACGTATTGCTAAGCAACTATGCTTTCTAAGCAACTATGCAAAATACAATGTTTTTAAAACATAGATAAAACAAAAATATATGAAAAATGTGAAAACAGCAAAATTTTTTAAATTAAGCAATTCTGTACCATGGAAATTACTCTTATTTTTGAGTGATTAGATGTTCAAAGGTTAGTTCATAATCAGGAATAATTTAAAATAAATTTCTAATTCATTATTCAAATAGTAGCTGCATACATATGAAATACAGTATATTTGTAATGGAAGTCACTGTTTTGATCTACATGATTCGCCAGACTCCTGGTAATAATTAATGAGTCATCATCATCCTTCAGGAACCACAATTATGGACCATACTGCCAGTTTTTTAGGAATTTTATTGACTGACTGCTTGAATTCAGGTAGGATGAGAAAACATCAGAGGAATTTGATTCTTCCTGGCAAAACAAGATACCTTGAGTAAGAAGACAATATAGCTAGTAGGCCTTGGTGTTGAAAGAGAATTTAGTTGACTTAGAGGAGGTTTGACATTTGGGGAAGAATTAAGACATGAAGGAACCAGTAATTTACCTATAGAGAGAAGAATTTGACAGGAGAATGCATTTGCATGATGCAGAAGGCTCATCAAGGTTATATTTAAAGGATTAAGTTCAATCTCTTGTTGGTGCCAAGTCAGACTCCAATTCCTTTTTTTCCAAATAATTCCATTTTAACTTTTATTAATGTATATAATAATAAGTCATGGTTATTGGATTTACTTTCAGAGTAAATTTTCCTGAATAAATTATACAATTGTTTCCATTCTCCAGTTAGTTATGAGAAATCAGAGTGGCTCTGTTGGACAGTGAATACACTGTAGCAGCACTGCTGGTTTCTTGTTTGCTTGTAGGTTAGGCCCAGTCTTTTCTATACCCAGGGTATACAGATCTCCAGCTCCAGCTCCATCTTCTGGGACTTATGTTTTTGGGATCCATATATGTTCAACATCTTTGTTTCCTGTTGCATGTATCTTGCACTGTGTGCTTGATGACAGCTGCTATAAAGAAGATGTATTTTTGGTTCTTTATATTATGACAAATTTAAGTCTACCTTGATAGCTTCTAAAACTCCAAAATATGTTAGTTCAAGAATAACTGAAATGACTTGATTCTTTGTTCAAGTCAAAAACAAAACATTTTTTTCTAAAGAAGAAAATCCAATACAATAAATATTTATCAAGTCTCTGTTTTAACTTTGAACTACTTTGAGTTACTATTACTCAAATTAAAAAAAAATAAAAAACTATTGCTCCTTCTCTCTCTCACCCTTTCCACTACTCTCTAGTTCATCTCTATTTTTCACTGTCTTAAGCTTTTGGTCCTCAAATTTCAAATTTAGCTCAGTGCAATAAACTTTAATAAATACAGAATTTTTGAGATAAAATTATTATTTTAGCAAAAATGTTCTCCTTGTATATGACAATTGTCAACAAGAATGAAGATAAGCAGGAGGGAGCACACCCTTTGTTGGCACAGCAATAAGTGTTACACTGTTATAATAAGTGTTATACTGTTATAATTTCACTTTTCTGTGAAATTTTGGAAATACTTTTATCAGTCAAGATATGTTATGATAACTAAAAAGCAAAAAGAACTGTACAAAGATAGCTATAAGGCACTGTTAAAAGAGAGAAGAGACAAAGAAATATTCTTGGCCTGAAGAAATCAGCATTTTCAAAGTACTCTCCTAGCAAATCATTGTACAGATTCAATGCAATAACTATCAAAATGTTAATGGCATTCTGTAAAAAAGTAGAACAATATTACTGAAATTCATATGAAACCACAAAGGATCCCAAATAATCAAAGCAATCCTGAAAATAAACGAAGAAAAATGGCAGCATTAGACTTCCACACTTTAGACTACACCATAAAACTGTAATCATTAAATTGGCATGTTACTGGAAAAAAAAACAAACAAGCCCATGAAGTAGAACTGAGACCCAAGAGCTAAACTCACATCTATGTGCAGAATTAATATATGACAAAGGAGGCAATGACAAATGTTGGAGCAAGGAAAGCCTCCTCAATAAATGATTTACAGAAAACTGGACATGCAGTCATCCATTTTGGGACATTTCAGTTGCTTCCATGTCCTTGCAATTATAAATAGTGCTGCAATAAACATCCAAGCACAGGTGTCCCTTTGTACAAGCATTGAGGTCTCCTTTGGGTAGATTCCCAGAAGAGCAATTGCTGGGTCAAATGGTAGTTCCATTTTCATTAATTTGAGGGCCTTCCAAACAGCTTTCCATAGAAGTTGAACCAGTTTACATTCCCACCAGCAGTGTAAGAATGTCCCCTTTTCTCCACATCCTCGCCAGCACTTGTTGCATGTTTTTGGATGTGGGCCATTCTTACTGTTGTAAGGTGGTATCTCATTGTGGTTTTGATTTGTATTTCCCTGATGGCTAGTGACGTTGAACATTTTTTCATGTGCCTGTTGGCCATTTGTATTTCCTCTTTGAGGAAGCAACTGTAATGTCCCAAAACAGATGATTGGATGAAAAAGATATATATATATATATATATATATATATATATATATATATATATACATATACATATATACATATAATGGAATATTACTCATCAATTAAAATTGACAAATTGGATGATTTTTATGATAATATGTATAGACTTAGAAGAAATCATATTTAGCAGAAACAAGTCAAAAAGAAAAAATAAAGAAACCAAATGATTTCACTATTATATGGGACATGGAAAAGATAAACAAAAAGCCATGAAAAAAAGTCAAAACAAGCTAACAACCAAATTAAAGTACACAACTCGGGGGGAGGGGGCAGGGGGCCGGGACAGGATAGGACGGTCAAGGAGGGTGGGGGGGAGAACCCTGGAGATCACAAAGATGTGAAATTTATATATAAATAAATTATTTAATTAAAAAAAAAAAGAAAAGAAAACTGGACAGCCACAGGCAAAAGAATGAAACTAAATCACGATCTCATGCCACATACAAAAATAAATTCAAATAGATGAAATATTTGTATGTAAGTGTTGGTGGGAATGCAAACTGGTCCAGCCACTATGGAAAGCTGTGTGGAAGATTCTCAAACTACTGGAAATGGAACTACCATTCCATCCAGTAATCCCATTTCCAGGAATTTACCCAAAGGACACAAAAAACACTAATTCAAAAGGACACCTGTACTCCTATGTTTATTACAGCACTATAAACACAAATACTCCACAACAGATAAATGGGTCAGAAAGTTGTGGCATATATATACAATGGAATATTACTAAGCAATCAAAAAGAGAAAATTATGTCACTTGCAGCTACATGAAGGAGTTAGAAGGAGTCATGTTTGTGGAAAAAAACCAAAAAGAAAAAGAGAAATACCGGATGGCCTCACTTATATGAGGGATATAGGGAAAACAAACAAATAGACAAAATTTAAAAATGTCAATAGAACTGAAGCACAGAGGGGGAGGAGGGTAAAATTGTTCACAGGTGATAAAGTGGTGGTACAACCATGGTGTAGACAATGATGTAATATATATCAATTTTAAAAAATAAAATAAAAAACAGAGAAGCTTTATTAAAGATTATATCTAAATTATATAAAGAAAAGATTTGGATGTACGACCTGAAATGATAAAATACATACAAAAATATTTCTTTTTTTATGAAAAATTATTTCCTTTTTTATCTAATGTGGGTGTATGAATTTGGCTTACAAGGAAGAGGACCCAAGCTCTATTCATCATAATGAATAGTGGTACCTAAGAGACCAACCTGAGTGATACAGGTTGATAGGGACTATCTCAGCATAAGCACACTGACCAGGAAAGTCCTTCCTGGAAATGACACCTAATAATCCTACAAAAGTACTATAGAATATGTTCACTGTTTAGAGCTTTATGGAGGATGAAGGATTAGTTTATAGAGTTTGAAAATATTGGTGATAAGCATCTCTGTGACTAATTTACTAAGTTCTTAACATGAAGACTATGGAGTTGGAAGGAAAGGCAGGCCACAGATAGTTTTTTTTTTTTTTTTCACAAGGAAAAGAGAAAGGAATACACTAAAAACATGTATGACACTAATACATGATGAAATTAAAAAGTGATGCTTTTTGAAAATGGACATCTTTGTTTTAATTTTCTTTTTTGTATTACATAATTAAGCTGCTAATTGTAGCTATCTTCAGCAGGCAGCTCACCAAATCATACTGATAAGAGCCAGCACAAGTCACCCTGGTGTCCACTTCACTGAAGAGAGTAAGCAGGTCGCTCCTACCTTTGAAAGGAGGAGAGAACACGTTCTTGTACTGCATATAGAATGATGACTTCCGTTTCCATGGGAGCCTTGACAACCAATTTGAAATCATATTTATTTTTCAAAATTCTTGTGAGAAAACGAGGGCAGGTTAATTAGACTGAGGGAGATGACTAGAGAATTTAAGATTACTCAGTGAATAGCTTACTTAGCTAACACTAATCTATAAGCTATTGAGGTCCAGGAACAAATTTATTCATCCTAGACCTCTTAGTCTCTAGTGCAGTAACTGGAATGCATAAGTTATCAATAAATATTGGTTAAAATGAACTACAGTTAGGAATATATTCTATTCTCTGATTCATGTTTACTCTATTCTGTATGTGATTAAAAATGCTAAAATATCATCCAGCTGATACACTGTTAAGATGCTAACATCGTAGATACTGTAACTATTTTAGAATTGTGAGACAATTTTTTTGGCCCATTTGACAATGAAAGGGCTTTTATTATGCTCATTGTCAGATACTGCAATTAATATTGTATACATGCTTCCTGTCCTCAATGATTGTAAAATACGAACACTTTGCCATCCCACTGAAGAACAGACAAGATGCATGCATGTACTTACTAAAATAACAATGGACATGAATGTAACTCAGGTGTGTTTCTAACCTGCCTTGTATTCATTTCCTAACATATTGTCTAAAGAATTCATAAATTAGTGATAGAAAGATCATTTGACTAAAATCTGCCTTCCCCTCCATCAATGTTGCCTTTTAAAGGCTTTGAAAATTGACACCAATTCACTGAAATGATATTTTAGTGAAATGCTATTTCTTTAATCATCTATTTCTCTTCTAGATGTACCAATTTCTCTCTGTGAATTAACAGGACTCAGACTGAAGTAGTTAGTTAACTGAAAGAATATTCTATTTGAAATCTCTAAGATATCCTTCACCATACCCCTCCCCAAAAGCAATAAAATAACCCCTTCCCCTCAAAATTCCTTGGTGTAGCTTAAAAGTATGTATTAAACATAAAAATAGTTTCCTTCATAACTCCCTCCCTCCCTCTCTCCCTTACTTCTTCTCTTTTCACTTTTGTTTTTATCATTTTGCACAGGTTTTCCTGCAAAGTAGTGTCATTAAGCTTCCTGAGTTTCAAGGAGTACAATACAATAGACTCATAAACCTACCATATTCAGCCTCTAGTAATCAACAAGAAGTGCATTTTTCAGAAACCAAACAATTTGCTCTAAAAAAAAAAAAAAGGTCTGTTATGTGTATTAATCAGTTCAATGAAAACACAAAGAAGAACCACGAAAACACATACAATTTATATAGGAGTTGGTTAAACACTGTTGTGCTGATGTCTTTGTACCTAATGCTAAGAACAGACACAAAGCAGGCAGTCAGGAAGGGTAGGATGGAAGCAACAATGGCTATCAATTGTAAGCCAAAACCCTTCAAAAGTAGAATAAAACCTCTATCATTTGTTGTGAGCTTTGCCACACCTGAAGAAGTGTCCCTCACCACACTGCTGTGGATATGGTCTGAGTGAGGAACTAGAGGAAGGCTGAGCAGGTGCAGGTTAAAGAGGTGAGTCAGCAGATTAGCAATGATATCTGCGAGTCATAAAATGGCTCCAGTTTCCTGAGAGTGTAATAATTGTCTATATTATAATGAGAGGTCTATAGTCCTCTCACTCTCAGTGCTCACAAGACTCACTCTGCAGCCTATCCTCACCAGGAACACACAAGAAAGAGAATTTTGAGAACCGAATTTGTTCTAGCCAAGTAAATGCATTACCAAGCCCTGACAGTTAATATAAATCATTCTTGACTTCACTCTTCTGCCCTTCCTTCCGATCTAATAGAACTTCTACCAATTGTGCCTCCAAAGTATATTTTGCCTCATCTTATCCTTTTAATTATGTCCACTTCCTAGAAAGTCACCATTTTCTCCCATCTAGACTTCCCAATCAATTTAATTGTTCTGCTTTCATTCACCTTGCAGGTCTCCAACCATTCTGTCAAAAGTAGGCAGACAAAGGCGGTAAATCTCTGCCAAATTTAAAACACATCAAATCTTACTGGTACCTTTCAGATCCACATTCTGTGACAATACGATGCTCAGTATTAAATGTGATCTGACTCCTGCTTCATCTCAGGTTATTTCCCTCCTTGTTCACAAAGCTGCAGACCCACTGATGTCCCCTTGATTCATTCCTTAAACTCTCTAAGCATGTTCCCACTTCAGGCCTAGACACATACAACTCTTTTTGTCTGGAACTGTATTCTCTCAGGTTTTCATTATTCTGTCTTCTTTTTGCCCAAGAAAAATTCTGTATTCTCAGAGTACCAAGTAATTTAAAAATTTCCAATTCTCCAAAAATTTTTCTCCTAACACTTGTTTTCACTCAGACCCTTATTACAATGTGTAGTTAGACAATTACTTGTGCCTACTATATTTAAATGTATGCCCTTGAATTACCATTTAAGAGTGTATCTTTTTATAGGGACTGGGGCCATAACTTTTTTGTCCATCACTATATACCTAGAATGTAACTCACTACCTGGAAATAAGTAGTCAAATAAGAGAAAAGTGTGAAGGGAAGTGGCATTTTTGGACTAAATGAATTTGTAGGAAATGACCAGGTTAATTTCACACCCCCCAAAAAAGAAAAAAAAAAACAAACAAAGCAAAATAAAAGAGAGAGAGAGAGAGATTTGCAGTTGTAATAGTAACAGCAGGGACTATTTAGAGATTTATGGCATAGCTACAAATTATTTGATAGAATTATTAAATGATGGTTTTTATTTAAAAATCATGTAAAAACACAGAAGCTACTTATGAAAGAACATTAAATTAAGGACCTCTGTAAAATACATTTAATATCATTTTAATGAGGTTGTAAAAAAGACGTGAAAAAGAAGGGTGAGGGAAATGCATCCAAATGCCAGTATTGCTTTATTGAAATTATAAGATATTATAGGATATAATTGTTTTCTGTATTTCTCTAACCAAAAAGGGCAAAAATAGAAATGTCTACTATTTCTATGCTATTTATTACACAGTGGCTTTGTAAGTACAACTGAAAATGACACTCGGTAATCTTATGGGATATCTTGGAATAAGATTTGTTCATAAAATTCTCCATCATGTAGTCATGAAACCAAAGATCACAGACATTGTCAGCATCAAGCAATGGCAGTGATAGGTCCAGCTCTCTAACCATAAGAGAGTAACCATACTCTCTTAAGGCTGCCATTTTAATGTCCTTTCTACTGCATCCCATTATTTTGGTCTCCAATTGTGCTCTAAAAAGTAGTCGGACAAAGGTGGGCATGACTCAGCTATATTTAAAAATTAGACAATGTGTCTTCTAGACAATGTGTACCTGAGGACAAATAACACAGAAGGTCACATAGTCTAGTATATAACAGCAGTTGTGGTGCCACTTCTCACCTCCACACAAGAGGAGAAACTACCCACCCTGTGGTAGTCCTTGCTGCTTAACCCTGGTGGTAACTTCAGAATCTTCCATTACACAAAACTCTAGCAGTCACTATCAATGTGATCCATATTGATAATGAGAACTGAAGTCAATGTAAAAAAAGAAGAGAACACACAGAAGATCTATGATATAATTATTTGGAATATATATATATATATATGTGTGTGTGTGTGTGTGTGTGTGTGTGTGTGTGTAGTAACAGTCAAATAGTACTGAAATATTGAAATGGAATGGTCAACATGCACAAAGAAGCAATTGAGATATTAGCAACTATAAATTAGATGGAGTAGAAAAAATATAGAATATTATCTGTCATGTGTTAACATTGAGATAAGGATTAAAATCCAGTGATAAGAAAAATATGTGCTTTAGACAGTGAAGTTGAGGATATGGAGAGATTGTGTGGCAGTCTACAAAGCTCTCATATGGATAACCTAGAACTTGATATATCCTATTGTTCAAATAGGAAAAAAAATAAGAGAATGCAATTGGCATGTACGAGTGTAATGTGTGAATTCTATGCTGTTAAAGGAGAATAGCTCAGATATTCTTAGAATAACAAGTAGAACCCTGGATCTTACAATTATAGATTCCAAGATTAAAGAGGAATTATGTGTACTATAATATTATTCTTGGTCTCATCCCTTCATGTAAAGAATGACTCTAGGAATTAGAGACATTATCCAACATTGACAATGATATATCAGTTAGGTAAGAAGCAAATAAAAAATATAATCCCACTCTCTTCACTCCTACTCTAATGTTTTCCCACTATACTCTATCACTTTTAGCTTAGCTGAACGTAAAGATAGGTGAGAGAGGAGCTAGAAAAGGGTTAAAAGGATTTTTTTCTCATCAATGGGGGAATCATTATCTATTTTAGAGTACCATAGTGATACGATGAAAATTTTATGTTAGAAAGATTAATCTGCAGATGTATGCAGGGCATGTAAGGACCTGGGAGAGCACTATGGAAATTTTGCAGGTGTCAGGTCTGATCTTGATTAAGGTGGTAGCCTTCACATATTGGAAAAATCAGATAAAACTCTAGGAATATTTCTTTAAGACCTGTTCATTGCCAAATGTTGGAAGTCAGAAGAAGAGAAAATTTGAATTTGAATATACAGATATAGGCTGTGATCATATAGTGGTTAGTACTCTGCATGGTGTGAATATACAAATATATACATTCATATATTAGTGAATATAGTAAATATATATTAGTATGATAGGGATCAAAAGTAACAAGGATCTTTTTGGGTACAGCATCAGGTCATTTTTCACTTATTATGACCGGGGTAAATCTACCACACTAAAACACTTAAAAGCAAACACCCTGAGAGAGTGAAAAAATGTGGGCCATGTTTAAAGAATAACAAGGTTGAAGATAGATTTGAGATGAAATGAGATCTCAGCTAAAGCAGAATGCAGAAAGACATTATTAGTCAACCACAGAAGGTGCCTTAGGACAAAAATACATTGAAATAGCATGGGGACATCTAAGTAAAAAAGGACAAACTCTATAAGCATTTGGGAGCTCAATAAAAATGATTTATTTTTCCAGCACCTTACTCGGGTAGAAGAAACTGTATTATTTTGAGGTAAAAAGACAACATTAGAAGGCTCTGCTCTTCATACAGACATTTTACAACTCCAAATGTCTCTTCCATCTGTCACAAAAGTGGGTGGAACATACTGTACCATCTTAAAAATTTGAGGGCATTTATATAAAAAGTACTTGGGCAAATGGCAATTTCTATCACAGTAGAAACATATGTAGAATTGTATAGTATTCTGGGAGACTCAGAATTTTTCCTTAGAATAAGTTTGCTAGTGCGATAGTCACAATCAGGAAGAGGTAAAAGTACTTCTGAGTCATATTTATGTGAAAGGATACCAACCCTGCCTGCATTTTGAAGCAGAGGTAGGGGGAAGGAGTTGGAAGTAAGGAGGGGAGGAATTAGATAAAGCTGTTTCCAGGGTGAAAATTTTAGAACTAAAATGGAAAAGTAATTTAGTTTTGCCTCTCTTACAGGTTCTGTGAGATAGAGGAAGCTGTAATTTCAATACAACAGCCCAGGGCAGATAGGACCTCAGTACCTGCAAACCAGCCCTTTACTTTCTAAAGTGGTAGAGAAGTTGACAGACTTCTATTTCTTTCCTTAAACACAGGGTTTCTAATTCCAAGTCTTTCTTCAGTGGTTACTTTAAAGTCCCAGTGAACTGTAGATAATATATGTGAGAAGAAAAGAGGGAAGAAGTATTTCTGATATATATCTATCTTTGATTTATAGTTACTAATTTACAAATTGTGGAATTACTTTTGCCTCTTTCATTTTAATTCCTCAGGAGTTTTAAAAGCATTTCTTATGGAGCTATTTTAAAAATTAATTTGGAAAGTTTGACCCACTTTTAAGTTAAGTTCTTTTATTTTTCTTTGGAAACTAAAATTAGATGTTTGAATTTCTGTTTAATAAACACAAACATTCAGGAGTGTGGTTTGTACATGAGCAACAACTTCTGTTTGGTAATTGGCATTTTTCCCCTTTCTGGTGAATCACATTTGTACAGCTGAATTTAGAAACACTTTACTAGAAACATTGCCAATCTTAATATTATACTTTTAACATTTGAAAAAGCCAGTGATTTAAAATAGTAGAAGGAAAAAGTCATGGAGACTAAAAATGACACTGAGGTAAGACAGCTGGAATCACCTCATTTTTCTCTTGAACACAGTGTAAAAGGACAGACGATCATAGAGAGGCCTCATTCACATTTGATAAGCTCTAGATTTTAGTGGAAGTTCTAAATGCATATCCATTTTTTCCAATGAATAATGACTATACAATAGGAGTTCAATTTGTATTTTTAGAATAAAAGAAATGGAGAAAAGAATCTCTATCTACATCTATATACTACATTTTTTAAAATGGAAATATGCAGATTGTCTTCCTTTTAGAGATATGAAATTCAAAAAATGAAAATGAAAGCTTGTCATGTGTAAACCTTACAATGAAATGTTGAGCTTGGTGTCAACTCCAATTCACTGCCAACTCACTTATCTGCGTAAGCAACTATTTTTTAAAAATCACCTTTTTAAGTGTCTCTATTTATTCATTCTGTTTTCCTAAAAATGAGGCCGCAGGGACTGATGAGTGATTGGTAATGCTGGTGTAGGCTAGAAGGTTGAGTCTTCCACTTGTGTCCTGTTACATACTCAAAGTACCACAACCTGTCATTCTCCCACAAGGCCACCAGTGGCCATTGCGCAGGCTAATCCCTCAGCTCTGAAATGAGAGCTGTTAAGCTGAAACCAATGGCTGAAATCATTTTTGCAACTTGACCCTGTGCCTGCAAATATAAACAGTGATAGTGTGGGTGAGTTTTAGTAAGGTATTACTGAGGTTTAAATCACATTTGAGGTGTGTGGTACATGTATTTATAAAGACAAGTACCTACAAAATTTGTTATCTATACCAACGGAAACATATATTATATAAATATGTGATATATTTTATGTATATGTTATATTATATATGCTAACAGAAATATATATTTGTTTTTAACTATGGAAAGTATTTAATACACTATTTCTCTTTAGGTTAATATTGTCAATTTGATTTCTAAAACAAAATTTGTCAATTTATAGAAAGAGCTATAGAAGGAGTTTTTCAGATTCTCACATTGGAGACGGTTTCACATCTGAGGGGACGTTAAGTCCAGGAACCATTTGTGCTGCTTATGAAACATACTCCTAGTAATTCAGCAAGTGTGGAGCTGTCATCAGCAAAGGAGGAAGACCTAGAAGGAAAAGGAATGAATATTCATACAACAAATGCTGCTTAAAGAAGCTAGAAAAATAACTTAAAAAACCAATATATTTGGCTGAGGTATTAAACATGATTGAAAGAAAATACACTAAAATATAGATGGATGGAAGGCATCTCAGAGGGAACTAGTCACCAGATGGTAAGTAATTCTAAAATTCTTGTTCCTTGTGTCTGTGACATAGAAAAATGGTCAGAGTGAAATGACCTCTGAGGTGGATAATTTTTTTAGAGGGTCCTCAAATAAAGATTAAGCTCATGTTGGTGCCAAATAAAGGTTGAGCTGCAACTTTTGATGACTTTTTATTCAAGGTACCAAATTCTTTTTAAAAAATCAGGACATAGAACTATTTCTATGAAAGTCAGTCACCTTTATTGTTTATGGAGTGAAACAACACAATACAAAAGAGACGTAAACCAAGACTTTACCTAGTGATTCTAGAAGCTTGTTTCCCACAGAGAGTTTTGGCCCAAGGCATTTTAAAATTAACTGACTGGGTCAAGGGAAAGCTACCTTTATAGCCTGCACTGGCTAAACCTGATCATAAACATGTCTGCAATGGCGTAATAAACTTTCACTCAAAGCCACTAGATCAAGTAACTAGATTGTGAAAGTTACATTATACTCAGGTCTAGAGTTCACAAGCAAATAACATACCATGGACTTCACTCCCGGAGAGATTCTAGCTCTGAGTCCACATTAATTTATAGAAGGTATGGATTGTGAGATTGAGGTACATACTATGCCAGTTTAAGGGAATCAACTCTTAGTCAAAGATGATCCATTTCTTTCTAAAATTCCAAGAGTGATTAGTATACATCATCTGTTGTTAAATTAATTTATTTAATATCAAATCTACAACCCAAGCTATTGTGTATTTAGTTTAAGTTCAGAGATGATCAGGTGCCTCCCTTATCCCACCTCCCAAGCCTGTCACCCTCTAAGAAAAGCACTATGTACTTTCTAGAATAGTGTCATTTGTATATATGCACAAGGATCTACAGCATTGTGCACATTTTTGTGGATGGAAGCAGACTGGAGGAAGGGCAGGTATTTGAGATCATACCACCACTCTCTTATTCTCTCTTGCACAGATGACTTGCAGGGAATAGGACCTGAAATCTCATACCAGAGGTTTAGCTTTGCTCAGAACCAATATTTGTGAGCCATTGCCTAGGAGTACCTGACAATAGTGAGTGTTTTCAGGAAACTACCTTACTGGCCCATGTCTTGTGTGTCTAGGGTTGGACAGAGAGCTGATGACCCTGGAATATTGGTTGTTATCACAAAACTAACATGTGTTTGGGCTAACTAGCATCTTCTGGGAGGTATTTAGCTTCCGAAAAGCACATCAGTCCTTACTAGAATAGAAATCTGGCCCTTGTTCCTTTTATTGAGTCTCATATTTGCTTTTGGTGTCCTAGCAGTAAATCAAGTGCCAGTGTGAGCTAGAATCTGCCATCCAGTAGACACCTAAGTGCTGTACCCACTTCTTCTTGGGACTGGTTTCTGTTGGAGAACATCTATAGTCTACAGTTTTTAAAGTTTGTAATTGGCTTTGGGCCTTCTAGTTAAATAGTTGGTTCTTAGAAATGTCTATTTATTTGCTCATATTATTTAAAAAAAAACACTACTATTGAGGCAAGTATCAGCTTTCTCTAATTACTTCCCAACTACTCTAAAATGTTGAAGTGTCTGACTGAGCCCAGGTTACATCAAACTGAAACTCAGAGGAATTGGATTTTGATCCTGACCCTGCCACCAATGGCACAACCATTGGCAAGTTCCAAAAATTCTGTAAGCACTAAATTCCCAGTGAGGTTCTTCCCCATTTCCATTGTTCTTTGATTTTGTGATTATGAAAGGTTAAGCTTGGCCACAAGAACTGAACTGTCAGAAAAGGGTTAATTGAAGTAGATGTTCCTCAGAAACTTGAACAGAAACATCAAAGTGAGTTTCCTTTGAGTGTGTGCAGTCAAATAAATCCAAGCATGACCTGAAATTTTTAGAAACATGATTACAGACATCACTTTCCTTTGTATTTGAAGAGAGTACTACTTGACAGTGATGGCTATGTCTCTGGATGGGAAACTGAAAAGATCTAAATGTGCTCAATAATCTTTTTCAAACACACAGAAAGGATAACCGTATTTGCAGAGCTTATCACTGAAGGAAACTTTGCTAACAGTATGAACCACCTTTCCCTTCTATTACTGACCACCAAGTAATCTGTCTGAAGCTATCATTTGCAACTGCTCAAAGTTACTACAAGGTTGGATGTAGTTTTTCAATTAGAAATAGTTTACCAATGTGCCTCAAGGTAATTTTAAAACATTTTTACTAGAGTTGTTACATGAATTGTATTATTAATGGTATTGACACTGTGTTTCACTATCTTGTTTTTTGAACATAGACATTTTTCAAGCTTAACTAACCAGAAGTTTAAGTCTAAATAAATATTTCAAGTTGCTTGAGATATACCAGCTTCAATGATACCATAGCACAAAGCTCTATATAAAGTTTTTGGAGTGATTGGGGAAAACAGTCAGAATTGAGGTGGTGAGTTTCCAATCTACTAAAATTAGCAACAAAATCAGCTAAGAGCTAAAGAAGACACCTAATCAAATTATTACATCTGAATTCAGTAAGTGGCAATGAAGGCAAAAGGCCATGGGTTTAGGACAATGGTCACATTTCACAGATATTTTAAAAAATTATGTAAGATTTGGATACTGAATGGATAGTGATTGAGGAAAGAGATGGGCTGATATTTATCATCATTTAAGGTTACTGGCTAGCCAAAAAATATCAAGGGAAAAAGCTGATTAAGAGGTGGTGGCAACATGTTCAATTGTATACAAGTTAATTTTGAGGTACCCATAGGATCCCAAAGAAATCTAAATCTCTATAAGCTAGGGAAGCAAATCTATTCAAAGCATTTTAATGTGAGCATCTGGTATAGATATAGTCCGGGAATTAGTAACATGTGTATACATAGAGGAGTAGATAGAAAAATCCAGAGAGAACTTAGTGAGAAATGAACTATATACACAATCCTCAGGAACAGAAAGATAGAAATATGTTGCTTGGAGAAAAGAGATCCATTTGATATGTAATGACAAAAGTAGCCCTGTATATAACATTTACAGGACCCAATGACAAGAGTACAAAACAAATAAATCTACCAGACACTACCCTTTCTATTCTAAACCTTGACTCTAGGGTGTACATTCTGGTGGCACAGGTTTTAGGAGGACAGATTCAGGGAAGAGGTCCCAATTTGCTCCTAGATATAGGTGCAGAGCCATTTGGGCAAAGATATATGATGGCCCAGATGTGAAGCTAGAAATAAGATGGAGAGAGAGTTTCTGCTTTAATAGAATCAAATAACCTCCAAGGAAGTGCCAACAAAAGAGTGCAGCAAGGAGGCATGAACTGTGAGCTTGGATAGTGTCAGGACTTTGAGGTACCAGGCTAACTAGTAGGGTGGTACTGGGGTGCAGGGCTTAGAAGGGTGGAAATACTGAATATTCCTATTCTCATAGTCTGGGAACAAAAAGCAAGCTGCTTTCCCCCTGCCTTACAGTTAGTGATACACACCCTTCCACACTCATAAGATGCCCATGGAAGGGGCATATTATATTCTCAAGATAAATTAAACCAAAGATATTCAGGATGTAGGGACACTAGAGGTGGTAATGTCAGTAAGCAATATTTACATAGTCCGAATAATGTGAACATTATTGCTCTAACTGAATATTACTTGAGTACAAACTCTGAAGGAAAAGTGAGTGAAGTTGGAGAGTGTAAAGAGTTAAATTATCATTTACCATGATGAGAAAAGTACAGATGGCAACCGAAAATAACAAATTAGGTGTAATTCTGATCATATAAATTCTTTTAAAACTTACTGCTATGAATTTTAAAAGCCTGAATAGCTGGAGAAAGGTAAGCAGTCAATTTGAGGGGGGAGGTTATGGTGAGTGAGCAATATATTTGCATAGAGAATACCTCAGGTGGGGTGAGTTTGGCCTCTCACTGGTAAGGTCCCATGTAGGAGAGACTTTGAAGTAGAATCGGGTGGCCTGGTTTAAGGTGAGATAGATCCACACAAACAGAATCTTGGAGGGTTTCCTAAAACATGTTCAGGATTTTTATTTTAATCCTAGATATATTTAGGAAACATCCATTAAATGGGTACTGCACAAGATGTATTATGAGAGCCCCTGAAGGTTCTGGAGCCTCTTTCAGGGGAATTCAGGGACCAAAAGGAGTAAGCAGTAATTGCCCTCTACACACCCTTTCCTTCACAGTGTATAGTGATTGCCTGACTGGCAATGAAGTTATTTCTCTGATGGCTATGTGTATTTTTGCATTCCCATATGAAATACGTTCATTTTTAGAGACTGACTCAAGCTTGGTAGCTGTATTTCTACTGAGCTATAACTAATCACTTTTGGTTCTACTTGATATGATTTTATAACTTTATTACCTTTCAAAAATTATTTAGCAGCTCTAACATTTTCCTTGCATCTATGCAGAGATATAAACAATTAGCTACATTTTGTGTTGTTTTATGGAAATTTTATTTTTGAAAAATTTCAAGTGATTACTTTGCCCCCAAATGCCTCTGTTACTGATAACATTGTACTCTAAAAGAAGGCAGACTTATCTGTAATACTTCGTTATATTTTAAGATGAATGATTGACTACAAAAAAGAGATTAGGTTTCCTTACTTGAAGCAGTGCCATTCGAGTTTAAAGATGCTAAAAACAGTAAAACTGACATATCAGAGAGCATTTGAGTTGTGGAATGGAGGGATACACTTCAAAGAAACTAAGTGAAACTAAGTAAATGAAAATATGGCAAAAGTTACTATCTCCTTAGTTTTATAGATATCAACATTTTACCTTACCTTTGTCACAGGCAACCATATGTTTGGAATATTATTACAGTGCCAGTAAGGTTGTGACAATCATTTTGAGATCAAGCATTGAGAGCTATTCTTTGTTTTTGAGGTAGCATTGGTGTGACCTTTGTCTATGATACAGAGGCGTATGATCACACCCTTCATGTGCATATTACCATACCACACCCACCACAAAGGATAATAGTTGGCCAACAAAGTCCATTGTGCCCTCTCCCCACTTTGCTAACCAAACCCATCCCTCTCTGTTAACCTCAATGTTCCAGTTATATTTTTAGGATTTGCTATTGGTTTGGTTTATGTTACCTTTGGTTTTGTTTCTCTTATTCCACGTGTGAGTGACACATATTCTGCAGGCATTTGACTTCCTCTGTCTGACTTATCTTTCTTAACACAAGCCCCTCTAGTTCTATGTATGTTGTTGCAAAAGTCAAGTGTTCCATTATGTAGATACACTACATTTTCCTGATCCACACATCTATTTTTAGTCACTTAGGTGTTTCCCTAACTTGGTTATAATTAGTGATGCAATGAATCTAAAAGTACATATGTCCCTATGTACTTGTGTTTTTTATTGGATATTATATATATATATATATAAATTAATTTTCAAAGGACAAAAGTAATTCTCCATTTTACAGGTTGGAAGTGAAAAAATCATTAAAGCACTTTAGAGGTTGTTATATTTTTCATTGGATGGAAACATTCAAACAATAGCTAAAAGACTTAAAATCTTTTGGAGTTAACTTTCTGAATACCTGTTGGATGAAAAGGTAATAAAAGAAATCACTGCCAATCCACAATACAGGAATGTGTTAGGGACAACAACAAACATGCAAAGTGGGTTCCACTATCCACTGATAAATTACATTTTTGCCTAGAAAGTGACCAGTTCACAGATGTGTTGAACTGCTTTGTTTATACGTGCCTGGAATTCACATCAACAAAATTTTGAACAAAATTTATTTTATGTGAATTCTTGGACACAAATGCCCGTGCTGCTCATCTATTCAAAGAGTTGATTACATTGTTTTAAAATTTATGGTTTATTCTAGAATAATTCACATTGCATTCCCACTGGTTTTTTTTTTTTTTTAAGCATTAGTAAAATCTGATTAGTATGTTAGTATGAATCAAGGTTGTGGCACCCAATTATACAAGTAGTCACTAAATTCTTCCATGGTCTCTGAGATTGGGAAGAGGGGAGAAGCCTGCTTCACTGAAGAGTGTCACAAAAGTAGTAGAAATGATCACATCTATTAAATAGAGCATTTGTGTACACATAGTTTGCATATTCTACATATAAACTAGGGAAATTAAACATTTCTGGTATATACCTAAGTATAATGGTTGTCTCAAGGAGAACCACTTGTTCAACTGTCTGAGTTGTGCGTTAGGTGATGTTTTCAGAGGACATGGTTTTTCCTTTGAAAGAAAGATTTGTCGAGAAACTATGGTTATTCAGATGTGGTACATGGCAATCATCTTATCAAAAATGAGTTAAGTGGGCTTGTCACTTCAAGTAAAATACTGATGGTTATAAATAATAAAGTTAGAGGTTTTAAGTAAATTTTGGAAAACATACCCACTACTACGAGCTTGACAGTTGCCTAATGCTTAAAGACATCTGACAAATATAAGTAGTGATAATAACAAATGTGATATTTTGATATTGTAAAATGAAACATGTCAACATTTGGAAGATGTATATAACTCAGTGAACTAATATTTTCCAAATGAATGCATGATGCTATAAAATCACTCATGGGTAAAAGTTCCATTCAAAATGCTAGAAAGATGAATGAGTTGAAATGCAACGCAATACAAAATGTTCATCATTTTATGTTTCAGAATCCACAATGCAGCTAATCTTTAAGAAACATTTCTGGGTGTTAAAAGTTCAAAAAAGTACTCTTCTTTAAATAGTAATTTTTTTTAATTATGATTATTGATGTAAAGTAGGTTTACAGCATTCTATCTGCTTTGAGGGTTAGAAAAGTTTTGGTATAATATCAAAAAAGACTATATGAAAATACTGTTAAAATACCCTTCCCTTTTCAAACTATGTATCTCTCAGATGCTGATTTTCTTCATATGCCTAAACTAAAACAATATTTTGCACCAGATTGAATGCAGAAGTAGATATGAAAATCCAGTTATCTTCTAATACAGATCTTAACAAGATTTGCAAAAACATAAAACAATGCAACTCCTGTTACTGATTGCTTTGTATTTTTCATATAAAATATATTCTCATGTATGATACAATTACTGTTATTTTTAAATGAATTAATAATATATTTAAAGTTTGTTTCAATTTTTAATAAGGTAAAAACCAATAGCTATATCCACATGAGTAAAAAGTTTTGAGGACTCTAATTAATTTTAAGAGTATAAAGTAGGTTTCAGAAAAAATAGTTTCAAAACCACATATTGCCTTTTTTAATGAAAAAAATTCATAACCAGATTAACTCATTAAGAATTGATTTATACAAGAATATAGACTGATTTATGCCTTATAAAAAGTATAGCAATTCCTCAAAATATTTAAAATAGATCCATATGATCCAGCAGTTCTACTCCTGGGTATTGACCCAACAAATAAAAATACTAATCTAAAAGGATATATGTACTTTTGTGTTTACTGAAGCACTATTTACAATAGTCAAACTATGAGAACAATCTAAATGTCCATCAACAGAGAGCAGTTGATTAAGAAGATGTGAATATACACAATGGAATACTACTCAGCTATAAAAAAAAAAAAAGAAACTCTTGCAATTTTTCACATTAGTGAAACTGGAGGGGATTACACTTAGTGAAAAAAGTCAGATCGAGAAAAGAAATATTGGTGGTTTCACTCACATGTGGACTATAGAGGAAATAAAAACAAGGAAACTGAAAAAACTAAACCTAAACTAATCCTATAAATACAACAGCAGAATGGAGCTGCTGGAAAGGGAAAGAGGATTGGTGTGGGAAGAGAGGAGGGAGGGGAAAAGGGTCTATGGTGATGAGTGTTTTGTTGGTGAGTGTGGTGCAGTATGACACAGCTGAAAAGGTGTGAACGTAGTCCCCTTCCTCTTATACAGTGCTACACACCAATGATAACTCAATAAAGGAAACAATAAAGAATACGTTTGTGGGAGATACTTTAGGGCTAATGAAGATACTTATTCAGAGCCTCTTGGGGGTATAAAGTTTAAAATAAACTGCTGTCAGTAGAGATTGAGAGCAGTGGACAGATTTAAGGACTATTAACTGATAATTATAAGAACTGTAGTATTTGGTATAGAGTGAAAAAGGGAACATACTACAGAAGATGCAAATTAAAGAACTCTAACAAACATAATTTTTGTAAGAGAACCATCTCTCAATTTTTGAAACATAGGTGATAATAAGAATGAAAAATAGGGAAATAATTTTTTGTCAAGTTGAGTTTGAATTTCTGCATATAATCAGCTATGCTGTAGGCAGTTTTCCCACAGATTTTATCTCAAACTACAATTCACTCAGAAATAATCTTGAGTTGAAAGATAAAGCAAAGCAACTTGGAATTCTAAAGATCTATGTATGCGGTACTGAGCACTGAGGCTAGTAAGTTTCAAAATCGGTTGTTAGACTTACAACCCACAACACTTTCTCTCCTTAATAATGGGGTGGTTGTATTTTTCAAAGAACTTGTCCCCATACCTGCTGAGAGTATGCTCTTTTCAAATTGCTAATTGGCTTCCCTGGTGTAGTGTCCTGGACTCCAATGCGGGTGTGTGGGTGGGATAATCATCATGTTATCTTCAGTAATACATTCTATTAACCTGACAAATTAAAAACTACTTGACAATGCACACTTCTAGTAACTTTTCTTGGATATTCTTTATATTATTTAAACTATTTTAAGGTACAAGTATTATTGCCGGGCACAGTGGTACATACCTATAAGCGGAAGCCTAGGAAGCCACGGCAGGGAGCAGGGATCGCGGTTCAAATCTTGCTAGGGGCAACAGAATGAGACCTAGTTCCAAAAAAAATAGCTGGGTGTGGTAGCACGCGCCTGTAACCCCAGCTACCTGGGAAGCTGAGGCGGGGATTGCTTGAGTTCGTGGGACCCCAGGCAATGTGAACCCCTGAACAATGTGAACCTGCGGTTCCCTGGACAACAAAGTGAGACCTAGTCTCATTAATCAATTAATTAATTAATTGATTGATTGATTGATTGATTGATTGATTGATTACAAATGTTATTTATACATCTTAATATTCAACAGAATTACTCTGCATCAATGCAGAGGGGGAAGGAAGAGTTGCCAAACAGTGGTGATACTTGAATCTGTAATATGCATTTTCTTACAACCATTTCAAATTGTATGTCAAACCATTCATTGTGTATCTTAATAAGAACCCCACAACTTGATCTTTATGCGCTTACATTACCTCCCTAAGTTTCTGAAAAGTATAAGCTCATCAGTAAGTTTTCCATCTTACAGCAAGCATAAGGAACAATGCAGGAACTAACAAATAGTCTGCTTAGTACATTCCAGACATTCATGGTGGGCAATTGTATGTGAGATGAATGAAAAAATAAATAGCAAATGCATTCCCCCTTCGCAAACCTGTGTGGATGTGTTTGTACACACACATGAGTTATAAGCAGGAACCTTTTTCATTAAGGGCGCGGTGTTTTTCATGCTAGTGCAGCATCTATCTATCTTCTTTCTGGCAGGGCTGTCTGCTTTTCGGTCAGCATCTGACTAAAGATCAATGAAAGAAAGCTTTTTGAAGGTGCTTTCAGGTCCTGCGGCAAGGGAGATGATCAGAAAGCTGCCATAAGCTTCAGGCCCACTTGACAAATTAGGAACTATTTTGGTCCTCTATAAACTGCTGTCACATCAGTTACAAACACTAATTAGAGATACAATACTTTGATAGTGAAAATGTCCAGTGCATTAAATACCACTTTTGCTTGCTGCAATTAGCTTACACATTGACTTACACTTTGTAGTGTAAGATAGTCAGAGATTAAAATGCATCAACCATTACTGAAAAATTTATAAAGTAAATATGAGCTGTCAAATAGAATTTTTCCTGTTGCCCTTTGACCTTCCCAGTTTTCATTTTTCAACACTTTTGCACATTAATTTTTTTCAATTTTCTATTTTTCTGGACTAAATGGCATGCCTTAAGATAGTCACCCAGCATCAATTAATCAAATTCTGCATTTTGAGAATGAGGTTTATACAGAATACGGCTTCTGGATCTTACAGAGCAATTAGCCATAGCATCAACAGCTCCCCACAAAGAGAATTTTATGCTTTTTCAGTGTAGTTCAAATGATAAGATATTATTGATAAACAAGCATTTAAAAATCCATCACAATAATTTCTGAAAAACTTCTTTCAAGTTTTTTTTTCTAATGGCATTTCCATTTTGGTAGAAGGAAAGGCAGGATTTGAAAAAAAAATATCTAGCAATAACTGACAGAAGTGGTGTGTTTTTAACACAAGAAAAGAATGGGGAAAATGTCAGGATTTGGTGCTGATTATCTCTAGTTCCAAGAATGTGGCTTTTTTTCTCTTTAACTCTGTGTGTGTGTGTGTGTGAGAGAGAGAGAGAGAGAGAGAGAGAGAGTGAGTGAGAGAGAGAGGTGGGGGAGAGAGTATTTATTTGAGAAGATATATTTGAAACCATTTCAAAGATGAGGAATGTGTGAAATATAAACCTCAATTTATTTATGATGCATTTTTGAGATGGCATATAAAGTATTATTTTAAAACATACATTGACTTCCAAAATAAATTAATGAATCATTTATCTCCCTCTACTCAACCAATGCAGTTCCTAGTGCTATTTGTTGCACACAGTTGTTCCAAAAGTGTGTTTTGAGGAATAGATTGCTATGAAATAATAATTTAGTAATAATCCTTAAATAAAGTAGAGCTAACATAAAATTTCAATCTAAAGAACCAAGAGCAAAAATGAAAAAGATAACAAAAGCAAAGCCTATAGTAACAGGTTAAATGAATAGAGTGCAAACAACTATTTTCATCTTGTGTGGTACCAATACTTAACAAAGAAGAAACTAAGTCATCCATTTTCAATGCCTAAAATCAAATCTTACTTAATTTTATGGAAACAAGCTCTGGGATCCAACTCTCTGTTCTCTTCCCACTTCAATTTATATCAGGGAGGCAGCATATGGTGGAGGACAGCCAGAGGCCTGTAAGTCACCTCTGCAGAGATGGTTTCAATGGCAACACAATGAAATTCAGTCTAGAAAATGGATGCAATAATTCTCATTGCTTCTCTCCTTCGAAGAGGGCTGGAAGGATTAAGAGTTAGTGCTCCAAATTCAAATTCACATTTTCTTTCAATCCTCAGCAGAATTCTTTGTCATCCCCAAAGAGATGATCTGAGTGAGAAGTGCCATTAAGGAAATAGTAGCACACTCAGAAGAGCTCCAGAGGGATTCAGAAGAGCTCTGGCAGAAGTTCCGGGCTGGATATAAACTCAGCCCAGTGCTCATAAAGCACGTTGAAATTCTCAAGTGATAGGCACTACATGGGAACAAATCATTCTTAATTTAAGAGATAAACATGCCATATCCAGAACTAATAATGAAGGGGCCAGAATAAACATAAGACTATAATGATGATAATCGTTTAGACTAACTCTGGCTCAGTCTTTCAGTGACAGCTGGAAATATTATGATAATTGTCTATCCTGTGCTATACAATGCTGGGACCGTAAGGTCTCTAGCACTGCTCTGGTTGTCTCAAAAACAATAGCAGATTGAGCAAGATTGATCAGTCTGCATGCAATGACCCAACCTTCTTGCAGCATCTAGAGAAATATGCCATTTATCAGCTCTAGCAATTAGGAAATACTTGTGTCATTTCCAACCTGTGTTCCTGCTCCACATGTTTCCTTAATTCAACACTCAACGGACAAATTGTATACATAGCATCAGGTCACCAGTGCTCATTGTCTGAGATCACACTGTCTGAACCTTTGAGAATAATGAAATCTGCAAGGAGAAAAGATTTCCAGTCCACTCCTTGACAATTTTCCCATCTAATGTTTTTTAGGAAAATGTCATTTCCTCCTAATACCAGTTTCTATTTCAGAGGAAAGGTGCTATAGTAGATGATTTGTTCAACATGATAAAATTGAAAATATAAAGTGTTTAAGCAGTATATCTCCTCCATAGTTTGGATTCATATTATGAATCTTTAAATATCACTTGTCTAAGACAATTTTCTAGTTAACAGGAACAACAGGACATACATGTGGAATATGACTACAAAACAAAGGTACTGGTACTGATTTATATAAACATGCTCAATAGTTTAGATATTTCCACTTATCTCCTTTGAAATCTTACAATCTAGTATTCTATTCCATACTTATTGTTCTTTTCTATAATCTTAACCAGTGACTTTCTGAAATCCAAATACTCTCTTTCTACAGAATTTGCTATCCATAAATGGAATCATTCTAATCAATGAAAATTTGTTGAATCTTATACAGGATGCTTTCAGTTTTTCATATGGTGATGCTTGTTCTCAATGAACCACTTGCTAAAAAGTTCTGTTTATTGATTGACTCATTCTGCAATCTGCTGGTCATTGAAAGTTACCCTAAACCTGACAATATGACTGTATTATGTATTCATGTGAACGTTTCACCAATCAATGAATATATCCCCATATGTTGTCAGTGAAATGTACTGGATTAGAATCAGATACATTTTATCTGAGTGAGTTATGGTTATGGTAGGGACAAGGTTATGGTTAAGGTATGGACAAGGTTCAGATGGAACAGAGGCCCTTCTTCACTATCACATAATCTTAACAAGAATACATGAAGAGATCATGACTTTGGAGATAAGAGGTCAAGATTTGAATTTTACTGCTACTAACTTAGCGACTTTATTACTTAAATTTTATGAGCATTCTTATCTTTCAAAGTGAACTATAATATATATAGCTACTTCAATTCAAATATATACAAGTAGAATCATTATTTTCCATTTGAATAAGGTTTTTTCAGTTTTATCTAGTGTGTATTTAATAAATATGTGTGTAATAAGTATGTAATGACATATAAGTATGTAATAATATGCACGTATGGCTGACCTAAGTATTGTACTTAAGGCTACATGTTAGCATTTTTCTACTTCATTTTCCCTAAAGTTACAATAAATCATTCCAAATTGTAGAAAAGGGGGCTAAATCTTGATTAGGATTTCCATCCATCACTAAGTATGATTTTGAAAATATAAGACTGACAAGGTTCATCAAGTGTTTATCAAATTCATTTCTGGCAAAAACTATATTACCTCAGAATCATTAGACTTTCCATCAAATTTGACTGATTGCTTTTTACTGTTTTTTAAAAAGCAAAGCTTCAGTGATTGCATGAAGTTCAGCTATAGCAGAAATCTCCAAATAACTATGCCTTCTTTAAAAGAAGAAATTGTATTTCTCTTTCAAAGTCAGGAGAAGGTCATGCAGAACTGTTCTGTGCTTTGAGATTCATACATCTTCCAGTTTTGCACTCTGTGGCCCAAGATGACTTACAATGGGCTCCACTGTCACATCCATGTCCAAGCTTTAGGATGGAGAAAGCAGCATAGGAAGGGCAAACATAAGTGGAAGTGTTCTCTTGCACTAATTCACAAAATATCTCTTAATTACTATGTGTTAGAAATCATATTTCTGGTTCTGGTAATACAACAGTAAACAGAAAAAGGAACACATATTCACTATTATTGGGAATATAGACTAACACAGCCATCATGAAAAAGATTGTGGAGAGATTTTTTAAAATATCAAAAGTAGACCTACCATATATTCCACTCCTAAGTATCGACCCAAAGAACGCGAAAACACAAATTCAAAGGAATACATGCACTATGTTCATTCTAGCACTGTTTATGAGAAACATGTTATAGAATTAACTTAAGAGCTCAAGCTAAATGAATAGATTAAGAAAATGAGTGTGCATGCGTGCACACACACACAAACACTAGTAGTATTTCTAGCAGTATTGCAGAGAAGAAATACTCTGAAAATAAAAAATAAAAAAATAAACAAACTCTTGCATTTGCCATAACATGAAAGTATCTGAAAAGGATAATGCTAAGAGAAATAATTCATAGGGGAAAAGACAAATATCACATAGTTTCACTTAAATGTGGAATGCAAGAAACAAAACAAAGGGTCAGACAGAACCAAACCAAAAAGAAACTCTAGAAATATGTCTGTAGAATTAAGGCTACTAGAGGATAGGGGGTTGTAAAAAGCAAAGAAGGGAGAGAGAACCAAGAGCTATGTTGGAGGACTATTGAGTGTCTTGCTAGTAGGTGGTGTAGTAACATACATCTGAGAGGAGTGAACCTATACCTCTGACTCACATGGAGTGTAATAGACCAAAGATATCTGGATGAAATTTAAATACTAAAAGTTAAAATGTATTCATATAAATAGGGAGAACTAAGATAGACTAGCAGCCCCCAAACAGAAAACAAAACAAACAAAAACCTCAATTTCTTATACTATTTTAACAATGAATCAACCAATCAAAGAACAGTCAGGTCTTATCAAAGCATCAGTGACACATTCATTAATTAGCAAAATGATACTGATAAAGGGAGACTGGTGAGAAATAAAAGTTAAGTATTATTAAAATAGATTATTTTCTTATTTTTCCCTCCTCCCTTCCTCTGGCCTCTTTCCCCTCCCATCCCCTCACACCTCCTTCCACCTTTCTTCCTTCTCAACTTCAAGTATATATTTAAAGCATCTGTCAAATCAAGGCCTTTCAGTAGATTCAAGTCTGAGATAAATTCTGACTTCACAAAGTTTGAGTGGCTTGGAGACTCTTTGGTAATTTATTGAACACTATATTATATAACTTTCACAAGAATCGACTATGCTAGGTTAGGAGAGCTAGAAAACTGAGAAATATATAAAAAATCTTATTTCCCTCTTTTCTCAATCATATTTTAATTTTAAAAGCTGGCAGTCTGTTTCCACAAATCTGCAGTGTTATGTTGTGGAAAAAAGTACTGGACAGGCTGTCAGAGAGAGATTTCTGTTTGAGGGAAATTTCTATATATCGATAGTACCCAAGGGAGGTTACTTAACTCTTGAACCTCAGTTTCCACATCTTCAAAATGAAGGAATTGGATGTGATGACCATTACTAAGGCAAATAATTCTATAATTCTATTAGTGTAATTTAATTTCTTATTTGGAAATGCATTCTTTAGTAAATAACAATTCATAATTCATGCATGTATATGAAAAAGGAGCTACTCAACCACACAGGCTGAATGACAGTACATCAGGCTTTTTAAACACCTTCTCTTGTACTATTTTAACAATGAATCAACCAGTCAAGCTAAGAAAAGTCACACAGGCCTTATAAAAGCATCAATGACATACAAATAAATCAGGAAGTTGACTTGATTGAGGGAGATAGATAACTCACTACAAAATTTTCACACAACTCTTTCTAGACATCTAGTGCCATTTTTGTAATTAACATCTCTGGTTTATTTGTGTGTGTGTGTAAACAATAAGACTTACAACCACAAGATATTATATGAGTGGAACACATTTGTTTAGGGAAAGGAAACTAAGTGGATTTTCAGTCCAATAAAGTGCAATCGAACTGCTGGGGGTTTATCATCCTAGTTTTTTTGTTTGTTTTGATTATCATACCAAAGACACTAAGCCCAAGAATTTTCATTACTTTTTCACATTTAGTATTTTATGTGAACTTTTCATAACACCCAGCATAGTATATAATGCAATAATAAAAGTTAAAATAATGATTCTCTTAAACTATAGTTTTTCCTTAAAATATGACACACTATTTTTTGTACCTGACAATCAAGTGAGTTAGTGTGTGTGTTCATCAGTTTAAAAAACCCTTCTAAAGTTAATGAACTTAAAATGTTTTAGCATTAAAAAACACTTATGTATAATATTTTTATTAAGAAATAGAGAAAATATTTCTATTTTAGGTTGAGATTTGAGAAATTGAGGTTAATTGAGTATATCCTAAAAATCAAAACCAGAAAATGAGTGACTGAAATTTTAATTTATTTATTCCTGCCTGAACAAAAATAAGCTATGAATATTAATTTCTCAGTATAATAATGACATACACTTCAATACAGTTGCTAGTTAATAAACACTGTCCAGAACAAGAAGATTTAAATTTATCAGATACTAATACAGAAAGATCACTTATGAAAATAGAATAAGAGATCTTAAAAATAAAACTAGAAGAAATATAGTATAAGAGAAAGTTCACCATAACAGCAGAATGTGTAAGGCTTGTTTAGAATATGAAATAATTATTTTGAAAAAGTCTAAAATAGAAATTGAAAGATACCTAGCTCCTATGTAAAAGAAAACTAAATTCTACATAGCAGAAAGTTGAATGTATAAAGAAAAAAATACCCCAAAACTAGAATAGGATAAAGTTGAATGTTTATAGTTTTGGAGAGAGGACTAGAACACAAGAGAGAATGATCATTTTGGCTCCCTGAAAAGAGTTAAAATTCTCAATGTTTAAATGTATCAAAAACAAAATTAGACAAGGTAAGAAAGTACTTATAATATATTTGACATGCAAAGATTAATATCCACTCTTAATGAAGAGAAATTACAAATATCTTAGTTCATTCTTTACATTTTGGAAATAAATTTAAATTTCCAATAAAATCCAGGCCATGATAGAAGACACCAGGGTCTCACCATTCATTTTTCAGAAATGTTAACATTTTGTTCTATATGTTTCAGATTTATCTCCTGTTGGAAAAATCAGGTAGAATTCTATTTACACAGTCCTTGTCACTTCCTGGTCTTCAGAAGTAATCATGTCCTAGTTAGTATATTATCAATCTCTTGTATGTGCTTATATCTTAGCAATATGCTCGCATATCCAAAACTAATATAGTTAGTGTACGGTTTCATCTGATATAAGTAGGAAAATATTGTAGATGGTACAAAAGAGTAAGCAACACTAACTTTCTTCTCAATAAAGATTTGTTCTATAGTTATTCATATTGACACTTTTAGTATAGTTCTTTCATTTGAATTATTAAACAACAATCTACCCATACAGAAATCTTTTTATCCATTTCTTCAACAAGGAAAAATTAGATTATTTTCACTTTTTTGCCATTATCTACAGAATTGACATGAATAACACCGGTCAATTATCTCTCTGCACAGAAATGAAAGTAGTAATATAGGATATGTGTAATTTCAGCTTTGGTAGCTACTGTCAACTTGATTTCCAAATTGCTGATAAAAAAATTCTACTTCCGCTAGCAACATATGAGTTATATCAATTTCAATATGATTGCATTACTCTGAGAATGTGCTCTATCTGACATCTTTTCTGTGTATTCAAAGGCTAACTTTTAACTTAATAGTGATCATTTTTTCTGTGTATTTTTCCTATGCCATTCTGTAGCTGTATATTTTCTAATTGTTCCAAGAATGTTCATGTATGTCCATTATTAGGCTTGTTAATAGTGTGATGCAAATTTTGTTCAGCCTTACAACTTTCCAGGCTTCATTTATCAATTTTTGAGAGAAAATAAGCTAAAGTGTCTGACTTTGTAATTTTAAATTCTTTGTGAAATGAAAATGGCCAATAGGCATATGAAAATATGCTCAAACATCATTAATAACCAGGGATATGCAAATCAAAACCACAAAGAGATATCATCTCACACCAGTAAGAATGGTTCATATTTTAAAAAAATAGACAACAACAAATGCTGGTGAAGATATAGAGAGAAAGGAACACTTTTACGCTGCTGATGAGAATGCAAACTGACCCAGCCACTAAGGAAAGCTGTAAGGAGGACCCTCAAATTACTGAAAATAAAACTACTATTCGATCCAGCAATCCCACCTCTGGGAATTTACCCAAAAGATACAAAAACACTAATTCAAAAGGACACCTGTATTCAGATGTTTATTGCTGCACTATTAACAACATCCAGGATATGGAAACAACCCAAATGCCCCAAACAGACAAATGGGTCAGAAAGTTGTGGGATATGTACAAAATGGAATATTATTGTATTACTCATTAATCAAAAAGACAAACTTATGTCATTCACAGCAACATGGATGGAGCTAGAAGAAATCATGTTAGCAGAAATAACCCAGAAAGAAAAAGAGAAATACTGGATGGCCTCATTTATATAGGGAAAACAAACAAACAAATGGACAAGGAAAATTTAAAACTGTCAAGAGAACTGAGGCATAGAGCAAGAGAAGGGGAGGAGGGTAAAATTGGGGGAGGGATGGACACAAGTGATTAAGATGGTTCACAAATGATAAGGTGGTGGGAGAACCTCCAGATAGATAATGATGTAAAAAGATGATAGATAGGTAGGTAGGTAGGCAGGCAGGTAGGTAGATGATAGATAGATAGATAGATAGATAGATAGATAGATAGATAGATAGATAGATAGATAGATAGATAGATAGATAGATAGATAGATAGATAGATAGATAGATAGACAGGTGATAGAAAATAAAATACATCAAGCAAAATAAAAATAAAAAAATAAATTCTTTGCAATTATGCCAATTTTAAATTTCCATATTTGACATTTTATTGTAAGTGGTCTATAAGATCAATACTATTATATTTGTCTAATGAATTGACATATATTTCAATGACTCGTTATTCTTTATTCCCTTAAAGTTGCACTTATTTTCATTTTTTGTCTTGCTTATATGTCTTTATATTATCATTTCTTGTACATCTTCCCCAAAATTATATTTTCATTTCAGCCTTCCAAGACATTACATTATTTTCAGTGTATCTATCACCTTTTTTCATTATCTCTTATATTTTCTCTCCTTACCCATTTTAAATACACTCACTTCATAGTCTCTTTTATAGTAACTATTCTATTTTTTAAAGCTTTACAATTAGTTAATTACTTTACTTTTCTAAATCTTATTTATGGCAGATGATATAATATTATATTTTGTAATCTTTCGTATTAGCTTATCTAATGTAAAACAAAATGAGTCACTCAGAATATATCACTATGGCAATATTCTAAAAATTGGGTCAAATATTTCAGAAATTGGTTTAATCAATAAAGAATATTTTGAAATGCAATGGTTAACCTCTACACATAAGATTTAGGTTTGTACATATTATTAATAAAATCAAATGGAAATAAAATGTTTGACTAAGTTTAAGAAGGATTTCCATTTATCAGTAATATACACACAAGTCGTTTCCCTAAAATTCATTTCAAGCAAAGAATTTAGCTGGCTTGCTGCTGTTAATGGCTCTTCAGTTTATGCTTTTTGAAACAACTCATAGGAGAGGATAGAATAGGAACATTTCCAATGCATTCAAATAGTATACTTCCATTCCCAACCTCACTGAGCTCCATCACAAGTGGGTAACAAAGAGGACTCTAAATGATTTTTTTCTAAAGTGCTGACTTCACATATAAGTACAGTCATAAAAACAACCCAGAAAAAATGTTTCAGAAGCAAATTTTGCACTACTTATGATGGGAGTGAAAGGTTTAGATATGTAAAGGCATTACCTTCTTGATTTGCTTTTCAGAATTTCATCTCACAATAAAAATTAGTAAATTATGTTAATGTATGTCTATGTTTAGTACAATATTACCACAATATTTTAAAACTACAGCAAATTTAAATAATGCAACAGCTAGATAAATGTGAAGAATAAGACTTGAGATTTAAAAGGTATGAGTGGCCTTGGAGAAAGCACATAACCTTGGTAGGGTTTTATGTTATTCTAAAGTTCTTTTAGTATCCTAAGGAACAAATGCACATTTCAGTCCAAAATGCTGATGGATGCTATATAAAGATAATTATACTATCAGATTCTGGTGTATAACTCAGACATCTGAATTGTGTACATTTTTTAATCAATTCAAAATCTCTGATATGGGGATTTAATATCAGTGATTGCTGTTAATTTCTTAGATTAGTATGCATCATAAAAATCATATTTCCACATAAGCTTGCCTTCTCCCAAGATAGATAAAATCCTTCTGAGAACACAGTCAAACCTAGGTTCATAACACAGAGATAAAACACTCTTTATAGCAGCATTCATTAAGGTACTAGACAGAGTACAAAAAGCAGCAACAGGGAGCTTTCCCCTAAAAGCTTTTAATACAACTCTTTCCAAGACCCATTAAATCGGCCCAGCACTAAAGCCTCTGGCCACCCCCATCTATTGATTTCCATCACTATGGAGTCCCCTACTCTATCCAACTAAAGTCTGAAGTAATTTATAGCTAATGAATAGCTCACCAAAAAGTTACTAGCACAAAAGCAGCAACAACCCAGTAACCAAACTCTCAAAGTGAAGTAATTGTGAATACCATCTGCATGTCCCTGAAAATTCCCTACAAATATAATGACTATTTTGTAAATTTCTTTCCCTTTATTTCCATTTGATTTACCCAAACAGGCCCTACTAACAGGTCACATTTATTGAACACATATTATGCAACTACACTAGGGTATCTTAAACCTTATTTTTATTTATAAAGGCATGATATGTTTTTTATCCTCACTTGGTAGATTAGAAAAACAAGACTCAGATAAATTTCTTGAGTCTCAAAACCATTTTTCTTCTATTGTTGCATAATATCCCAAAACATTGTGGTCTTTTCTCTTTCCCAGTTATCCCTTATAATGAAAAATCAATATTGTGTGCAAGGGAAGGATTCTCTGTATGTGCTTGTGTGTTTCTGTGACGTCTATTAAATAGCATATTAAGTGTGGCAAATAATGATGTAGAAAGTTTCAATAATATTGAAATATTCCCCTTCTATAAAAGAGTTATATATAACTTTTCCTTAAGTTTGACAGTTCTATTTTTCACTTTGAATTAATTTTTATTAAGATATACATACAGTAGGGAACATATGTACTTACACTAATTAATATATTTAACCATACAACTGTTTTAATTTTTTATACATAGAACTTTTCTCACATCTATTTTAAGGTTCTATTTGGTGAAATTTAAGAATAGGACAAACTAGCTGATAGTAGCAAAAGTCTACAGTAGCATCAAATATTTTGTTGCAAGGTCATTGATACATTTCTATGGTCACTGAATGTTTCCAAAGTCTTGCTAAAATAGCTATCACTGAAACTAATGTAATACACATATCTATAAAATCTGGTACACAAAAATTCTTAGCTATTGGAATAAACTGAATATGATTAAATTACTGTAACTGCCATCCTCCACTCTTTCAAATTGTAGATGTATTGCTCTTCCTCAAGGAAAATGTGTTCCATAGTGACACATGATCATCTCACCAAAAATAAAACAAAAAAAGATACAGCACCAATGATATTCTCTAAATTGATTAACAGTAGATTAACACTTAGCCTTTAATTTTTAGATAAAACTACAAAGAGAATTATTTTTTCCTATAATTTAATTTAGTAATTAAGTACAACATGGGAGGATACACATCCTCTCTTTGGAAATGCTCATTGGACCATTCTTTTCCATGCATCTCCCCAGAGTCCTCCTGTCTTCCCTCTTACATAGCTTCATCTGGCTGTTCAGCACCATCTCTCATTAAGTAGGGCTGGGAGCATGGTCTCTCCCCTAACACGCACTTGTTGCCTTAGACCCTGGAGACCACTGAGAGCTAAGGCCTTATGATTCACTGTTGTCCTTGATTACCTAGCACAGAATCTGGGTGGAAGCCAGGAGGGCATCACTGTTGTAGTCTGTTGATGAGTAGCTGAGTGAATAAAGCAAGCAATGAGCAAGTGCAGAATACTCTGGACTCACAATGCATCAGCAAGAGTGGGACCCACATAACCCAAGAGGACGTGGTATAGGTACCAACATGCTCCTAAAATGTTTTTAAGCATAACAAATTCCTATTATTACTAGGCTGTAGGAAAATGGGTCTCAAACATTGATATCATTATTAGATCTTTGATTTTTTTTAGTAATACTTTCATAAAAGATCAGGTTTCTTATTATATTTTCTCAGATTAGTGATTTCCTGTAATGCAACCAGGATTTCAGGATCTGCATGAGGATGAAGTTCATGTTCAATCAGCTCTTAACATATACAATTGTACTACATTCAGTTATATTCTGGCCTAATTGAAGAATCACTGAAGATTCTTCAAGGTGCCATAGTGCCTTTACATGATAAATCTTTCCAATGTCCATTAATATAAGCCAAAAAGTTTTCAACATTATTTGTATCTCAAAGGGAAATGATATCATATTGTAAGGGCTAAAAGCATATCCCTTCATATTCTTTCATTAAACTGAATAAGGGCTGAAATGCTAACATCAGGGTAAAACACATCTTTAAAAGCTCGTTTGTGCTATATGAGGAATAATCTTACTATAATCAATAGGCAAAATCTTACTTTGTCTAGAAAACAATTACCTTAAGAAAAATAACATATCCATGTGCAATATGGGAAATCATAGAAAATAAATGAGGAAGAAAGAGCCTATTTGGAAGGTTGGGAAGAACCTAAATGAAGGAGCATTGTGTCAGCTGAAAGGTGTATTTTATGCTTCCCCACTCCAGGCAGGTGTGTGAACTATTGATGGTCTTCTAAAATTGTCCAGCTGCCTTGGTTATGGTCAAGGTGGTATGGTGGAGGTCAGTGAACAATCTAGGAAACATACAGTAAGTTGCTGATTATTCATTTTACCATGTGAATCATGTCACATATTTACTCATAATCAATGAAGATTTAACCTCATTGTGATTGTACACACCTCTGAATGTGGGCTTGGTCTGGGGTTCTGGAGTTAAAAAAAATTGTATCATTGTATTTTAATAGAGAAGATGGAAATATTGCTTTGCTTCCCCTTCTCAGAACTTTTCCTCCTCTATACTGATAAAAAAGCATTATATGTAACCTATAAAAACCCTTCCATTTTGTGGATTGCCTATTTCCTGGATTGGGAACAGGAAATAAAGGCCACAGGTAATCAGAGTAAATGAAATAGAATCTATCTTATAGAATCTCTTCTCTTCACTCAGACAGAATAAAACTAGATATACTTTATGTCCTTCACCTGTTCTGATCATTCCTGTGATTCACCTACCAGGAAACAGATGGAGAGGTAGTCTCTCTTTTCATCTTCTGTAGTGATTTTTCATATAATAATTTAAATATTCCTATGGCAATACTCAAACCTTTAGGTGAAAATACCCAATCTGGGATTTCTCCAGTGCCTTCCTCTGCTCTTCTGGGTTAAGGGGAAGATATGCAACCCATGCACCTTGAAGAGAAGTCACTTGGAGGTCAGTGTCTTGTCACCGCCTCATCTCAGTGGGGCATAGGCCAGCATACTTGAGACATAACAGTACCATCTCAGGATTTCAGTTGGCTTCCCATACCAGAATGTTGAGGTCATATCTGTGATATTTTAATTTTAGTTGGGTAGGATTCGGTCACATTCATTTTTGATCAGGCATTTTGGTTCTTGAAGATCTGTGTACTACTTGGGACATCTCTTGTAACCACCATTTCTCTCCTTTGTGAAACTTCTCACCTCAGAGCCTTATAGTTTAATTACCAGCCATGTCTCAATGGACACAAGGGAAAGACCACAAGCCCTTCATCACACCTGCTACATTTTCCTACAGAAACACTTTGACCCAGGAACCCTACATGCCATTCTCACCATTGCAAAGCCCAGAGGAGCCATTTGTCCTATAGCCAGCTCCCCTGGTATAGCACAGCACACCAATCAGTAGAAACCAAGTAACATGAAGATCTCTCTTTCCTTATTTCCATGTTTTCCATAGCATGTTAGCATATCAATTTATTAGAATCTCATTCACATCTAGAACTTCAGCAGTAACAATGAAGTCTGGGAACAGTATATTTTAATATTAAAATATTCAATATTTCTTCTGTCACATAGAAATGTAAACCAGAAAGAGTGAAACCACTACATCTATTGCAAATAATTCCATAATTATTTGCACTCTTAATTTCATATAGACTTTTACCTAGCAAAAAAAAATCTGCTGATTGTATGGGATTTTTGGACTTTCTACTGGAAAGTTATGTCTCACATCACTCATTTCCATAAAGAAATAATGATTTTTGTAGAAAAAGGTACATTAATACACATTATTACTTCCCTAATAGAATGTGTGAAAATGCCAGGCCTTAGTATAAGTTTTATACTAAGGGAGAATGAATAGTCTAGGCAAATTTCAGGTCTTTTTTTAACTTCCCTTAATGCTTCTTTAGCTATTCAGGGAGAGTTTATCCTTTTGTTTAAAAGCCTAATAAAGTGTTGGCTTGGACTTTTGCCTCGCAAAGTTTAATGTGATGAAACCCCAATAAGATTCTAAACTTTCTGGCAGTTCATAAGAAACAAACACCCCTGTATTTCCTAGATAAGCATTTCCCCCCAAATTTCAACTAAGAGAAGTCCTATACTGTATATTTTGTGCATAACCTGGCCTACAAGCAGGAATCACTTAGATTTAAAGTTCTCCATGTACAGATAGGGCTCAGAGCGATGCACTTAACAATTTTATCAGAAAACTTAATAGAACCTAAATGTTAATAGTACAGATTCTGGAGCCAGATTCCCTGAGTCAGAATGTTGGCTGTTCCACTTATTTTTAATTTAATTTTTATTTTGTTGTTGAGGTCATATTGGTTTGCAATGCTGTATATGATTTAGGGTAATAGATTCACACCTCAGATGCATGTTATCACATCACCACGTAGCACCACCAAAACCCCCACACTGATGGCTCCATTTTGAGGGGCATAATCTGGGATAAATTTCTGAACCGCATTTTCCTTATCTGTATAAATGGGGCAGATAATAATAGATGGAATTTCTGGTTTAAGTCAACATATATGAAAATGGTAAAAATGGTGCCTGGCTTACATTTGGTAAGCTGAGACAATTATTTCTACTACTTTTATTAATAAAGCATGAATGAAATGCCTCTTAGTCCTAGCCATTGCATGTGATGTCAAGTTTTAAGGGACAATGACTTAGGAAAAGGAGTCCTTTCTTTTGGGGCTGGGTCAAGTATCACAGCTATTTGCTAATTTCAAGTAAGGGAATATACAAGTTCTACACCTGCCACTCAGATAACTGTTCATACGTGGTTACATGTATTGAACCAATATTTTTCAAGCATGCAATGCATTATCTTTTTTTTCAAACTAACATCTGCTTAGCAAGATATATCAAGCCCTTTGCCAAGACCTTTTCCACCCCTTACCTCCTTTAATCTTTATAACAGCCTTCTGAAATTCCTAAAACTGCCATTTTATAGAATGTACAGGAGACACCTAGAAGGTTAGCATTATTTTCCCAAGAACAGTCTAGTAAGGCAACTGGCTAGCACTCAACTCAAAGTCTGTCTCACTCCAAGTTCTATGGTGTTTTCATTGCCTCTCTATTGCCTCTCTAAATAATGATAGGTCTAGTCCCCCACAGATTATGAAGCACTTACACATCCATTATTTCATTTCATTCCATTCTCACAACAACTCTATAGTGTTTACTATCAGCTAGAATCACCCAGCCCCAGGTAAAAGAGAGGTGGAATGACAATTATTTAAAGAAACTGGAGTTTATGCCTTGCACAGTAGTAAGTCCAGAATTAGTTGGTTGCCGGCCCTGTATCAGTAGCTTAGAGAAGCAGCAAGAACCCAGGCTCCCTCCATCTTTTCCCTCTACCATTTGAAGCATGTTGGCTTTTCATTTTTAAACTTGTCATCTTGCATTTGCAAAATGCTTCTCATAACCTTAGGCAAACAAAACTAGGAACAGGTATCTGCAGCAGATGCTCATGAGGGAAGGAAACAAACGGAATTTCTTCTGTAATCAAGAAGAAAAAAATCTTCCCAAGAGATGTGTCAGACCCATAATCAACCTAACTACAAAGGACATCTGGAAAGTTAACAGTTAACATTTTACAATCTAATGGGAAGCAAAGATGAAGTAGATAGAAATAGTCCTAAGGATGAGACAGTGACCATTACTCCTGGGTATTATTATAAAAAAATTTAATATAGTAAAACCACGAGGGTTATAGAGTGACTGAGTTTATTTTTAATATTATATACATCTTCTTGGCACCTTAGAGGAAAGACTCCAAATAGACTCAATTAACTTCCCCTAATCTTCTTAAACCTAGATGGAAACATTCCAAATTCGAATGTTTTCCATAATTAAAATTTAAAAATAATTTATCATTTATGATATAAAAAAGACATCAAACAACAATTTCAATAATTACTTGACCAAAAAAATAAATAAATAAAACAAACTACAAATGGGAAAGTGATGTTCAGAATGGCTAAACTAGTATTACTTGATGTCACTTTTATGTACTCTAATTTAACATTAGGTTAGAACTTGGAATTATTAAAGAAGCCAACTGAATAACATGTCCTTATGCCATCTTCTATGTACATCACTTCTTTTGCCAGTTTTTCTTTCAGCATAGATATCTGAACCTTAATTATAGAAATAATACATGCCCAGGAAAAACATAGATACATACATACATACATACACACACAGAGAGAGATAAAATAAAAAGGGAAATAAACTCCCTCTAATCCTACCACCCAGACATAACTGTTTACATATTTTATGTATCCAGTCAATACTTTTTCAAGCATAAAAAGCATATTTTCCCTCAACCAATGCTACTGACTTATATGTGCCAATTTTATATCTGATTTTTCATTTATGATGATACCAGGATTCTATCCCTAATCAATGAATAGTATCATACACATGATTTCAGTTGCAGTCACATATTCTATTGTATGTACACCTACATCAAAGTGATTTTAGTCAACCTCCTTAACTTAAAAAATTTAAAGTCCCTGTTTATAAAAGCAAGGTACTTAACCATTGCTGAATGTCTATCTTTGCACACATTTATGATAAATTACTAGAACTGAAATTGCTATGTCAAAGTGTTGGAGCATTTTTAAACCTTTTGTCACATACTGAAAATTGATCTCCAGAAATTTATTCTCTCACCATCTCAGCTGAGCTTTTGACAGGATCTGGAGTGCAGACGATCTGAATTATACTCTCTGATGAGCACCACCATGAAGCAGTACCATGATACCTGAAACCATCATTCCCACTCTCCAATCTCCAGTTTGAGTTTGTAGGTGAGATGGGATCTACCACTGAGATGTGGATTCTGATTGGGATGACATTATCTGGTCTGCTACTTTAAGGGGCTGTTGTGAAGACCAAGTGATGTACTCCAGGTGAATATTCTGTAAATGTGTCACAGAGCTCAGTGAACAAGGAATTTTAAATTGCAATTTAAAATTAAATTGTTAATTTAATAAGGGCTTTCTATTAGGGATATTAAAAAAAATATTTAACCACAAGTAAGAAAGGAACAAGAGAATTTCCCTAAGGAGTGTTTTTGCAGATGAAATTATATGTTCTCAGGCTCTCCTTGTTCACTTTCTGCTTTATGTTTTAGGAAATAGTTAACAAATGTGAATCCACACTCAATTGTATAGGGTTCCTTTTTGGATATTGGTCTGTGATTGATTTTTCTCAAAGAGCTAGAGGACAACTAGATATTAAAAGCAGTGAAAGGAGAGATAAGGGTTAACTCTTTCCCCTTTTCTGATGTACAGGAAAAAAATTGAACTTGGTGTTCATGAAACACTTCAGAAATCTGGCAACAGATGCTGTGATTTGTATTATTTTCAAATCACTTTATACATTGATTGCATTAAAACATCACTGAAACTGTTTGAACAGGATTATTATTCTCAGTAATTCTACATTCACTGGCAAGTGAAATCACCATTAATATCATTGTCTTCTCTGGAATTTTTTTAATATTTAAAATATCAAATGGGATATCACATTAGAATGATGTGTCCAATATAAATGATAGTGAGCAGTCAAATAGCAAAATACGTGACTGTGATATGAAGTTTGCTGATTTAAACAGGGAAGCTTCATGCCAACAGTAATTTTGAATATCTTTGCTTTCATAAATTGATCAGAGCATGAATATCATTTAATGTCATTGTTTTTGGTGCCTATCCACTTGGCAAAGAGTGTCAGAGCAGATCCCATTTCTGACAAAATTTGACTCTTGGCATCAAAGGATTAATAGCATTGAGTTCAGGGTAGGAGCAATTTATGCATTGATGCTTTTTCATGGAGTTTTCTCCTCCTGTTAAATCAGCTGTTAAAACATCCCGTCCCCCCAAAAAAGTATTGCCTACACTTGTCACATCACATGATTCTATGCTCAGACAACTCCTGAAATTCCTAGCATTTTTCAGATGTCACATACTGCATGTCACAGTTGCAATTTCGATACCTTTTTCCTCCAATATTTTAATGGGCAAACTTGAGTAATATATTTCCCAATTTCAAACCCTTCAGCAGTGACAGTCCAAAACTCCTGAGGATATGAACTAATGCAAAAGGTTTTGGCAGTGCTGAGCGTCTTCAGCTGTGGTCTATCAGTGTCAAGTCCTCAAGCTCTTGAGAAATAATTTTACTTATTAAAACACATTTTCCCTCAAAAATACTACAGGACAGACAAAGCTCTCTGTGACCTCTTAGAAAACTGTTGAATTAAGGAGAGAAGTCTACATAATGCCTTTATTTTAAAACCTAGTGGAAGTATAATTAATGTACTAAGGAAGAACTCTGCTTTTTTTTGCTCGTAGATTTGAATTATTGAATTGAACCCATACCTTGGGACAATGTTACAAACACATTTCTTCCTAGTATTGCCTGTCTCTCAAAAATAAAGATAGACAATACCAATAAGATGGATTAAATAATGGGGCATACACTTGCAGGTTTTAGCCAATATCTTAGAATCTTTTAAAGATTCTTCTTTCCCCCAGAAAGTTTACATCTCTTACACTGAGTCTTACTCATCAATACAATTGTGGTAAAATCTTTAACAATATTTAAACCCTATTGTGCACAGGACATTTTATTAATTTAATATCAAAGAATGAATCAGCACCATAGTTAGAGGCTTAGAGTTGATGTACAATAACTACCTGTAGATTTATCAGTTTGGGTTCTCAGGTGATTTTGTAACATTTTTGCAGATATAGGATATATCACATGATGATTCTTCATGAAAAAGTTTATGAAAGAAAAGTTTTTTTAAAAAAAAATAAGTCATATTACTCTTTTCTGCCTGTGCTAATTCATTACCATTTATTAACCTCCCCTTTAAGATAGCAATTATTATTAAAAATTTGTGCCATACCAAGTATAAGGTTGATAGCAGACAAAAATCATTAAGATTATTGAAATAAAGAAAAAAAATCTCTGATATTACTACCCCAAGTCAATTCCTTTTGAAAATGCTTTATTTGATAATAATTCTAGTCATTGTGTCACTTACAGCCTTATGGGAAAGAGTGAACAAATGACTATGGTCATTTGAGCACTAGAAGGAAAACAATGTATAGCAGAGCAAATAAATTTCAACTCTGTAAAGGATGAGGAAGTCTGTGATAAAATTGTTAAAGAAGCAGCTTATCATTCATGCCATCTCATATTTCTGTCAGTGAGCCTCATGCTATTCAATCTCAAGTCCCACACAGCCCTGGTGCTTTTCAAAACTTACTGCTCCTAACAACTCTTTACTTTGAGAAGCTGGAAAAGTATCAATAATTAGTTGTAATTTCTTCTAAATAAGTTACCGTACATATTTAGAGTTATTTATAAGGAATTTCAATGCAATATTTATAATAGCAGAAATACAGATAGAACTTAATTGTCAAAGCAAAGAGTTGGAAAAAAGAAACTAGAATACTCTCTCTCACACCATACACAAAAATTAACTCAAAATTGACTAAAGAGTTGGATATAAGACTGGAAATCATGAAAATACATAGAAGAAATGTAGGTAAAATATTCCATGATATACTAACTTTGGAGATAACTTTCAGGACTCGGAAGGAAGGAAGGAAGGAAGGAAGGAAGGAAGGAAGGAAGGAAGGAAGGAAGGAAGGAAGGAAGGAAGGAAGGAAGGAAGGAAGGAAGGAAGGAAGGAAGGAAGGAAGAAGCAGATGGAAATAGATCAAAGAAAGAATCAGATGGAAATAATCAAACACAAAAGATGAGAGGCCTTGGTGAGGTAGCATACTCTCATACAGAGGGCTCAGTGGGGTGCAGGCCAACTGCTCTCCCCCCAGGGGTAGCCACGTCAGCCCAACTGCCTCCATGTGACCCAGGGCTCTGCCACTTCCACTTCAGGTTTGGGTGGGAGGGGCCACACCCCCTCCAGGTCACTGCACTTGAATGGGAGGCCTGGGTGAGATAGCGTCCTGTTTCAGAAGGTACAGTGGTGTGGAGGACAGCTGCTCCCGCCCTGGGGGTAGCTGGGTCAGCCTGGCTGCCTCCATGTGGCCCTCTGCTGCCCCTAGTCAGTGGGGAGCAAAGGTGGAAAAGACCCCAGAGTAAGACCCCACAATCCCAGGAGGGGGAATGGATGGGATTTTAGCCCCATCCACCAGTGGATGGTTGTTGCACGAGGCAGCCATCTGCAGCCCAGATTGGCTGAGACCCAAGAGGGGAGTGGGATGGCACATGCACAGACATCTGGGCCCCTCCCCAAAACAGGGTGGTACAGGCATGCAGGTGGGCAAGGGGGGTGCGCAGGGGGGGATGCCCCTTCCATTTCACTCTCCTGCTAATCTTCAGGAGGAGCAAGAACATATATAACACAAACCCCATGACAGAACAGGTGAGGGACCAGGTAAAAATCCAGCCACAGCCTGAACTGGACACAGCATATGGACAATTGAAAAGAAGCAATGACGCAAGACAGGAGAAACATCTATAGAGACATGATATCATGAAGTGCACCTATGTGTTCACTGGGTCTGGAAGACCCAAGACTCATTTCGGTGATGTCTTCTGGAGAGCAAAGTGCCCCTCCCCACACTATGGGAGAGGAGAGGAAGGCCAAAGACTGGGGGCATCAGCCTCACAGCAAAGATGCAAACTGAGGCATAGGAGATAATCTACAATGGCCAATCACAATTGCCTGTATCCACAGAGAAACTTCTTCAACAGTACTGGCAGGGGGTGAGGCCCCCTAAATCTGATGCCAGAACCATTAGGCAAAGCAGCAAAACAACAGACATGGGATTGGAGAAGACAGCCTCCAGCGAGAAAACATGGAAAGACCACAAATAAATATCGACTGGCTGCCCAATGCAAACTTAAGACTGAAAACCTACCATCAAGGTTTGCCTGGTTCTAAGAACACAATCCCTGACCCAATGAAAGAACACTACCACAGAAAGAAAGATCTAATTGACTTAGCACAGACTAGCAAACAACAAAGAGTAGGGCATGAGAGAATGGAGGGGGCACCTGAGGGGGGGAGGTATGCCAAAAACCATTTACTGAGGTTGTGATTTAAAGAATGAAAATAAAGCCTGAAAAAATGACAGTGAGACACCATCTCACTTCAGTGAGAAGGGTCTATATCAAAAATTAAAATCAGATACAAACTAGGAATGACAAGCATTGATGAGAGTACAGAGAAAAAGATACCCGTGTACACTGTTCATAGTAATGCAGACTTGCCCAAACCCTATGAAAATGAGTATGGAGATATCGTAATACTAAAAATAGATCATATGACCTAGCAATTCACTCTTAGATGTCTACCACAGAATACCAGATCACTAATGTGAAGGAATATATGCACGCTTACGTTCATTATACCATTATCTACAATAGCCAAATTATGGAACCAACCTAAAGGACATTCGACAGAGCAGCAGGTCAAGATGATATGGTATATATACACAATAGACTACTGCTCAGTTATAAAAAAAAGATGAATGCATGCTATTGCAGCAACATTAATGGAACTGGAGGGGATTATCCTATGCAAAATAAGTCAGAAGGAGAAAGGCAACTACCACATGATTTCACTCATATGTAGAATATAGAAAGAAAAAAGAACTGACAAAACAAAACAAACCCAACAAATGTGATAGCAGAATTAAAGTTACTAGAGAAAGAAGACTTGTGGGAACAAAGGGGGAGGGGCCCAAGGACCTAAGGTAAAGGACTAGGAGTGCTTTGATGGTTAGAGTAAAGAAAAAAGAACTGACAAAACAAAACAAACCCAACAAATGTGATAGCAGAATTAAAGTTACTAGAGAAAGAAGACTTGTGGGAACAAAGGGGGAGGGGCCCAAGGACCTAAGGTAAAGGACTAGGAGTGCTTTGATGGTTAGAGTTTGTGGTGACAGATATTTGAGGAAGAGTGATTCTATGCCCCTAAGCAATATATTGTGTTGTAAACCAATATTACCTCAGGAGTAAGGGAGGAGGGAAAAGGTGGGGGGGAGGGGAAGGAGGAGAGAGATTGGGTGGGGGATGGGAGAGGGGAGGAAGAGAGAGAGAGACAGAGAGAGAGAGAGAGAGAGAAAGAGAGGTGTTGGTTATATAATAGTGGAAGAAATTGCCAAATAATATACACAATAAACTTAAATGTAAGATTAGATTGATTTACATCAAATATTAAAAATTACTACAGATGACAAAATTGTGAATGATATTTTTCAGCTTATTAGTAGTAGCTTTAACTTAGTTAGCTTAATTAATTAGCTTAATTAGAACTGTAAGGACAAAAATATTTTAAAGAATTTACAATTTCCTTAAGTATTTACACTAGTCAGTCAACATATATCTAGATCTAAACAGCCAAGTATAGTGCCAATTGTTTGGTTGCATAGTTACCTGCATTATTTTTATTTTGACAGAAGAGTTTATGACAGCACAATTATTTAAAGTGGAAAAATAAAACCCCATAGAGAAATTTCTGAATCCTTGACCATGGGGGGGAGGTGGGAGGTGGGGAGTCTCTGAAAGGCACTTTTAGGTATAACCCCTAAGACTTTTCACATATCTATTCTATCCTGTGTGATTGGTATTATCCAGAGTTCAAGTTCATAAAGACGGAAATCTGAAGCAAAGCTTTACAAGGGCATGAGAGGGCCAAGTGTTACAGCTGGAGACCTTTCTTCTCAGATACAAAATAGTGCAGATTTCAAATCGGACTTAGTTCCTTTAGCCATAAAATAGTATCAGCCTGCTTATTACCAAGCACAACAATCTAAATTTTATAATTTTTTCCTCTTTTAATTTACTCATTATGTAATAATAACAAGATAGAAAAGTTACTAGATATACCAGTTTTATATTTAGAAGTAGAGCCACCATAACTTTGAGTGCTTTGCTGGAAGCTTGAAAGAAAATTACAAAGAAAGAGAGATAGGGATTTGAGGGGATAATATCCTAGATGGTAGGTTGGTATCTGGATTAGGAAGAAATAATTCTGGGAGCCACCAGACTTTAGAAATGAAGTTGTGTATTCGACTCAACATTCAGGTACTCTACCAGGTGGGGGATACCAAGATTTGTAAACCACAAGCTCTGCCTCAATGGACTTTCACAATCCAAACTGTAATTTTTAAGTTGGCTCATCAAGTATAATATTTCTGAAAATATTAAAACCTCACAGTAAATGTTGTATCTGAAAAGATCAGAAATATCTTTTTCTACAGAAAAAGCCTACCCTTCAGTCATGTAAAGTCATAAGATCTCTTTTACGGAAATAAGCCTTTATTTCTTTTGGGTAAAGCCTAGCAGTAGAATGACTAAGCAACATGGAAGGTTGTACACTTACCTTTTTAAGAAAATAGACTGTGGTGAAAGACAATGGGTCCCTTGGTATTGGGTTGTGGGCACTAACATATATTTGAAGAGACTGGAACCTACATCTGTGAATCACATAACGTGTTGTAAAGTAATGTTAAATAAATAAACAAATATATATGTATATATGTAACATTACTTTACAACATGGTATAACCCCTACATATATATATATATGACCCCTACACACACATATATATATATATAACCCCTACACACATTTATACATATAAGTGTATATTTATATACATAAATAAATAAGAACTACCAAAGAGTTTTGCAGTATAACCCCTACATATATATATATATATATATATAACCCCTACACACTACATATATATATAACCCCTACAAACATTTATACACATTTATACATATAAATGTATATTTATATACATAAATAAATAAGAACTACCAAAGAGTTTTGCAGGATGGTACATTTTGCCTTGGTTCTGTGGTTGCTATTGGGTTGAAAAATAACAGACTCTAATAACAAGAGTATGTTAAATATATCAGCACCCTAAACATAAGTAAAACATGGATTTTTCCATGTGGCATGCCCTGCTCCTAATCATATTTTCTTGGGGTCTCTGAAACAAAGTAGATTAGGACCATGTTACATTAGTCTTAGTCATTCATTTTGTCACTTTTTTCACCCATGTGACAACTATTCTACATTTTAAAAAGTTATTTGTATTTAAGTCAATCTGAATTGAATTACTTTTTTAAAAACCTTAGCTCTATTTGAGTAATAAAATCATGGCTGCAATGTACAAATTGCATTTTCCTGGATAAATTAAAAAATGATTAAAAATATTCATCAACATGCTACCTACAAAGTTGTAACACACCCCAGCTGTAGCACAGACACTGGGACGGAACTCTGGGATTGTGCCACCTGTGTACAGATTCCAACCATGGGGTTCCCACCTGTGTGACTCTGGAAAACCTCTCTGTGCCTTGTTTTCATTATCTATACTAACTTTCTAGGTTTGTTGTATGAAGTAAATGCTTGAATACAACATCCAAAGTACTTAGGACAGAACAAATCTTTTATAAATACTAGCTGACATCAACCCTTATTATACCACAAATTGGGATTATTCCAGGACAAAGAACCAAGAACCTCCCTGGAGGGCATTATCTATTTACAACCATGTTGGCCAGAACAGATCTGGGTTCTTTGATAGATGCTATGAATGTTTTGAGAATCTGTCATTTGAAAAACCCCAACCAAGAAATATACTTGAACACTGCTACAGCTGCCTCTTGTCTGATGGTGAGGTCACATGCCTTTGTCTGACTGTAAGTATTGAAATGAGAGAGGCTTTAGATGTACAGGTTTGACTTCTTTCTAAGAAGTCACCAAATAGAAGGCTTCTTGTTCACTTACTTGTTAAAAAGGAGAAAATACAAAGTTGATGATTTAACAAAATGACCTGGGAGAACTTAAAAACCAAACTGGCAAGAAGAAAGTCTGAAATGCCAACCCTTTGTTTATATCACCTTTCTTTGTTTATTTCTCCATTCATAGTTGCAGCTGATGGTGTAGATGCAGCATATTCCCTGCCTAAGGCCAAACTCCAAATGTGCTTGTGTTTGTAAACATCATTGATTCACTGAGTCACTTAGACTCCAAAGTATAATTTTGTGAGTATGAACATCAGGGTCTAGACACAATAAAATGTAATCTCAAATACCATTTATATTTGAAAGTAATTGCATAGACTATTTATGTGAAAGCATATTCCAGCCTTCTGAAAAAGGGGCTAACTGGTTAGGTGAAGTCTTAGGTGGGAAATTTTATTTCTAGTGTATCATTACTATTTGTTTACACCATTCCTCATTTGGATAATCACAGCAAATCACACGTGCATGTGTACATGCACACACACATACACATGCCTGTATACACATACACCTTTATATGCACACAAAGAGACATACATACCGTAATACCTATTTCTTGAGCAAATTTAAGGAAAGGAAGAAACAGCCAGTCTCTCAATATGCAGATGTTTTCCAACACGCTCTGGAGATACAAAATTTGAATGTGCTCTGTATTTCTTTACAAAATTATTTTGCCTATTCTGTAATCACAGTTGTGATCTGTTCTTCAAAACATTACTTCTAATAGCTGAATTAACATATACACATCTTGATTATTTGGGGGTATAGAAATAGGAAATTTTTCTATGGGAATTTGTTATTGAATAATAAATATCAATTTAATTATTATTAAATAGTATGCATGTATAAAAATCATACATCATACTTACAGATGATTTGATCTTTTAAGCATCTGACAGGGTTTAAAGGGTCCTGGAAGAGATGGATTGTTCTGATCCTTCCAGTTTCATCTTTGTCCCTCTCATTTTTACCCCTTGCTTTCCAATCAACCAATATTAAGGAATTGCTTCAGATGTAGCCCAGTCCTCTTTCTGACACTTTAGCAACTTTCATACATTCTGTTCCATCTGTCCAGAAGACACAGCAACCCCATCTCTACCTGCTTCTTCCAACTATGTTTTGTTTACAGCCTAGTGTAAACATCAGTTCATTCATTCACACAGTCTCTTACTCATTTACTTGTTCATTCAAGTAATAGATACTTATTGAATATTCTGCTAAACTCAGGCACTACATTAAATATTGATGAGAAGAAAAGAGATGAAGCCCTCACATTCATGGAATTTGCAATCCACTGAAAAAGATGAATAATAATTATATAAACTCATATACAACACAATTCTGACAATCAATGAAACTACCAAAAGAGAGGAAAATAAGAAGGGTTTAATTTAAATAAGCCTGGGGTGAGATAGGGGAAGTAAGGAAGGCCTCTAAAATGTAGCAGATCATTGCAACTTGAAAATTAAAGCAAACAAATTAGAGCTTTCCACATAGAGAAAAAAGTAACACCAAAACCCTGACCTTCTTCATAAGACCACTTCTATAGTTTATGCTTTTATAGCACCCTATATTCTTTCATATCATTAATTGCAATAAAAATTAAACAACTGAACATATAATCCTGGCAGATGGCATAAAGATTAAAAAACTTTCTTTACCTCAGTAAAAATAGTTTAAAGAAAAAAAACTTCTAACATTCCCACCACACGGAAAGAAATGGAACTATGGGGTAGTGAGGCTGTTAAGCGGCATTATGAGGGTAATCATTTTGTAGCATACTCAGATAATGATACATCAAATTATCATGTGAGACATTTAAAACTAATTAAATTTATCAATTACAAATTTTTCAGAAAGAAAAACTATACAAGCATAAGACAATCACAAGAAAAGGCATTCAACACTATTACTCATTAAGGCAAGCAAAAACCCTTTGTCAGTCTTTTATTTGTCTAACATTACTTTATAACACTGTAGATGATTCAGAGGTGTAGACTCAAAACTCTTCAAATATAAGTTACCACCCACAGCCACCACCAAGTCACCCATGGTTCTCTATCATGGTTCATCTTAAAGAGGTAAGCATACACGGCCATATGACTTAGCCATTTTATATTTTATTAATTGAAAATAAATAAAAGTATTTTTCCATAAAATACTTCTTCATGAATGTACTAAGTAGCTTAATTTATAATCACTGCAAAGTGAAAAAAGGAAAAGACTAACCTTGTTATCTTGACAAGAAATGAATGTCTAAGTAGCAGCACAATTCATGCTGTGGCATACTGTTCAACAGTGGACAGGAATGAACCGCTCACAAGTCTCACAAATATGTATAAATTTCAAAATGATCCCTACAGAAATTCAGAAATGAATAATATACACTCTGATTCTATATCCATGAAAATCTAAAATATTCAAAGAAATTATAATGTTAGAAGCAGACCAATGATTACCTGGGGACTGAGAAGTATGAGACACTGGCAAATACTGGGAGGGACCAACGGTCATGTCAAATGACATAGGACATTTTTGTCAGGATGCGTATGCCCAATGTATTAATAGTAATTTAAAATCTGACATGTTCATGATGGACAACTTACTGTCACCAGTTATATTTTAATAAAGCTGTACAAAAAGAGAAAAAAATAAACACTTATTTGGAAAATACTCCAAATACGCCATGTTCACTGGACTTTCATAAGCTCTGTAATGATGCTGCCATTTTCTCTGCTGTTTCCCAAAGACTAAGCACAGGCCCTCATCCATGATGTGTGCTGATCAAAGGTTTGACAATGCATTGTGGGTGGGAATTAAACAGTGTGTTGGTTGCAGAGGTCAGGATAGGAGGCACTGCATTGTCTTTGTTAATCAAAATCAGAGCTCTACTTAAATAGGTGCAAAGAAATTAATTCCACTCTTTCCATTAGAAAAATATATATATATACACACACATATACATATACTAAAGTATGCATGCTGTGAGAGACCGTGCATAGCATCCCTGAAGAGCACAGGTCAGAATATGTAAACCCTGACTCATTTTAAATTCATATAAGTTTGCTTTGGTTAATAAAAACTCCCATCCAAACTGTAAACTCTATGTGGCATACTGTCCTCCTAGCACACAGTAGGTTTTTAAATATTTGTGCAATATATGATGAATGAATGCATGAATGAATGGAAGAAAATGTTTAAGTTACATTTAGCTTTCAAATTCATGTATGCAGCAATAGCCATTGAGTTCCAACCAAGTATGTGGAGTTTGCTGGATGTTGGGAATACAATGGTTGATCTCAAAGAACTCACCAAACTCAAAAGAGAAGAAAAAGCAAGATTTACAAAAGTAGCATTGAAAAAGCCAAAATTGGAACTACTAAGTTGAAAATGGGAGAGAGAGGAAATAGAGGCAGTATCTAGGTCCAGGGAGGGAGTAGGTGTGGAGGGGGAAGTACCCATCAGACTTTTTAAGAGGTAGTGCTAGTTCTATGCTGCATAGGATGGGTAGGAGTTAGCCACATATGCAAGCAAAGGAAGAGCATTCCTCCCAGTTATTTTAGAATTTTAGCTGTTGATAATGAAGACTAAATTATTTGGCCATTCTGCCTTTTCAGCCATATGGGAATTGCCTCCCCAATATGATATGTGCTATTGAATTTTTCAGACAAAACTGTTTCAGACTGAGTTAGACTGCTGAATTACCTGCATTACAACAGAATATGAGACCTCACTCATTTGATACATAATTAAAGGGTCTGAATTGAAGATAGAATTGTCTTCCTTAAAGAGAAGGTAATTTTTTGTTTTTGTTTACATCCTCACTGATCTGTGCTTTCTTTTAGACCTGAATGGATTTAGGGAGGAGTTTTGTTCATGGAAGAAAATTTCTAAGACAACAGTAGCTTGAAATTTACTCATGATGTTAAAATTGTGGCGAATGTGGTAGAAATGATTTAATGTGACTGAGACCTGTTTGTTGTGAATTGCTAATTAGTATAATTATTAACATTCAGAGAATTGCAAAGCAGGAAATTTTCAGCCTTGACTGCTTATCATTCACATGACAGTACTAAATTAAAATAAAATAGCACAGCCACAGAATAAGTAACAAAATGTTCTATAAAATTCCTCAGTAACAATCTACTAAAGAACTATGGAAATTGTTCAGCAATACAGATTGCCATTTTATTCCATTTCCATCAAATTTTTCTTTTAATTTTAGAAAGAGTGCTTTGTAAAGAGGAATATCTACAAAGGCTGTATATTCAATTCATTTTGATCACAGTGCAAGAACATATCTGCAACATAAGGTCTTTCTACCAGCCCTGAAATATCCTTTATTAAATATAATGTTGAATCTCCTTTTTAGCTCAACAAAAGCTAAGAATTGTATTCTAAAGAAATCAACTTATTCTTAGAATAAAATTCATGGAAATACTCAGGCATGCTGAATATTATAAAGAATTTTTCCTAATGTCTATCAAAAAAAAGAGAAAAAGAATATTCACACAAAAAAACATCAGACAAGTACTATGAAATTGCTTTCTATCTGAGATTCAATTCAAAATTATTAAACTAAAATTAATACTTATCCTTGAGCTGAGAGAGTTGAATCAAACCCAGAACAGACGTCTGATTTGGAAAAGTTTTAATTTAAATCAAAAAGAAAACTCAAATCCGTACTTTCCTATTTTGTTGAAATTTCTCTTGAGTTATATCCAAGACAGAATAAGTTGGGTTAAAAAAGCACCAGTTAATGAGTTGACACCCTTCACATCCTATCCGAGTCCTAGGCTATGAAAATAGGAATGAGATTGTTGGAAATTATAGCCTTCACTGTGTAAGATAGAGTGAGATGTATCAAAATGAGCTGATATGACTCCCTAAAATGTGTCTGACCCACCATAGGTGTTATAGTGAGAATTTTAATATCTAAGCACACATAGAGCACATTAACTAATGTAGTTTTTAGAACCACAGAATAAGGCTTCATGCTCTGTTTTCAAAGCTGAAAAATAACATATATATTTATACTGAGTATATTTTAAAATTGATAAGGGATAGTTTCATTCATTCACTCATTTAACTCTGATTGATTAGATCTTCCATGCCACCTGTATTTAGTATTAGAAATGTAAAAGAATGAGAGAGAGAGAACACTCGCATTGCGGTGTTTTGATCCAGGAAATCATGATTTTTTTAATGGTAATCCAATGACTAAAAGGTTTAGTTTATAAGGATCAAACATTAATAAATTGATTCCATGAATCATTTTTGAGTTAATTCCAGAAGTGAAGTAATTCCACAAATTACTTCAATATACTTTTTCATCCTTGAGCTTCACCACTGTAGTATAACATAGAGTATAAAGAGCATTCAGATGATTAGAATTAGAAAACATTTGGACAATCATAAAGAAACCAGAAGCTACTAAGTTTGCATAAGTATTATAAACAATAGTAATAGTGCCAATAAAAGGAAACAACCATCAGAGAAGGTTGTTTGCAGGTTCCAGAAAAGAATTAGGTTCAATCATGAACAATGGAGAGAAATTTAGTACACTTAGAGGAGAAACAATTCCTTAGCTACACCTGACAAAAGATTTTATCATTTTAATGCATTAGTGGAAGTTAAAATCATTGTTCTGAAGTCATCACAATTTGTCATATGATAATATACACAGCTCTTACGGTATACAATGGATTTGTCCATTCTCAACTAGACATCTTTACAATCTTTATAAATTCCAAATTAAAGGAACACTCCAACTGTTATTGTAAACAAATGCCTGACTCCCTTCTGATGATGATGTTTTCAATTTCCCTGTGCCCAAAGGAAACCTTTCTTTCAGGCAGTCAGAAATTATTTTAAAGATATTATAAGGGGATTATAGTTATGTGGCTATTTTATACATTTTTCTAAATGTTTGGCTTACAACTTTAGTATTATATAGCATCCTGTCCAGTTTTGCTCTGAAATTTCCTTGGAAGATGTCCTCTTTGTTAAGTAAGTTGCTTAACCGATCCATGTGACCCATGGATACTGGACAAAGGAGGGAAACTGTGAACTCTCCCCAAATGACAATCATATTTCTGACAATATTTTAGGTTTTAAGTATTTGTTTTCATACCAATTAACTTTGTTCAACCTCTACTTTATTTCACTTGTTTTAAACTTTGTTTAATTTAATCTGCTTCTTGGTTTGATTGTCTAAACTATCTTCTCCTTTGGTGTGAACCCATAAAAATGTCACTGCCCACTGCCCTTGACTGTGAATTAGAGCTACCATTCCATCTACTTCTTGCACCTGAAAAAATAAGAAACCGCAGAACTAAAACTGAAGCCTGTCAGGATTAGACCCTCCTGGAAAGTATAATTTAACTGAAATAAAGTCATCCTTCCATTGTGCTAAAACTTAACATGTGATTTTTTCCCCCTTACCCTTTTCACTTTTGGTGCTTTAAATCTATACTTTCTGGGACAAAAAAAGTATATTCACCCTTCTCCATTTTCTCTCTTGTATTCTTCATACCTGCTTCTACGTATTGCCCTGGTCAATAATGTTATCTTAGGCTGCACTGCGCTGCTGTTTTAGGTAATTAATGAGTTCTTCATTTGTATATAGTATTTTACAATACAGAAAATCTAAAATTTCTGTTTGGTTCTTTTTTCAAGTTTAGTATTTAGTCTACAGAGTGCCATTTCCTGCTAGAATTTTTAAACAATGATTGCTTTCCATTTTTAATTTGGTATTTTGCCATTTTAATCTGTTTTATACTCTAATAAGTTGTATTTCCATATATGTTTCTCTTATCTATCGACTGAGTCATCTGATTCCCATATATAATGTCTCAATCTTTATATACCTACTCATCTTTGACAAATGCAAAGAACTATGATGGATGTATTGCTAAAAGATATTATAGCAAATATTTTGTTAGAAGCAATGCAAAACTGTGGATCAACATTTTAAAGTAATGAAAGCAAAAAATGTCAACCTAGCAAAAATGTGTTTCAAGTATTAAGGCAAAATAGAAACATTTTCAGAAACACAAAAACCAAAATAAGTAATCACCAAGAAACCTGTTATATAAGAAATGTTAAAAGAAAACCCTGCAGGCAGAAGGAAAATGATACCAGATAGTAATATGAATATACACAAAGGACAAAAGAGCAACAGAAATGGAAAGTAAGTGCGTAAGTATATATATAAATTTTAAATTAAATATCACTTTAATATATAATTGGAAGTTTAAACAAATAATGATACTATATATGGCATTAAACATATGGTTTTTTAGGTATACAATAATACATGTAAAATAAAAAATGACATCAAAACAAAGTAGAAGAAATAATACTTTAGCTATAAAGTTCTTTAAAAGTAGGAGCTTATACTACATAGTAATACACTAAAGTATTAAAGATCTGTTAATTAGTTTAAGATAGATACTATAATCTTGAACATTTGAAACAAACATTAAGAAAAGGCTATAGTGAATAAGTACACAATGATAGGACAGATTCATTAAAAGGTAAAAAAAAAAAATTGCATACTCAATCCAAAGGAAGGCAGAAAAGAAGGAAAGGGGAACAAAGAATAAAAGTGACAGAAGACAACTAGTAAGATTTTAGATTTAAATCCAATTACATTAAATAGAAACATTAAGTATTAATGGTCAAAATATCCCAATTAAAATAAAAATTTGTCATATTAAATTATAAGAAATATTTAACATGCTGCCTACACAAAACCCATTAAAAAGTACCTAAAAGTAAAAGGATTAGAAAAGATATATTTTGGCAACACTAGCTCAAAAAAAACCTGGAGTGACTATATTAATACCAAAGTAAGATTTAAAACAAAAGATAGCACTGGGATGAAAAAGGATCACTGCATAATGAAGAAGGGGTTAATTCATCCAGGGAATAAAATAATTCTACAAGTCTATGCATCTAATAATAAAACATTATAATATCTGGAGAAAAACTGATGCAACTACAAGCAGAAATAGATAAACTCAGTTAAAATCAAAATTTCAATGCACTTCTTTCAACATTAGATAGAAAAAATAGTAAAGACAGACAAGAATTTGAACAACATTATCAACAAGCTTTTCTAATTGATATTTATAGACGATCTCTACAAGTTATAGTAGAAAACATATGCTTTTCAAGGACACAGGTAGCACATATCAAGAAATATTTTAAGGGCTTAGTAAGTTCTCCATAGATGTGATCAATATATCAAATTATATCTATATATATCACATACATTTATAAAACATAATTTTAAGTATTATAAGTTTATCAGGTAAGTATAAATGAGGGTAAAAATTACATATAAGTGATCCAGGAAAAAACAGGTATTTTATGGAAAATAAATAACTGAATATCTTTAAAGATATAAGACACATGAATAGGATAGTTCAGTATTTTAAGATATCAGGTTTTCCCAATTAATATGACATTAAATCAGTTTTAATCACAGTCCAGGTAAGTTTTTCAAGGAACTGAAAAATTTGATAACTAAAATTTCTACAGATGAGTAAAAATCAAAGAATTAAGAGGGGAGTCCATATGATGAATAAGAAGTGGCTTACCTTTTCAGATATCAAGACCTATTATCCAGCCATAACAACTAGAGCTATCTAGTATTGTTCATGTAGTAATAGAAATTTCACTACAGGTAAAGTTTGCAGATTGCACAAATAGACCTACCCCTATAATCAAACTTGATAAATGAAAAAAGTGGTAAAGCATTACAGAGAACCAAACAAACATGAAGAACAGGTTATACACAAGAGAAATGAAATAGGTTTGCCTCTTTACATCCTATACAAACATCAACTCACAGGTTGATTTAAATATGAAAAACATTTTTTAAACAATATATTAAAAGCATTAAGGACAGAGAATAATACATTTGAAGAGCAAAGAAGTAAATTGATTCACAAAACTCATCATAAAGAAAGGACGTGAATAAATGGGACACTAATAGTGGGATTCAAAGTCTATGCATTCACTATAAAACAACTTGGAACTATCTCACACATGTCAACATTCATATAACCTACAACCTAGCAAGTCTACTCTCAGGAAATTTTACACGTGTGCGCTTGAAGATATGTTAAAAAAAATGACTGTATTAATGAAACTAGAAACAAGAGATAAAATACTATTCCATGTTTACAGATTAGGCTAGTACACAACCATGAACCATTACAAACATGAACAATTACAAACAAGTAACATATACGGGTGAATCAAAGAAATTATTAAGCAAATTTCGTCATACTACATACATTTTATATAATTTTTATAAAACTCAAAGCAAACAAAACTAAATGTACTATTCTAGTTTTTAAGTTGACTCACATAATTTATATTAATATTTTACATCATAACCTACATATAATTTTTTATATTTTTAAAAATTTATTTATATATAAATTTCACATCTTTGAAATCCCAGGGATTTTTCCCCCCAAACTTCCCACCATTCCCTCCCTTTCTCCCAGCCCCAAGTTATGCGCTTCAGTTTGGTGGTTAGCTTGTTTTGACTTTTCCTCATGGCTTTTGTTTATTTTTCCCTATATCCCATATATTAGTGAAACCATTTGGTTTCTGTCTTTTTCTTTTTGACTTGTTTGCTAATACGATTTCTTCTAAGTACATCCATGTTATCATAAGATCATCAAATTCATCATTTTTAATTGATGAGTAATATTCCATTGTGGCTATATACCACATGTTTTTCATCCAGTCATCTGTTCCAGGGCATTCAGGTTGCTTCCAAGTCCTTGCAATTATAAATAGTGCTGCAGTAAACATCCAGGCATAGGTATCTCTTTGTACCCACATTGAGGTCTCTTTTGATTAGATTCCCAAGAGAGCAATTGCTGGATCAAATGGTAGGTCCATTTTCATTAATTTGAGGGTCCTCCACACAGTTTTCCATAGTGATTGGACCAGTTTACATTCCCACCAGCAGTGTAAGAGTGTTCCTTTCTCTCCACATCCTAGCTAGCACTTGTTCCTGTTCCTTGGATGTGGCCCATTCTTACTGGTGTAAGATGGTATCACATTGTGGTTTTGATTTGCATTTCCCTTGTTGCTAGTGATGTTGAACAATTTTTCATGTGCCTGTTGGCCATTTGTATTTCCTCTTTGGAGAATTGTCTTTTGAGTTCTTCTCCCCAATTTTTGATTGGGCTTCTTGTTTTGCTTTTGTTTAGTTGTGTGAGTTCCTTCCTTGTGGTTCTTCATAATTAAACCCTTATCACTCCTGTGGAGGGGAAACATTTTTTTCCATTTGGTTGGGCTTCTTTTTGTTTTTTTCTGTTGTCTCTTTTGCTGTACAGAAGCTTTTTAGTTTGATGTAGTCCCATCTGTTTGTTTTCCTTCATTTTTTTTGCCATCTCTAGATGTTACCAGAAAGAGATCTCTGAATTGTAATTCATGGAGGGTTTTGCCCAAGTTTTCCTCTATATGTTATGGTTTCAGGTCTGACATCTAAGCCTTTTATCCACTTTGAATTGATTTTTGTACATGGTGTGAGGGAACTGATCTTGGTCCATTTTTTTCACATGTTTTAGACCAATTTTCCCAGCACCACTTATTGAAGAGGTTACAATGTAATTTTTTTGTTACAATGTAAATTTTTCACTCCTTTGTCAAAGATTAGTTGACGATATATGTGTGGTTTTATTTCTAGGCACTCAATCTGTTCCATTGGTCTGATTGTCTGTTTTTGTACCAGTACTAAGCTATTTTAATTATTATGGCTTTGTAGTATAGTTTGAAGTTTGGAATTGTAATACCTCCATTCTCTTTTTTTTATGGTCAGGAGGCTTTTTGATATTCAAGGTTTTTTGTTATTCCATATGAATCTCAGTAACTTTTGTTCTGTATCTTTGAAAAATGTCATTGGAATTTTTATCGGTATTGCATTGAATCTGTAGATTGCTTTTGTCAGAATGACCATTTTGATGATATTAATTCTTCCAATCTATGGGCAGGGAATGTCTTTCAATTTCCTTATGTCTTCTATCTCTTTTCACAGCATTCTAAAGTTTTCTTTGTATTGTTCTTTCACTCATTTTGTTAGGTTCATTCCTAGGTATTTAATTTTTTTTTTTTTTTGGTGTGATGCTAAATGAGATGGTTTTTCTGATTTCTTCTTCTATTTGACTTTTTTGTGTATAGGAAAGCTACCAACTTCTGTGTGTTGATTTTGTATCCAGCTAGCTTACTGAACTGGTTTTTTATTTCAAGCAATTTTTCTGTGGATTTTTTTGGGTTCTCTATCTAGAGAATCATATCATTAGCATATAATGATAGCTTCGGTTCCTCTTTACCTATTTGTATCCCTTTTAGGTCTTTCTCTTGCCTTATATTCCTAGCTTGAACTGCCAGCAAAATGTTAAAGAGTAGTGGAGAGATTGGGTATCCTTACCTGGTTCCTGATCTTAATTGGAATGATTTCAGTATTTCCCCGTTTAGGATGATGTTTTCCATAGGTTTGTCATAGATGGCTTTTATTATGTTGAGGTAAATTCCTTTAATCCTCAATTTTTCAAGGGCTTTTATCATGAATTAATGCTGGACTTTGTTGAATGGTTTCTCTGCATCTATTGATATATATGATCATGTCGCTTTTGTTTTTCTCTTTGTTGATGTGGTGTATTATGTCAATTGATTTCCGAATGTTGAACCATCCTTGTGTCCCTGGAATAAATCCCACTTGGTCATGGTGAATAAAGCTTTTTAAGCATCATTGGATTCGATTTGCCAGGATTTTGTTTTGCATCTGTGTTCATTAGGGAAATTGGCTATAGTTTTCTTTCTTGGTGCCATCCTTATTTGGTCTTGGGATGAGCTTGATGTTTGCTTCATAGAATCGTTTAGCAGTTTTCCTTCTTTCTCAATTTTTTGGAACAGCTTTAGTAGTGCAGGCATTATTTCTTCTTTGAATGTCTCGTAGAATTCATTTGTAAAGCCATCAGGTCCTGGGCTCTTGTTTTTAGGTAGAGTTTTGATGACTACTTCAATTTTGTGGCTTGTGATTGGTTTATTTAAGTTCTCTATATCTTCTTTGTTTAATTTTGGGGAGTTGTATCTTTCTAAGAATCTATCCATCTCATCCAGGTTGTTGTATTTATTTCCATATAGTTCATAGTAATCTGTTATTATCCTTTGGATTTCTTTTGTATCTGTTGTAATTTCTCCTCTTTGATTTGTGATTCTGTTTATTTGAATTTTCTCTCTGTGAGCTTTGCAAGGGGCTTATCAATTTTATTTATTTTTTCAAAGACCCAGCCTTTGGTTTCTAAGGTATTTATTACTTCTTTCATTTTTGTTATTTCTTGTCCTCTGCTGAGTTTTGGGGTTTTGTTTTTGTTTTGTTTTTAGTTGTTGCTCTTATTCTAATTTTTCTACTTTGTTTTTTTTGTTGTTGTTGTTGTTTTTTTGGTTAGTTTCTTGGTTTTTGATATGGGCCTGTATTGCTATGAACCTTCCTCTTAGATATGCTTTTGCTGCATCCCAGACATTTTGGAATGTTGTGTCTTCTTTGTCATTTGTTTTGAAGTAAGTTTGAATTTCTACTTTAATTTCTTAAATTACCCCTTCAGTTAGTAGCATGTTGTTCAGTCTCCAAGTGTTTAATGTTCTTGCTTTCTTTTCATTGTTGATTTCTAGTTTGATACCTTTATGGTCTAAGAAAAAAAGCTGGTATTATTTTAATCTTTGTATACTTAGTCATGTTTGCCTTGTGGCCTAGTATGTGGTCAATTTTGAGAATGATCAATGTGCATTTGAGAAGGTGTATTCTTTTCCTTGTGGGTGTAGTGCCCTGTAGATATCTTTTAAGTCCATTTTGTCTAGGTCTTCTTTTAAGGCTTTTGTGTCCTTGTGTAGTTTGTGCTTTTTTTGATCTGTACTTTGTTGAGAGTGGGGTGTGAAGCCTCCTACTAAATATGTGTTTTCATCAATATTTGTTTTCAGTTCTCTTAGTAGCTGTCTTATGAGTCTTGATGCACCCTCATTTGGTAGGTATATGTTGATAACTGTTATGTCTTTTCGGTTGACCCTGGAACCATTAGGTAGTGACCTTCTTTATCCTTTGTTACTTTTTAAATTTTGAAATCTCTTTTGTCTGCTATAATAGCTACCCCTGCCTTTTGGTGGGGGACATTTGGTTGTAGAATTGTTTTTCATCCTTTACCTTCAATGTATGCTTGCCTTTTGGGTTCAGATGTGTTTCTTGGAGGCAGCAAAATGTTGGGTTCTATCTTTTAATCCATCTGCAACTCTGGGTCATTTGATTGGTGAGTTTAGCCCATTGACATTTAGAGGTTCTAAAAATGGCCCATTGATGTTTGAGGTTCTAAAAATGGGTTCCTGGTGGTCATTTGGGGGTTCTGTTTTAGTTTCTTTCTTTTCTTTTTATTATTCATTCTTTTAATTCTTCTGTGGGTTTCGGTCTTAGGGCTTCTTGCAGGAGTTCTTGGATTGGGGATTTGGGGGTAGCAAATTTCTGGAGGTTTTTTTTTTTTTGTCTGAGAAGGTTCTAATTTTTCCTTCATAAAGGAAGGACAGTTTTGCTGGGTAGAGTATTCTCAGTTGGCACTTTTTGTCTTTGTGTGTTTTGAAGATGTGGTCCCATTCTCTCCTTGCTTGGAGTGTCTCTTCTGAGAAATCTGAGGTCAGTCTAAATGGTTTTTCTTTGTAGGTTATATGTTTCCTCTCTCTTGTTATTCTCAGAATTTTTTATCTTTGGCTCTTGAAAGTTTTACTATAATGTGTCTTGCAGTGTTTCTTCTTTCATTAAAGTAGTTTGGTATCATTTTTGCTTCCTGTATGTCTATTTTCATTTCTTTCTTCAGGTTTGGGAATTTCTCCTCCATTATTTCATTGAAAATCTTTGCAGATCCTGTTTCTTCTCCTTCTGGGATTCCAATTACAATTATATTTGTTTTCTTTGGGGTATCTGATAGATCTCTGATTTCTTTTTCTGCTTTCTTACTTTGTTTTTCTCTCTCTTTCTTCATCCTCTCTACTTCTGTATCCTCTAGTGTGCTGATTCATTCTTCTATTTCTTTTAATCTGCTTTCCTGACTTTTCCCTGCATTTTTGAGCTCCTCTAATACACTGTATCTCCTGCAGCTTCTTACTTAGGACTTCAATTTCATTTTTCTGTTGTCAATGATATTGCTCATATGCTGCATTCTTTTCTACACTTTTCTGCTACTTCTTTTAGTTCACTGAAAGCTTCTAACCACTTGCTTTCCCTTTTTCCCCCTCTTCCTTGGTCTCTTTGTGTACTTTTATCATGTTGTTTCTGAATTCTTTGTCTGACAAATGAAGCATTTCTTCCATGTCATTCATGTTGGTGTCTGCAGAGTATTTATCCTTTGGTGGTGAGTTATCTTTCTTAGGTCTCGCTTGAGTATATTTGTATTCTTCCTCCTTCCTGTGTTTTTCTTTTGGACTTGCTCTATGTATTGAGTGACTACTGCTCTAGTATTAGATGGCATGTTGAAGCCTAAACCTATCTAGTTGTAGTTAATTCTGCCTTTGTGCTTTTGCTGCTGTGGTGATTATATCTTGTTTCCGTTGGCTATTTTGGGGGATAAGTTCCTTTTTTAGAGAGTGGATGTGGTGATTAGATGTGGTTTCTATTGTATTGTCTGTCTTTTTTTTGTTGTTTCTTCTCTTTTAGATTGATGGGTCTTAAATATTTTTTAGTGCCTCCAAGCATCTAGGGCTTATCGTATAAAACTTTTTGAGTGGGGTGTCTTGATGCTCTTGGGTAGTGAGTGTCCTTGTTTCTCTAGTCTGTGTTGGCGTTTCTGGGCTACTAGGATGTGAGCTCTTTGCTGCCAATTTGTCTTTCCTTGGGCAAGTAAAACTTAGTCCACACCTCAGCCTGAGCCCCACTGGGCTGCTCCTACATATACGTTTACCTACATTATTGCATATATTTCAATTAAAAATGAAATGTGCTAATGTTGGTCCTTACTTTAAAAAACTTAGCTTTAAAAGTATTATTTCCTCCAGTAAAACCTATTTCATTTTTCCTCAGGACCTTACATTTTCTTCTGTTTTTCATAAAAATCTATCTCTTATCACTTTCTTTATAAGTCACAATATAGAAGTTTTTATAAATCATGTAATATATAAGTCAAAATACAGAAGTCTGTTAAAGTATGTGCTGAGCATTTGTGGAGGATTATTTTTGAAATATTTCGTATTACTTTATGTTAATATGTCTCAGAACTAAGTGAGTTTGAATAGGAGTACTCTTGCTGACTCATTTTAAGCACACAATCAAAGCAATAATGCCTAGCAATTTATTTCCCTTATGTATAATTTATTTTTATCACATTATTTAGTACCTAGCATTTATTTCAATCTTTCAGGGATCACATACCCAATTTGTGAAAATCACTTTGACTTATTTGCCTATCTCCAAAGGGACTAACAACTTCATTCAAATTAAAGTAGACCTACCTGACTCTGAACTATCTGATCAAGATAGAACAAAGAGAGTCTTGGAATCTTAGGTTCTAATGCTGGTTCTCCAATTAACAAGCAGTTTATTGACACTCAAATCAATCTCATGCCTCAGTGTTGTCATCCATTGAATGAAAAGGTTGGTGTACTTTTCCCTCAGGGAAGCTACTTAATTTTGTTTCTAAAATAACAAATTGCTTAGTGACATTTTTATATAAATGAAATTAAATAATCTGTACAAGATGCAAGGGATAGCACTTGATACAGAAATTATTAACAGGACTGATACTATATTTGGGGGTATTAGTTGAAGTCTCTATCAACTGCATTTCCTGAACTGCCAAGTGACCTTTACTATTCCCCCTGCTCCATCTCCTTTTGTTTGGATGTTGTTTTAATATGTAGTCTAAAAACAAGGTATTAGTTATTTTGAATGGCAAAAATTTGACCTGACACACCAAGATGCAAATTATAAGACCATAGAGTAGAGAAAGAAAATACAGTAATGTAAAAGCTAGCTTTCTTTTCACACAAAAGCACATAGTGAACAAATTATGTAAGCAAAAGAGATAACAGGCAGAGAAGAGCAATTCTATGAAATATAGGAGATGTCCTTTGAAGAACTCAAATTCTGGCCTTCTTATTATTGATGAAAATGAGGTGGAGAGAGGGAAACAGAAATATCAGTTTAGTATTGTGACAATAAGCAGAGAGCTAAAACTAACAAACTGATAACAGAACTAAAGCATATAGCAAGGAAGGGGAGGGAGGGTGAAATCCGGGATGGGAAGAGCACAAGAGATAAGGATGACAATTCATGGGTGACATGGTGATGGGAGAACTTTGAGGTAGACAAAAAAATGTAAGAAGATATATAATCAATAAAAACATGTTAACAAAAGAGCTGAAAAAACACGTGTGCCTTGAATGGAATAAGTAGAAAGACACAGATATCACTCTAATAAAACCCCACCTCACCTGTGATCCCAGAGTAGCAAGTAGCAATTGCTCAACAACAGACCATAACTGATGAACCCAGGTCTCAGTTCAGTTGCCTGTATAGGGATACAGTAGATAGAGAAACATTGTAATGTTGAGGGTTAAACTGGCATACAGACAGAGGCCTGGATTGGCCTCTGAGTAATCAGCATGCTTAGATCTCAAGGTCAAATGTGAGGGTAGGTTTGTGACTATCAGCACAAGTCAGCACAAGATAATGAGGACCAGCTGAAGAAAGTACTGTACAATCACAAGAAACACCAGAGGGTGACCACAAGCCAGCCACATACTTTTCTACAAAACTACCTATATATATGCCGATATCAGTATAAGGAGAGCAGGTGATAGAGTTTGATTTCAATGAGTTATCATTTTCTCAGAAAAGGACATCTTATTATTAGAGACCAAGTGATTCTTATGGTTAAGGCTAAGGTTTAAACATATAAAATGAAAACAGGGGAAATATCACCAAGGAAATTTCTATTCATAGGCAAAAAATAACCTTTTTTTTTCCTGCTTTGTTCGTTGTGGTACAGTATTTGATTTCTCCCCTCAGGTGTAATTCCTGTAGTTCTCCCATTACCATAGCACCTGTGATCCATGACCACAGTCTCTTGGGCTCTTTCCTACCTGGTTTTGACTCCTCTCTCCCTCTCCTCCTTCCCTGTTACATGATTCAGATCTATGGTCAGCTTGCAAGCTTTGTGATTTTCTTGACCTTTTGCTCAATTTCCCTATATGTCACATATAAGTGAAGCCATTTTTCCTTTTGACTTAGCATAATCATTTCCAGATCCACCATCCATGTTACCACATATGTCATGAGTTTATCTTTTTGGTCACTGAGTTGTGTTCCATTGTTTAAATATACACAACCTTTTGATCCAAGAGCAAATCATTTTTAAATACTTGAGACACATGACAAAGATGCACAGACTTTATCAATATTATACTTTAGTTATATATTTGTTATTCATGTACTCACTTTTTCATAAAATCTCTCTTAATTATCATGTGCTTTCAACAATTTCAACTCAAAACATGGCTATTTTGAATCAGAAAGAATCTTCTGTTTAGGATGCAGAAATCTGTAAAGACTATCACTTCCCTACTGACAACAAAATCACAGCTTTTTTTTTTTTTTTTTTTTTTTTTTTTTTTTTTTTTTTAGTTCATCAGACAGTTGAGGTTCCAAAGTAACCAGGAAGTCTTAATTTCAAAGGAAGACAAGCCTAGGCATTCCCTGGTGGTCTAGTGGTTAGGATTTGGTGCTCTCAAAGGAAGACAAGCCTTAATAAGACAAATAAGCAAAATGACTTGCTCAACTCACCTATGGCAGAAAACAGAGAGATGGAACAACTACCTAAGCAATAAGTACAGATAAATCTCACTAACAGAAGTTAAATTTGGATTAGCACCTCATTCTGTAACAAATAGGTGTCTGTGGTAAATTTAAGCAACAATTTATATAGGGTTCTTCAATTCCTATACTGCTACAAGCAGAGGTATAATTTAGAGAGATAGTAGGTAACAGCTGCTCAAGGTCAATCACAGACACAGGCAGAATTAGTATTGTTAATAAAATGCTGAATAGAAGTTGTAAAGATTGACACCTTTATGTGCCTTCATAATCACAGCTGGGTAGATTTTAATACTGTTTTCTATGATGCTAGTAATAAGTCATTTCCTAAGTTGAGATTTATGCAATTAAATATTTGTTATGTTCTTAATTTTCCAATTGCATTTTAACATAAATGGACATTACATTTTATGAAATTATTTTTCTACACTTCTTCAGATCATCATAAAACTTTGTTATTCTGGTAATGTAGCTAATTACAAATATTGATTTTTTTGAATGCTAAGAAAACTTTTCATTCCTGGAAAAATTCAAATTGGTGTGTGTATTACCTACTATATTCATCGCTGTGCATATTTCAATAATTGTAGTAGCTGCTTTGAACCTTTTTTATGAGTGATATTAGCCAGTATTTTGCCTTCTTTTAATGCCTTTTTCAGGTTTCATATCAAGAGTAAATATATCTCATAGAATGAGTTAGTTGTATAATATAAAATTACAGTCATAATACATTACATGAGTCATCAGAAAATGCTTACAATGTTGTAACAACGCAACCACTGACTTAACTGAAATTATTATTAAAATGGCAAATAAAATGGAAAGTATAAAATGTTTAGAAGTCATACTAGGAAATCAATTTTAATAAATCAAGAAATAGTGGGAAATGAAATTTATTTATTGGTACAGTAATTTTCTTTAAGACTTATGGACAGTTAGAAATCCTAATTAAGTTCTGTCTCTAATTTCACTTTTCTTAGTCTCCACTACTGCCTATCTACCATTCAATCCATTCACCAAATGTAAAAGCCAGTGAGTTTTAAAATAAAAACCTTGTAATCTTCACATAACTCCTAAAACCTTTATAGATATCTTCAGAGTTTTCCCACTGCTTTAGACTCGAATCTTTCACTGGTACTTGAAGGACATGGATAGTCATTTTTTTTTCTTTCCACCTCTTATCTCTGCACTCTCCCCACTGCCTTTTATACTTCCATCACACAGACCACCTTTTACTTCTTTGAATATGTGAACCTACTGTCACATTGGGACTTTAGTATATGCTGTTTAATTGTTTAAAAACATTATCCCAGCACAGCTCCCACATTCTTTTCACACACAGGCTGTTTGTTCAATAAAGTTCTCTCTCTTTTCTTTCCTAAACCTAGGTTTAACATAAACATTTGGGGAGAGATACTGATGAGTCAATAGATGGCAGTTCTCTCGCCTGTGATCTCCTATAGAGCATGGACTTAGTTTTGCCTGTGTAGTTAACTGCCCCACATCCTCCCTTGCCAGTAAACTGCAAGCTTCAAGAAATGGCAAACATTGTTTCTCTGTGCTTATCACTGTACACCAGCACATAGTCAAAACCATGCAACCTAGAAGTTGTTGATACATTTTCTAATAAAGAATAACCAAACTAAAAACCACCTAAGTATCCAAAATCTAGAAGAAGTCTTAGCTATCTCTGCCATTAATTGGTGATGTTAATGACCTTGAGCTATATGACTTCCTCAAGTTTATATCACAGTAATAGATAATTCAGAAGTTGTTAAGGATTCAATGAAAAACAACACATACATATTTGCTTTGTGTACATACTATATAAATACAACTTTCTTTTCTTCCTTTTCTTTAAATCAGTAATAATAACCCTGGTGTATATTTGTTCATAACCTTGTATTCTCTAAACTTAAAAGTAAAATGGAAAAGAGATGGCATTTCATCAAGAACAGTATGTTTCAAGGGGCAGTAGAATGTCTTTGCTTGCTGAGTTTAAAGGGCAAGACTTCTCTAAGCTTTAAAGTTTTCAACCCAGTTCATCATTATTCACATACTACCACCAAAACAAGTTTAACTGTGGCACAGTTCGTAAGTGCAAAATATTTCATTTTGTGGCTGGAATAAATGAGACACATAATCTCATCAAATGTATATTCAGTAGGAATTCCACTCTGCCATCTGTGGGTTTTCACATACTTCAGTGTAACTTTGAATTTCTAACAGAAATTCAGCTCTCAAGGACATTATATGAATCTGTGACATGTCTGTAGGACATTTACTAGGAAGGCAAAATAATGAACAAGTTAGTTTTTTTTTATCTTCTAGAAGATTCATCTGTGACAGATGTAATACTGATAATAATTTAATCATAATTATGCTATTATGTCATATTATTATGACAGTTAAGGTTATAATTTAATGTCACACCCTTTTAATTCAATAAAAGTTATTAATACATTAGAAATATTTTACTAGTAAAGGTTTACATCTAGCCAAGATTTTTCTTTCTCTTGATGATATGAAAATCATATGCTCAGATGAAAAATAACCCTATGGCTTGAGTGACAAAAAAGTATTAAATTTAGATTCTGAACAGATATTAATTCTGAGAGGTCTTGGGTAACTCCCTTAAAGTTTCACCCATGCACTCATGTACCACATGTTCCCTGTCCTCCACCCCCACCCCTCCATATCCATTTCTCCCCACTCCCCCTACCTTCCTGCCTCCCTTCCTTTCTCCCTCCTTCCTCTCTCCCTCCCAATCTCTTTTCTGAAACACTTCACCAAGGGTGCTTATTTTAAAATTTTCCCTCACCAGTTATTTATCTTTCTGCATTCACTCTTTTGACATCATCCAACTGTGTTCCCTTCATGCCCCGACTGGAGCTGAAGTAGAAAGCATATATGGGCATAAGACACAGGTCTGGACAGAAAGAGAAAAAGAAAGAAAAAGAAGCTATTGTGATAATGTTGGCAGCTTGCCAAGGCTCTACTATTTTGATGTGATTTCCCCTGAGTCTGGCTAGAAAGATTGCTGGTGCCTTCGCCATTCTAAATCCCACAGCATCCCCTCCTGAGCAATCTCTCCCTTCATTAGAGAACCGAAGCCCAGGTTTACAGACAGCACTGTGGGTCAACTCAAGCTCTCCAAAGTGAGTGAAAAGACTAACTCAGCTTCTATTTGGTCAAATCATTCACTGCAACCAGTGTTTCTCTAAAGTTAATAGGCCTGAATCATTCGGTGATCTGATCAACATTCAGATTTTAATTGGAAAGCTCTGTATGGTTTGAATTCTCCATTTCAAAGAAGATACCAACTTATTTGAATAATACTTTGAGAAGTAAGCACTGAGAATATTATTTATACAGCTAAATATGGCCTTTTTAACACCCTCTTCCACTTTTCCTAGATTTCCACTATTCTGCTTACAGTAAATATTTTTTACTATCATGCTTATAGTAAACATTTTTAAAACTATTACTTAACTGAGAATAAACCAGATTTATATAGACTACAAAAAATACTCCAAGGAATGGTTCTCTGATTCTACAGTATTTTTTAATCCTAAAAAAGAATGGCAGTGTTCACACACAGGTGTGAATTAGATAAATTTCTCATTTTCATGTCAGTTTTCTCATCCATAGGATGGAGACCAAAAACCCTATTTTATATTTTATAAGGTTTTTTTATATAACCTAATTAACATTTGCTATCACCAGAGTACATTTGTATTCCTAAAACTAAATGCATCATAATTGCTCTTTCTAGATCAAAACTATCTTTTGGGCCACTTACATATAATAATTTATGTCAGGAGAGTAAAGTGACATCAGCCTGGTTCACCAAAATTAATTTGCCTAGTAAATATCTGTTAGCACAAAGGTTAACGTTGAGATCTTTCTTCATTTTAGTCTTGGAATTATTTGCAGGTGGAAGCAAGCACATGATCTTATAATAAGATATTTGAGTATATAAAAGACATATCTTTCTTGACTTAGTACCAAATCATAGTGATGGAGAACTGTGAATGATTGCGATAGACAACAAATAGCAATACACTTCAAGTTTTTTAGAATAAAAAACTGCCAAATAAAAGAGTTTCATAAAATAAATAAAACCTAATAACATAAAAAGACCCTGGCATAGTATAAGTTCTTAATAATTGTTGAGAAATAATGATTAAATATACTTAGGTCAGTGGAATTGCTTGACATTATACAAAATTATCTTTAAGTTGAAACTGAGTGTGTCAAATATGTCAAAGTTTAAGCAATTGTTTTTTTACTTAAAAAAAGAAAAGAACCAAGGCATTATTAACTGTTACATGTTGGGCAAAGAGAGTCTATTTTTAGATTTTGAATTTCATTTGAGATAAATTATTTTGTATTATAAAAGTGGTTGTGGGCAGATTTTTAAATCATCTTTCACCGCCTTTGAAATACATTTGTTAATTGGAAACAAAATAAGTGGTTTAAAATTTCTGTGGATGCAGCAACTCCAGTTAATATTTTCTAAATGGTGCTTAAAAATAAATATGTATGTATGAAAATTACTTGATAAGAAGCTAAATATGAAGAACACCCCCCCATCACTAGTGCATCAGGATATATTTATGCATTGATAGAATGGTCTCTGGTAATTTGCTGCTAATCAGTTTTAAGAAATGGATGACAGCAAGATTTTTTATAGTTCTTTTGCAACTGACATGAATTTGGATTATGTGAACTGACTCACCATTTAAATTTAACTATAGAGAATGGTGTGCTATTGATTCAGACAGACCTGACCTCTGGGATAACACCTGCCTTAGCTGAGGAAGCCAGCTCTTAGTTTGAAATGTGTTGTCTCTCAGCATCTTTGCCTTTTGACAACAATAAAACAGAAAGATTAGGAGAGCATACGATGAGTTAATGCAAAAAAAAAAAAAAAAAAAAAGGCACCCGGTTTTACCCAAACTGTTCGTGCTGGAGAAAGAATGACAAGCTTTTTTTCCAAAGGAAGTCAAGTCGGACTTTGGAGATAATTTTAACTTCCACCCGCTGTACAGTTTGCTTTTCATTTTGAGGTGAGGTGTGCTGGTTTCTTTTCCATGTCATTATAGTGGTTAAGACTGAAAGAAAATACTGTCTGAATTTCCTCAACATCTTAGACTTGGGGTCTGAAGACATGCTATGCTACCTGCATGTTATTCGTGTAGCTGGGAATGTATCTGATTTAGAACTGGTAAATTGCTAAATAAGCTTGGAGTACATCTTGCTTATGGTGCTTTGTCTTTTCACTCTGATGAAAAGCATGTTTGAAGGTTTCTCTAGTTGGAGAGATGCCAAATCCCTTGTGGAGAGCAAAACTTTTCAGTCTAATATTTAGTCTTGTTTTCTCCAAGTACAACAATATTGTGTTTCTTTCGCTTCCTTCTAATGCCTTGAAAAATTTCATCCACCATAATTTTATAGATAGATAAGATACATACACACATATATATGCACGCACACACATATTTTAATTCTCTTTGTCTCTTGCACTCTCATCTCCCCTTCTAATTCTGTATGTGTGAAAATAATAAAGCACATTATTGATAAGAATTAACCTACAGGAATCCCAACTATTACACTTGATGATAACTTTTACTGTTTTTTTCCTTTAGTTCATTGCATGAGATAGAAAATATCATTTTGAAAAAGTTTTCATAGTTTCCAGGGTGTGCATACTCACGCACACATGCATGCATTCACTCACACACACACAAACACACACACATGCACACACAAGAATCTGCTTTAAAATCTAGTAAATTTTTAATTATTCTACAAGTGGAAAATCAGGGAATATGCATAATTTGTTGAAATTCATGGACAATTTTAAGAAATCTTATCTGCTCCAATCAGGTTAACTTTCTTATCAAATTTTTATCAGAATTGCTTACACATAGCAGATGGATTCATCTGGTCTAAAAGCTTTGATTACTTACTGTCCTTTTTTGCTAATACTTAAATGTCCACCTAAAAATAGACAAAAATTAGAGTAAAATTTAAATATAGATCTAGATAACAGAAGTATAAAACAGTCTGAGCCCAAATTAAAAATAAAATGTTTTATGGTTATGAATTAAGTCTTAATATTGTTATACACATATTTATAATATATATACATATATGCATATTGATAGCATTTTGTTATGTATAAATTCACTTCTTCCTGTTAGTAATAGCATTCTGTGCCCTCTTTATTTGGAAAACCCTATATTTCCTTTAAGACAGCTCAAAAGACATAACTCTTTCCTATAAAATCTTCTAAGACTTCAAGATGTAAAATGCTAAACACAAATCAAAACAGACAAACAACAACAACAACAAAACCCACAGTTTTTGGCATTGTAATCTACCCATATATTATTTCTTTCTTTGTAATTGAAGTATAATTGTTTTATATCCTTGTTAATATTCTAACAGTATAAAATTTCCCTTCTCAGGTGAAGTCATAGTAGCACATCTACTACCAAACCACCCAAAGTCCTCTACTATAGTTCATTGTGTTCTTTCTATTAGATTCCAACCATTGGTGATAAGATTTGTGAACTCACTTATAAAATATTATGTTTGTTTTTTTTTTTTTTTTTTTAAGGAGGCATCCTCCCTCTTCTGGATGTCTCAGATATATAGTCAGTTTTCAAGGGTTGGTTCTAATGTTTGTCTTTGTCTGATCCTTTGTTTGGTTTCTCTATATTCCACAGATAAGTGATACCATCCAGTATTTATCTTTCTCCTCACTGATTTCACTTAGCATAATACTTTCTAGCTCCATCCTTATTCCTGCAAATGACATGAGCATGCACACACACACACACACACACACACATATATATATATATATAGAGAGAGAGAGAGATCACTGAGTAGTGTTCTATTGTGCTCTCTGCTTATTTATAATCCTCCTTTACAATGTCAGGTTTTTGAGGGTGGTAGCATAAACATACATACACAGAGTATGTAGTACTAAGAGTTTTCAAATTTCTTCTCATTGTAAAAATTCTATGTTCCCAGAGGTTTAATAGACCAACTGTTGAAAATACTTGATCAAATTTATATTTTCTGAGCGCACACAAATCCTCTCATCACCAATGATTAGAATATAATGAAAATGATAACACTGTGTGTGTGTGTGTTTAACATGGCAAAAAAATATCTCAAATACTTTTTTTTAAGTATTCAACTTCTGCCAAAGCAAATTGAGGTAAAAATTTATGCCATAATGTGTTATAAAAAAAGTGAATGAGCCTTGTTAAATCATACCACATAAAGAAATGTGAAAATACAACAAATACAACACAATCCATACTTATTTTATTACACAAGGACTTAAGTGTCATTTACCTTAGATTAGTGATATACCATGATTACTTTCTTCCCAGGAAATCACTGTATGAAACAGTTCAATATCATAACAGGGACATTGTGGCTTTTGATGGGCATAATTTTAGGTGAAGTAATTGCTTGCACTGACCTTCCTGCTTTCCTCAATGTTTCATAGTGTATTTTCAACATAACATTGTCTATAGCTGAAGCTCTCTTCATAATTGCCATTTATAAACAAGAATTTTCTGTATATGCACCAGCAGTTTGCATTCTAAAAATTTGAAGCAGTAAGCCATTTTACATTCTTAGTCATGAAAACGAACTGCTTATTATTTTATTTATCTGTGATTACATATATTTTGGCTAGTACTAGCTATAAAAATAATCATAATTCAATATCCAAGATTTAATTTCAAAAAATGTAGGCAGCAATTTCATATAGTCTTTCTTACAGAGTAGTGTCTTTTGATATATTGAAAAGACTAGAGAAGCTGTTACAATGATAATGGAAGAACCTTATACATTTTCATTGACATCAAGTTGCCATTGACATTACAGAATTGACAAGGTAATGGTTTTCACACATACTTCCATTGACACCATAACATAAGAAGTGTCAGACACAAAGGAAGTGTCTCCTACAAGATTTATTGGTATTAAAAAAAGAAGAAAAGCAAATGCAGAAGCCTATGATGGTATAATATTATGTCTCTTGACATTCTTAATTGTCCATAAATCCATCTGATTTATAATGAACTCCTACTGCAGATATCACCTATTCGTACACACACACGTACACACACACACACACACACACACACACACAACTTTGGAGAAAGGGAAAGGTGAGAAAGTTGGAGGTGATGAGTGTTAAGGCTACTGTGATAGATGTAAAAATAAACTTTATCCAGAGCTAACATTTATAAAGTACAATGCAAAATTGTTCAAAACCAGGAACAGACTGTGGTAATGAGAAAATAGTTAAGGAACTCACACCAATTTGGTATTTTAGGTTAATTGCTTTATTATTAATACAGAGAGGTTGCACATTAGTTCTGTATAATTAGACAGAAATTATGCAGTGTTTAGTAATTGTAGCAGAATTATGTAGTTTGCTATAACTTTGTGATGAACCAATATAAAAAATAAAGAATTACAATCTTTAAAAAGAGACACATAGTTGGCATTTGAGCATAACTTCAAACAGTAGCTGATATGTGGCAGATTTTCATTATTTCTGTGAGGTAACTTAACTCAATCATATCTGCATGACAGGGTCTTAATAAGATATCAGGTAATATTTTAAGTGCAATTGGAAGTTCCTTCCGTGGCCAGAGATTTAACATGTTATTTTCTCATTTATGAGCACTTTATTTTTGGATTGCTTATCTCAGATTTTAATTAAGACCTTATAGAAAAGACCTTATAGAAAATATACAAAATAAAGACCTTATAAAAAAAGAAGCTGAGACTAGATCTTTTCTATGATATTAGTTAAAATTGGTTTTATACGGACAGTAAAATTTAAACTCTGCCATTTTAATTCACTCTGTATTTCAAAGACATGCAAGCCTTTGAAGACAATAAGATAACCCAAAACAAAGCTTCTGTTCTGTAGACTTTGCATTGGGAAAGACAGGCTGAATGGCTAACTTTCTAATTGCTATCTAATCACAAGACAATTGAAAGGCATCTTGAAGAAATCATGGTAACAAAGAATCACACAAAAAGGCAGACTTGAAATAGTCTTGGGGACAAGTAAGGCTTTTCAGAAGGGATAGCATTTGTTCAGAAACTTGAAAATTGAGTGGGTTAGCTAGTAAAAGGAGGGGTGTTGAGGAAAATATTCTGAGTAGAAGGAACAATTCATCTGAAAGCTGAAAGCACAAAGTATGAATATGAAAGAAGATCAGACTGGTATTCTGTGTTCTTTTAAAAATGTATTTATTTCTTCCCATGTATTTGAGTGAAAAACACCCCAGTAATGGAAGCTAGAAGATCACTGTCCATTTTCTGTATATGAACCACTGTTGTCAGCTCAGTGTATCTGCAAAACTGACTTGCGAGGCTTCCAATGGGCTATCATTTTGCCAGTGTTGATAATGTTTCCCTCTCCCATTTATCATTTATCCCAAAATATTTTTGCTTAGAATACCAATGATGAAGCAAATCTTTAAAAACTGAATTTCATTTCTAGCTAACTCCTTATCAAGTATCTTGAACTCATTTGTTCTGAAATTCCCAACAGAAAGGTAGCAAACTATTATTTCAAACGTTATGTGCTAGACTGGGACTACATGAGTGAATAAAACATCCTTAATCCTGCCCTCACAAAACATATCTTCTAATCAGGAATTCAAATAAAGCACAGCAAATACCAATATACAAACCTGTGAAGTTATGAAATATGTCTCAAATATAAATGAGCACTTGAAGAATACCACCATGAGAGAATTAATTCTGAAAATCTATTCTCTGCCAGACATTATAGAAAATTTAGAATTTTGAAGAAATAGTGAGATGTAGCCTATGGACCTCACAATTTAGAAACTAGATTTATTGTTATTCAGCTGTCATCCATGAGCACCTACAACGCAAAAACTTTGTAGTCCTGCTGTTCCCCTGCACTTAGTCTCACTACACCAAACACCCTGCTATTTCATGGATATGACAGGTAGACCCCCATCTTACTACTGCATCTGCTTCCTCTCTGGTAATAGTCTCTAAACTACCTGCATTGGCTTTCTCTTACTGCCTCACTTCTCCAATGTCAACCTCTCAGTGAAACCTCTTTTGTCTACATTTCCTAAACTACCTAACCCTCTTATTCACCATTCCACTTATTAAGCATGATATTTAAAATATATTATCTATTTTTTATCTGCCTTGTCACTTGTAAACTCCTAATTGTTGAAAGATAATTCTATGATGGTGAAGTCATCAGTATTATTGTTTTAAGTACAGATTATTGGATACTATTAATTGATTTGACAGTTTTACCACCTACTGGAGTTGATCGTCATTTTTGAAATTTTATTTGCCATGGTAAACGAGGCTAAACCTGAGTAAATAATTATTGGAGAAAATTAGAATTTTCTAAATATAGATAAAATTACATTTCAAAAATAACTTAATTTTTTTCTTATTACAAAGCCAGTTATGTTCACACACACACACACACACACACACACAAAAAAACAGATTGAAAGAAGAAAATGAATAGCAATTATTTTCAAAATTCAACCAGAATCATTGCTAGTACTGCAATAAAGCTCTATATCAAAAATTGGGTCACAGTATTCATATTACTATGTGACCTACTAAATCAATATCCTACATGCATCTGGCATTCAGGCCTCTCCTATGTGAGCACTGATCCACTTCAGAGAGGCACATAAGGCATGTCTTGGAGATACTTAACTGGGAATCCACTCAATGCACACTCTCACTAATGAGTAACATGGAGTTAATTTAACTTCCCTTAGGGAAGAACTGATCAACAAGAGAAAGAAGCCAGGAAACATGTTTTCCATTTCTGCTCCCAACCTGAGTACCCTAGAGTTCAGATTCAGAATTTGCACAGCTTCCAGAGGACACAATCTCATTCATCCAGTCGTAATGTCACTTAAGCAATGACCAGATCAAGAATGTCTTTTCTTCCTATTGACTCTATTTTCTTCCTTCTCTCTTGCTGCCACCCCTGACTTCAGCTTCTTGAGATTGCACTGCCTATTAAAGAATGGCACATCACTATTGGATTTGCTTCCTGGGAAACCCAAGTTAAGACACATCATTTGTGCCTTAAAATATGACAAATGTCCTTTATCAGATAACCTATACAAAATGGAAATGCAGTATATAACAACCTTGTCTGTCTTCCTTCTTGCTTTATTCTCAGATGCTTGATACATGTTTAATAAATATAATAGTTTATCACTGATATAAAGTAGGATTCTGCCTTACTCAATTCCTTGTACATTAAACTGCAACATGTTTATTTACATCACAACTGGACACTCCAATTGCTCTTAACTTTGCCTATTTTAATCTGTCATGTTGGTGCAGCAAAGCCTAAGCTCAGGTACGTTAATTCCATATTCTTAAATGTGACTTCTTAGGTCAAAAGGTATGTGCAATATTTGGAATTTGTATATGTATTTGCTATCTAATTTAAACAGAAATTAACAGTCTAGTTTTAATCTGTGCATAATTCTAGCAAGCCTGAATATTTTCATTATATTGGCAGAAGAAAAGGTATAACTTTGTTCACTTAACTTAGCAATTTAAAAATTATGAGCTTTCAAGGTGTGGCAATGAGGGACTAATGAGTGGGTGCAAGCCAGCATACTCAAAAGAAAAAAATTACGTACAAATTCTTGCTACTACAAGTCTTTTTTTTTTTTAATAATAAGATACCTCACTCCACTTCTCCCAATTGTAATTTACTTTTCATGTCACAGAACTCAGCACCAAACAAATTACATACCTTATCCATGACTATAAGTTCAAAATGCTCAGACCAATGTTTTTCACTATAAACCACAAGCAAAGTGATGCCAGGGTGTTTTCTCTGATAGTAAAAGAAATCCTGAAAACTCTTTACAATTATTCCTGCATGGATCAACATGGTATACAATGTAGTCCAGAGATCAGTATGAGACATATTTGAAGCTGAATCCATGCTGACAGAGAAATACTTTCTATTCGTAGAATACTTGAAATATCTCATTTCCTATGAACTGGATTATCTCTTCATAAATTGTGGACAACAACTAAGATGAGTTTATCTCCTACCATTGTTACTGAATACAGTAAGTTGATCTGTGAGTAATAGAGACAACAGAATAATCGGTTTCAAAAACTAAAAGGAATGATTATTGTTTGGGAAACTAATCAGTCCAGTCTCTGCATGAAGGGAAAAATCACAATCGGAAACCTGTGTGGTATGTTGGAATCTGGATAATTGCTTTTGCTTAAGATCGAGTTAAATAGTCAACAGATAACTACAAATTGCTAGAGGTCACAGAATCACCTTACTGTCTGTATCACATTACTTTGTATCAAAGCAATGTCACTAAGGATAACTACAGTTTTCAAAAACTTTTTCAATTTTCCTTGAAATTTTTTTAACTAAAATGTTATTTGTAATGTGTGACAAACATGTTTAATATATGCTTTCTCTGCCTCTTCAAATTAAACATGTATCATTTAAAGGTGGCAACAGAACCATATTGTTGATAAAAATCAGAATCACTGGTATCAGGCATAAAGGCTACTAGGTAAATCAACTTCATGAGTTAAATGTAACCACAGCTCTGTTCATTACAGAACTTGAAGAACTGAAAGAAAACCAACACAGGCTATCAATCCATGCATTTCTGCTTTAATAAACACTGTTTAAATTTTCCCTGTATTAAAAAAATACATATTAAAAAGAACATGCACAACACAGGCTAAAGACAAATCCTAAACACTCTCAAGTATAAATATGTTCACGATGATATTTTTAGTTCTGTGTCTATGGAGAGGAAGAAACTTGTGCTCAAGCAGACTATAAATTTCTATGTGCCTATTGGCATATTATGTAGATGTCCTTGGTCAGATAAAAAGACAAAAGAGAAAACTGCCTGCCTGTACTTGCTGAAGCAAAGCAAGTCCTCTCAAAGACCTCTCTCCAGTCAAAACAATTCTCCAAGGCTGAGAGATGGTCTGAAAAAACTAAGATAATATAACAGAAAAAAACATACTTGCACATTTTTGACCTTTATCTAGTGAAATAAAATTTCATGCAAACAAACAAAAATATAAAGTTCTGATGAAATGTTTTCAATGCTGCTTATTTTTACAAAATGTTTTCAATTCTGTTTATTTTTACAAAAGGAAAAATGTAAAAAGACAGGATAAACCATAAAATATAAACTGCCAGATGAATAAAAGCTACAACATTCACTACAAACTTGTTCCCTATTTCATTTTAAAACACAAACTTAGCTTTACTTTTCATATATCAACTTATGAGTTGCTTTTCATTTAAAAGTATTTCTTCCTTTCTTTAAAACTGTAAACATCAGTTGTCAATGCCCAGCACATAATCAGCAGGTAGATTTCAAGATTATTATTCAGCAAATAGCACTAGCAAACGAGTTCCCTGTGTTCTTCCTCTCTTTTCTAAGGTTAACTATTTGTGTTAATTTCAATTTTTTAAGGAAGGAAATTTGCTATGAAACTTGGATTTGACTGAGTACTATTAGATGAAGTCTCTAAAAGGGGTGCTGCCTTAAAGATTATCCTTCTCTTTGGAAAACTGATTCAATTTATATAGGGTTTGGTAACATAAGAGATAGTACTGTCATATTCTCAAAAACTATCTTGCTTCCAGAATCATAAATGATCTTCATTTCCTAAATCAATACATCCCTTATGCACATTTTCTTGAAAATGTCAATTACATATATTTAGATCTAACAAATACTTTATTCTAGCTCTTTTCTTTTGATTACTAGAGATTGTTCTGACATCATGGGGAGATGTACAAAGACAAATACTAAATGCTGCACTATACCAGGCACGTCAGTAACACTACTGAATGGACTTTTCAATGCTAAGCCACATGACAACTATACAATTTCTGCCAGACATAAAATGAACTTGTACTTAGTTGGCATTTCAGCACTTCTTTGGAATATAACCACCTTTTAGGATTACAAGGTTACTTAATTGAAAGTAGATTTTTAAATTATAGTAGTTGTTAAATACTAGGAGCTAAATTTTCACTTGTATACTTAAAGCTGTTATTTGGAGCTGAATTGGGCAGGCAGTTTAACAAGCAACAGGAAATGTTTAAAATCACCGAGATCATTATCCAGTGAAATTAAAATCTCCAAACTAGAGGATTCAGGATTACATGGGAATTTGCAAGTAAAACCAATATTATCATCAGAAACACATCTGGATTACTAAGACTATTAGATACAATATGTCCATCTCCAGAGGAGCACAGAAGTCTTGCTCCCCAAGACTGTAGATATAGGATTGTCAGTTCAGGCAAAAGTAGTTGTGTTAGTGACTCTGTGTGATGTAGACTTGTGTATGTAGATTCTATTTTCCAAGTGCCTTCCCAGACCTACTGACAGAGTGGGAACACAGTGATTAATAGTTTTGACTTGACAGGACATAGAAAAATCTATGATGCAAACTTCTCCCCATATAAGTTGCACCATCTCTTAACAAACATATCTACAAGTGACTGAGTTTTAATAAACATTTTTCCTTTCTCTTGTATTTTATTAAACTAAATAAGAAATATCACTTAGGAAGTGAAATACATAGGATAAGAGGGAAACAAGGTTGTTAAAATATAGCAGAAGAAATATCTCTTTGCTCTAATAATTGCTTGCTGACTTGTTTCTCCCTAAAAAATAGGATTTTCCTATGAACTTTCTCATATGCAGAAAACATGTGAATAATGTGTACAGGAAAAAAAAACTCATAATATTGTCAATAGTTATCCAAAATTACGGAACTAAGAGAGTGCAACTGAAGATAATAAACACAGGTTATTTATCTATAATGTAATAAAGTATTTTCCTCTTTTGTTTTAAACAGCTCGGAACTTAGAGGAGAAAAAGGGTTAAATTAATATAGTTTATTGTCTTGAGCTGCCAGCTGAAACCTTTCCATTTCTTCCTCCTCCTTAATCTCCTTCCCCTTTTCATTCTCCTTTTTTTCTCTCCTTCCTCCCACCTTCCTTTTTTCACACCCAGTCACCTTAAATATTTCTTTAGTACCTAACATGTACTAGGAATTTTTCTGAGGGTTGGAAACATAAAGATAAACAAGAAAGGTCATTTGACTGCCCCACAATCCAGTGGGACAGTTAGTAATGACCACAACAGCAATGGTTTAGGCCTTGCAGTCTAAAAACAGCTATAATTGAGGTATCAACAAAAACACTACAGAAACACATTAATCATCTATTATATTTCGTCAAGAAGATAAGAAAATTTTAAGGGGCTTTTTCTCAGGTAACACATGAGAAAGGGCAGAGATAATGCTATGCGATATACAAATGTCCTGAGTAGTAAAGAAGTAAGAGTCGCCTGAGCAGGAAAAGTTCAGTGTGAATGATGAGCCCAGTGCATGGATTGATAATAGAGCTGAGTCCCATCAGGTATAGAGAAACTGAATTTTTATGAACTTTGTATTCTACAGCTGGGAAGATGAACCATTCCTTGACCAAGTAAAGGTTTATAAGAAGGAAGTGACATAATAAAATTTATTTTTCAGGAAGGTAACTCAGTCTGCTCAGGATGTCATAACAAAAATACCATAGACCAGGGGGCTTAAACAATAGACATTTATTTCACACAAATCTGGAGGCTAGAAATTCTAGATCAGGGTGCCTGTATAGCCAGGTTCCGGTGAGATTTCTTTCCTGGGTGACAGATATTAACCTTGCTGTGTACACATGGCAGAGAGCTCTCTGCAGTTTCTTGAGGACATTGATTTCATTCGAAGGGCCTCACTCTCATGATCTTATCTAAATTTAATTACCTCTGGAGGTTCCATTTCTAAGAACCATCACATTGGAAATTAGGGTTTTCACATATGAATTGGGTAGGGGTTGGAGAAGTCACAATTATGTGCATAATAGAAACTTCAGAAACTTCTTCAGGGGGATAGAATATCAATTTAAATCAGAGGGTGGATGCTAGGACGATTTGTTTGGTTGGGTATTTACTAAATGAACAATGAAGCAAGGCAAACCTACCAGCAACGCTTGCCTGGTTTCAACAACACAGTCCCTCACACAGTGAAAGGACACTGCCACAGGAAAGAAAGAGACTAATGCACTTAGCACAACTAGTAAACAACAAAGAGCTGGGTTTGAAAGAATGGAAGGGGCGCTAGAGGGAGGAGGGGGGAGGGAGGCATCCCCAAACCACATACAGAGGTTGTGGTATAAAGAACAAAATAAATAATATATTTTAAAAAAGCAAAGCAAACCAATATTGTGAATGGAAAGGCTATTCATTCCATTAGTATTCTGAGATAGAAGTAACTAGTCACCTGACATGATAAGTGAGAAACAGGGAGAATTTTAATGAAAAGGATTTAATTTATGGCAAGGGATATGCAAGATAAACAATGGTGAGACTTGTCCTTAAACTTTGGCCTTTTACCTCTTAGTGGGATCTCTCCGATTGCTTTTCTACAGCATTTAATTCCACCCTTTTAACAACAACAAAACAACAACAAAAAAACTTAGATTCAGTCACTGATTTTGGAATATTTACTTAATCTTCTTGCCTTCAGGACTAAACAAATGCAGCCATAGTTTGCATGGTTAAGATAAATCCTTTGGGTCTTCAAGAAGAATTTCCAACAGAATCATTTACCATGTATGTAGGTTTGGAAAGTTACTGTTAAGCCAAATCCCTTTGGATCATGAGACTTGTGGTGGGATTCTGGAGAAGCCAGCCTGCCAGGAAGAGAATGGGAATCTGAGCTTGTTGACACTTTGTTGGACATTGCGTGCCTTTTCCTAGGTTGAAAGAAATATAACTTGGCCTTCACAAGGACAAAAAGTCAGAAAGAATATGAAAGCACAATTGTTTAAGGTCATCTGAGTGTTGATAGAAGGAGAAATAAAGAAACATGCAGAAAAATAAGCCTCAAAGAGGGAGAGAAAAATGAAAGGGAAGTAGTTTTAAAGAGGTGGGAGAGTCAGTGAAAGAGGATGGGTAGCTTGGTGAACTGTGGGCTTATTTCAAGGAAAATTAACAGAGGATTATGAAGCACCTATTGATCACTCCAGTTGTGTTCCACCGATACAGGGGAATACAAAAGCAATTTAAGATCTACGCCCTCCCACTAAAGACATTTACATTTAATTCTCCTCATTTCAGTATTTCCAGTCCCACTCATCTTCTCTCCTTTCTACAAATCAATTCAAAGTGGCATCAAAATACAGAACACCAAGAGAACACTTTCAAATGTTTTGTATTTTTCTTCCCCCACATTCTGTAGCCTATCATTTAGATCTCTCATTAATACAAGTATGGATATGTATGCCCCTTTCAATGCATTTATCTTAACTGTAAGTTTTGTAAGAAAAGACATTAAATAAGTACTTCCAACCCCCTTCTAAATGCCTAGCACAGTGCCATGTGCACAATGTGATCTTAATATTAATTGATGTTCAGTTCTGGCTGGGATGACTGCTAAATAACAGTTTTATGAGTGAACAATGAAGGCATGCTTTGCACGTTGCTATTTGGATCTCTAAAGCAATAATAAAACACAGTTACTTATTTTAGCCCTGAACCTTTTCATTTAAGATACAAAAACCAGAAAATGAAATCTGACCCGGAGATCATTTTTTTTATATACTTAGCTGACCCTTCTATAAGGCATCTTCATTCCATTGTGCTTGCTTTCTACTCTTCTTTCTCATTATATTCATGTCCCTAGGAAACTACAGATATATATTTGCTTACCAAACACTGTTTTTTAGAAATTAAGTCATGGATTTTGAAGCATTATTATTATCTTCAACTCAATTAAATAGGTGTTTTTTAGCACCTACTATACTGATAATTTTGTAATTTTGATGGAGAAGAAGGCAACATAATAGAATTGGTCCAAAAGATTTTGAGAAGGGGAAAATAAGATATAGACACACACAAAAATATTCATTATCAAGATCCAATGTACAAAAAAGCACCAAAATGATAATTCCACCAAGCTTGCACAGAATGTATATTCCACTCCAGCCAATGAAAATAAGAAATGGGTGTGGTGATATCTAAGCAGACCAAGGCTTGGATAACTGGGGAAGAGAGGTAAAAGAATTCTGGGAGTAGCATGGGGCACTGTGGAAAAGTAAAATCAAAGGGAAGGAAATTCAAATAGCTTGCTCAGGAGGTCATGAGTTTCTATCCACTTTGGAAGAATTGGGAGGTTTGGGCGGGAACAGTGACAGGTAAGTTGATAGATAGTGGAGGACAGAATATAAAGGACTTCTAGCTTTGACTTATTTCAGTTTTATTAAATAGAAGAAAAATTCCAACCCCATAGCATAAATATCCCATTGTTCCACTTGAAAAACTATCACTGTATGTGCCTCTGTCATAAACTCTTCAGAGAAGAATAAAGTAATCACTCTGCCAGGTTTTAAAGTCAGACAAATCCTGCTCTGTGTCTTACTCTTTACAAGTTATATAATATCTGGCAAATCACTTTAACTTGCTGAATCATTTGCTTTATCTATAAAATGAGGACCGTATGCCCTATTTCAAAGTATGTTATTGAGATCAAATTAAATTATATGATGCATATAAAATTTACAATCCAGCACCCAGTACTCATTGAATAAATGTTGGCTGTTTTTGGTGCTATTATTATTATTTTCTCTTGAAGACTTTTGAGTAGCTTTCTAGGGTTTAAAATACTTATTTTTATGGACAATTATAAAAATCAAGCAAGATAACATTAAGCACCACCAAATGTTCAATAAATTATGGTTATTTCATAACAATTTCTTTACTATCTTTGTGATCTACTATATCTCACTTGATAAGTTTTAACATATGACATAATATTTATGGAATATGAACTTATATGTCATAATAACATGATGTATATGATATAATGCATGTGATATAACTGTTGCACAATAATTTCATATTATATAAAAGCCATTTGCTAGAAGCAACTGAGTATATACTGATAAATTAGAGCAATTGTTGGCAAACTGTGACTGGTGAGTCAAATGTGTTCTGTCACTTCTTTTTATAAACACTTTACTGGAACACAGCCACATTTTATTTTATGTATTGTCTATGGATGTTTTGTGATAGAAAAGCAGAATTGTGCAGTTGTAGCTGACTGCATGTTCAATAAAAACTGAAGTATGTATGCATTTTTATATAGAGAAAATGTTTGTTTTCTCCAATGTTAGAATATTTCTATCCTTGAGAAGTTTTTGATCTCCCAAACAGTGCTGAAGAGTTATATATTTCACTAAAGTAGTATATATAGATACCATACAAGGTAATAAACCAGATGAATTCATCACAGAGAAATCTAATATAGCAGCATTTAAAACTGCCTTTTGTGAAATTTAAGATTTATTATTTCATTTGCTTATCTGTTTATTTAATAATTACCTATTAATAACCTCCATCTATCAAGTACTATTTAGATACCTGAAATTGGAAAGGGGGAGGGAGTTAGAGTCAGGGGAGGGATGGTACAAGGGATTAAGATGGCTCATGAGTGATAGGGTGGTGGAAGAACCTCATGGTAGACAATGATGCAAAAATATAAATATATATATTTATATATAAGTTAGAAAATAAAATTAACTTTTAAAAATACCTGTAATTTGTAAATAAACAGAATGGGTCAAAACTTTTCCTCACAGAGCTTAAAGTCTAATAGGGGAGAAATACAAATAAACAATGACATTCTATAATCAGTGTGTTTTTTTAAAAATGAAGCATGATAAAGAGATACTGAACAATACAGATAGGAGGTACTCTTAGAAGGTTTAGAGAAGACCTTTTGAAGAAGTAATATTTTAGTAGATACCAAATTTCTATGGCATAGCATTTTTAGTAGTTTTAAACATTAAGAATATATGATAATATTTAATTCCCCAAGTAACATTATGATACAAGAAATATTATCATTCCCACTTTTTAAATGAAGAATTTTGGTCTAAAGAGGTTATGTACTAACTCAAAGTTATGAGACTTAAAATGGCAGTACATGAACCTAAGACTCTGGCTTCAAGAACATGCTATTGTTGCATAAAACATCCTTGAAGAGGAAGTACAAAAAGAAAGTACAAAGGAGTGTATTTCTAATGTGAGGTGTGTTTGAATAAGGGCAAATTTGGCTTTAGTAGTGACATAGTTTATAACATTAGAAAAGGTAAAGCTACAAAAAAAATAGTAGGTTGGGGAGATATGATAGAATGCCAAAGAATGTGTTCTAAATTCATCTGCTAAAGTCTTTCAAGGATTTGGTATAAGACACTAAGCAGAGCAGTGCTTCTGGGAAAATCAATCTGGCAAGAGTGAGTCTGATGGAACTGTGCCAAGAAAGCTAAAGGTAGTGAAACTGGCTTAGTATTTATTGCACTCACCCAAACAAGTGGCAATGAGGAATTGAGATGAATTTGTGGAACTGGGAAGAGAAGATAGAGAAAGGATGTTAGTTGGGCTTTGAAGGCAGAATATTTATGACATGACAAACAAATGGCTTCAGAAAATGAAGATTTCAAAGATGACTATGATGTCTGAAGCTTCATAGAAGGACCATGATCAGAAATAGAGAAGAGAAACTAGACAAAATGAGAGTCATGAGTTAGTCTGTGGCAATGACACTCTGGCAGAAGGAAAGTTTGATCAATGACCTAAGAAATGAGAGACTAGAAGAATCACCCTGGGAGTTGTCTGTGAAGAAGTGATAAGTGGCACTAGACAAGATCAGATTATTGAGGCAGGGGTGTGAAATAAAAAATGAAGGACCTGAGAGTAGAAACTTTAGGAAATCTAAGTTTAGGAGAAAGAAGAAGGACAAATAGGAACTCAAGTAAGATAATAATTATGGCTAACACTTATCACACTTTTAGTGTTTTATACATATCAACACATGGATAATGCAATGGCTAGGAAGGCAGGTAACAGAGTACCAAGCATGGAGACATAGCTTTATAAATGCCTACTGGTGTGGCAGTCACTGGTGAGGGTGACAGAAAGACAACAGATGTGTGGCTGAACATGTACAGCTCCACAGTATACATAAACAAGAGCAATTCTACCGTGTGTTTTATAGAAGAGTTTACTAGGGGAAAAAAAAAAAAAAAACAATGGAACTCTGCTGGTAAAACAGTCTGTTCCATTAGCTTAATGTTTAAGAAAGGAATGAATTCATGGGTAAATGTTTCCAATGATGAGGAGTGACCATGTTTATGGGAATAGTCACAAACAGATAAGGAGGGGGAAGACTTATTAGATGCTTGGGGAGGAAGAAAACTATGAATGGTTCCTAGGAGAGTGGGAGAGTAAATGGGTTAGGATAATGTCTTAGGATTGTCTCCCTGAGGATAGTGATCATGAAACAGAATTTAGGGGAGTCAGCACATCATTTATCAGGAAGCTACATTCTAATATCCTGGGACAGAAAACATGAAGGTGTGGTTTTTTTCTAGACACAAGAAGAAAACTTAGGAAGGGAAAGGATTCAGATTTTCTTACACATATCATCTCATTTACTCTTCATTATTATATTATAAAGTGGGTATTTTTACTGTGTATATGTGTTTGTAGGAGAAGATAGTCTGGACAATAACCATTCTATTCAAGTAAAGGGCAGAGCTGGAATTTTAATACTGAACTATGTGACTCCAAGGCTGCTAAGTAGGGTTTCTCAATGGATCCATCATCATCACTTAGTGGGTCTTACAATTACAAATATGCTCTCAAGGTGTGGAGTTTAATAGCCTAACCATGGCTATTAGGCTACAGTGCACTGATTTGCAAATTTTATGATCATGGCTCGGTTTTAAATTAGATACTTAAATTTCTGGTGGCTTATTTAAGAAGCATGTACAGCGATTTTTTTATTATCATACTTGCTTTGTCCTTCTCAACTGAGTCATGATTAGAAGAATTAACTTTTCTTGCTATATTTATATACACATATATATATATATATATCCTTGCTATATTTCTTTATATATTCAAACTAAAGTGTTCTCTATGTTCCAGCAAATATTTTATTTTCCTTTGGGATTAACCTGACTGAGCATATGTGTTACACTAACCATTAACTTATAAAAGACCTTCAGGTTCTACCCACCCAATGGATATGATGATTTGCTCAGTGCCATGCTCCACCTGTCAATCCAGCCATTATAGTACACACATAGCTTTAGTAAGAATGTTTACTTGATATACTGAAAGAGCAGCACTCAATATGTGAATCATGAAGCAGTTCCACTTTTTCCTCACTATTTTTCAAACCTGTTCCAGGACTGATATTTTCTTGCAACCAGAAGAAATTTCAAGCAGGTCCCATAGCATGTTGGATCCCTTTTGATCAGAACCTCACTTTAGGTATTAACATGGTCAGTCCGTTTTAGGGGAGCTATCTCTTGAAACACATCCAAGTCCTCTTCCTTGCCCCAACTAGGGTCTGACTCAGGCCTGAAACTGTGTATTTGGGAGATGAATATGATGCTTTCATCTTTCTAACTCTCTTGCCTATCATAGTCTGGTACCAAGAATTGCATACCTCTCTAGCTCCAGCCCAGAATATAGGGTGGGGGGAAAAGAAGTAGGAGGAAAGTATATACTCCTACTTGATGAAAAGATGGATGGACACTATGGAGGCATTTCTCTCTTTTTTTTAATAGACTCCTGTAGGTCTTTAGAAAATTTTCCAGGAACTTCTGTCCATACTGGCTCCTCTGACTATACACTATTTCTACTACCCACTCCTGCCCTCAGAATTTGCTGCATGCTGCAATTCACAGGTAGTTTTTTAGGCGTTTGCTTGTTTTCTTCTATTCACATTATCTTGCTCAAGACTAGGTCTAGACCTTAGAGGTCTTTTTCTAAATTTTACTGGGTCATCCTTCTCCCAATCATCCTTCCCACTGATTGATGAGAAACTCATGCATCCTGTGGTACTCAGATGGAAGTGTAGAATGCTGCCATAAACAGTCTTCTTTCTCTTTGCTCTTCTATTCCACACCAAAACTCTTCACCAGAACATTTCAGTCTCCATGAGGAGCATCTTGAAGCCAATTTCATGTGAAAGAGGAGGTAAAACTCTATGGCACTCCGAAGTCTCTTTCTAGAACATTCTCACTCCCTCCAACATCTCCCACTTATTAGCACTAAGGACAGACTATTGTTATGGTTGTCTGAACTAGTCTCACACCTTTTAGCATGTCCTAATTAAGAAGAGTTTTTGCTTTAGGACAATAGAGTAACTTGATGCTCTTTGTACTGTCCTCTACCATTGAGACCTCAGCTTAAAAAGAGACAGAAAGAGTCCCATTTATCATCCTGTCTAATATAAAAGCATTGGAAACATTGATAAATATTTTGTAACACTATGAAAACTTGTGGAATTCTGGCTAAAAAAAATAGTCTTCTCTGAGGGGCAAAAAAACAAACAAGGGTTTAAAATAGTGATATATCATTAATAAAAAATTAATATTCTGCTTACAATGGCAAGTCTCTGTGGAAACATCTATTTTTATGTCTTTTGCAACACTTTCACCTCACACTTATTTTACTTCCTTGCTCCCAATGACTTCTATTTTCCTGTCACCTCCATCTTTCTTGTTTGTGGCATCAATAATAGTTCCCAACCTACAAATAACACATCTTCTTAATAATCTCAAACCCATTCCACTATTTCAGCACTCAACTAAGGAGCTTGCTTCCTTTTTGCACTGAGATAAAGTAAAACAATTTGGAAAAAAGCTTTCAATAGCCTTCCATCATTTCATCTCACTACTTACCTAGATCTGTGCCCAGATCTTCTCCCTTTCCTTCTGTTAGTGTGATAAATTGTTAATGAGCCTATCAAGGTCAATCTCCTTTCCTCAACATACACACACATGCACACACACACACACACACACAAAATGCACTCACTTGCATCAATGCATTAATCCTATGCCTCACTCCAGGATATCACTAATAATTTCTTACATGAACCTTTTTTTCTAGTTTTTCAGCCATATAGGCATGATAATAGATCTAGTATCTCAGAAAACAACATTTAACATTAGTATGTGTTCCTGAGCATTACATTTTCTACATGAAGAAAGCTATGTAAAGGTCTACTTCACATCATTTCAGTGGAAAATATATGAATTATACCAAAAGTTCCAACTAAATTTCTAAAGTGTAGATATTAACACAGCAAAAATTGGTAGGTTGTGAACTGCTTAAAAATATTTCATGATAAATAACTTTAGCCAGGGAAAAAGCAGGAAAAACTTTACAATAAAAACAGACAATTCCATTTAACACATTTTACCAAGTGAACACATTTTACCAAGCTTTACACTTGAAGCTTAACAAAAGTTGAGAAGGAAAAATGGAGAGGGAATGAAAGTGTCTGTTTGTCACTTGCTATGGAAGGTGATGGTGCCATCAATTTGAGTGACGAATGAGCAATTTCAGGCAAGTTATCAAATTCAGAGAACTGATAAGAGTTTCTCTGTCATTTGTGTACTTGTGAAGATCTTTGAAGAGTTAAGACTTGGAAAAATATCTGACATGTTTACATGAAAAATACAAAATAGGGTATTGCTTATATTTCTAATTTTTTAAAATGGTTCACTTTTAAAATGTGGAGTTTCTCATTCTATGATTCTCTGATTAAGGATAATGTTAATCATTGCTTCTGGATATGACTCTGTAATATCTCTCAGCATAAGCAATATCTAAGACACATATCTTTTTGACACTTTAGTTGTTATTCTAATGTCTAATGTCTACGCATGACTCTAATGTTCTAGTCACTGCTTTTGAGTTCAAATCTAAATTTCTTCTGCATGTTATAGCTTTTAAATGTTTATTGAGTATGGGGACATAAATATTAATTTTTCCTATATTATCATATTCTGAAAAAAATATACTAGGGGGATAAGTATGTACTATTAAGTGTAGGTAGTTAAAAACCAAAAGGTATTCTCTTGGGAAAATAAGTACTAGGAGAATTTTTTTTCAGTAGGTGCTCATATATACAACTATTAAACCCCTTCTTTCCATCTACATGCTGATCAACCTCTTATAAGTACCAGCCCCTCTGGACTCTGCAAACAGCCCTCTAGCTGTTCTCCTTACTTATAACCCTATTCTCATTCAGCTTATAATCAACATAAGTGATCCTTTAAAAAATATATAAGCCAAGCCATTCACTCCTCTGAAAAAAGTTCCATAGTGGATTCTATTTACTAAAATTAGCTGCCCAAGTTCTTAGAAGGCCTATTGACATCTCTCCTACACCTCTGCCCCTCACTACTGTACTCCACTCAGGCTGGTCTCTCTGGTTTCCTCTGAATGGTCCTAACACACTTTTGTCTCACAGTCATTTGCCTGTAAAGAGCCCTTTACTGGTGCATCATCTTCATTTCTCACTAAAAGACTTCTCCTGGTCCTATATCCTAATTTCAACAGCCTTCCCTTCCCCATGAACTCTTTTCTTTGCTCTGCATATTATTTTTAACAGTACTAACCATTACCTGATGTACATAAAAGGGAACCTCATATGTCATCATGACAAAGAACAGTTTGAGACTGAAAGCAGCTAGATTCCTAACTCTGCTGAGATTAAAAGTACTCTGCTGTATTCTATGAGAATGTAAGCTTCAGGAGGACAAGGACTTCATCTTTTTTACTCACAGCTTTACAACAATATTCTTAAAGTGTCTAACACATAGGAGATATTTAGTAAATAAATATTTATTAATGTATAAATGAATGCATGTGCTAGCTGGATGTTTATTCTATTTAAAATAGAATAATGAAAAATGAGCTGTGAATTTTTCCCCAGGGAATATCCTTTCCTCTCCAGATGTCCATGCTTTCTATGGATCAAATTCAGTATGGGATATTTTTCCCAGAAAACACAAAACTGGCAGTTTTTATGCAAAACATGGCTGTCAATCTTATTCTAATCTAAAGGAATTTAACTGAGACATTGTAGTTTAGAATCCATTTAAAATGCTAACCCAATATATGCCCATATTTTAAGTAGGTACATTTTTATGGTTTAATATGAAGGATTTCTTTCAAATACAATTTTGCATTGCATGAGTTAGTGAAGGAAAGTGTGGTTTTCAATAGATAGTGTTATTTTTCTAATTCTTGTTTATATGTTTAAGCATATATATTATAAACCACCAAAGTTAAATCCTTGACTCTACATCGCAGTTTCAGAGCTGAAAATCATTTACTTAATAGTGATCCTGTAGTCTCTATCAAATAGTTACACAAAACCATTTGTTCTTCCTTATACTAGACAAAATCCTAACCTGTTCACTCTCTGAAAGTGATGAATTAAATTTACTAGATGGATACTAAATGACTGTGGCTGAAATATGACTTCGTTTACTGAACATGTTAGCACACACACATGCACATACACATACACAAGACTGAGGCTGAAATGCCTATAGACAATTACAGAAGATTTTAAAAGAATTGCTATATACTTCACCTGACCTAAGTTAAAATTGAATATTTAATTCCTTTAGTAGCAGAAGTTTATTAACCTTTGCTGGACTTTGAGTAGTAATAAGCACAAATCACTGCTATTTCCTTCTCTGATGCCTGCAATATTTAAAACATAATAGGACATTTTTATAACCAAAGACTTTGAGGAAGACAGAACAATACAAGCAAACAAGAAAAATAACCCTTAATACATTGTACTGTTATTCTGTAAAATGTTTTAATCTTAATAAAAGGAACATCTTAAACTGTACTACCTAGGCAACTATGCTTTTATTAAACTGTAAAACAAGTTTAAAGTATTATTGAGTGTATATGCATGCATGGCTCTTCAAGTCTTTGAGATGTCATTTCCAGAAAGAGTTTAAAGTATCAAACAGATGGAGTACAACAAGGTGCATTCATTTAAAAATGCACACAAATATATTTGAGCATATGTCCAAACTTGTGGAAAACTTTCTGAAGCCCCATAATTCTTCCTTGATTGTGTCTAAGTAGAATACTTGTGAATTTTGGAAATTCCACTTAATAAAAAGTTTCTAAAATGTTTAGCAAATTTTATGAATCTCCTGACACTATCTAAAAGTAATGGAAAATATTATGCTCCATCCATTTAGTTTGAGGAAGATAGTTGGAGATACCTAATTTCAACAAAAAGTGTTATGTTGCTACATTGTATAATTGTAATTCATATAGAAACAAATCATAACACTTTTCCTTTGTAATTTCCCACTATTATAGTGGCGTAATTGATCTTTTATTATTCCCTAGTCTCAGTTGTTTTATTAATCTTTCTGTTTGTAATATTCAATCCACAATAAATATTCTAATCTGGAAATATTAGTTTGCAAAAAATAGGTGCCAATAAAGGTTAAGTTGGGTAGGTGGATAAAGAAAGTTGTCTTAACAAAAAAAAGATTGTAAAATTAAACATTTGCTCATCCAACTTGAAATTGCATAATTCTACATAACTGCAATGCTGACAATGGTCCCAGTATTACATCACCCTTGAATTAAGGAGCTCACCAATGACTGACAAGGTTTTTCTTTATCTTTTTTCACTGTACTATATTTTTCATTGAGGTAACATTATTTTACAATATCATGTAAGTTTCAGAATTATAGAGCACACCCTCCTTCAGGCGTATGTCTACCACACAGCACCAATCACTAAGTCACCCACTATCCTCCACCAGAGTCCAAAGATTACTTTTGCTCTCACACCCACTCTCTGCCTACAGTAGTCATAATTCTACAGTTAGATTTATAAGATTGGTTTTGGTTTCATTCTGTCTGTTGCTTTGTCTTAGTTCTCCATTTTCTGAAAAAGAATGCTGGTATAATTGCCAACCTTATTATAATATCCAATCACTAGCAGTAATTGCCAGTAATAACATGGTACAAGAGCTTTTGAGAAGCACTATAAAGTTCAGAGTTTTCTAGAACATGCTTCTAGAAATGCTCAAGAAATGCTCAATACAAATAATAATGAATACAAATCATAATGAAAGATTCCTATATAATAGTCCTATATTGTTTCAGATTTATAGAGTTCTTAAACTGCAATACTAGTTGTAATAATATCATCAAGCACAAAAAATAATAACAGAAAAACCTCCTTTAATTGATAAAGTCTACCATGATTAGCATGTTGTCTTAAAAGAATATTTTAATATAACACATAATTGTAAAAGGGTAAAATAGAAACCATATGAATTGAAGTTTATTATTTTCTTTATCCAGATGGTTCATAAATTATTTATGATAATTTTAAATTTTATCTGATTATTACATTCACATATTAGACTAAAAACCTTTCAAATATTTACTCATATAGTTCTCAAAAGTATCTGGGGAAAAGGTACAGTTATTAGCCTTATTTTACATATATAGAAATCTACATATATTAACATACCCCAAATCATAGAGCTAGTAGGTGGTACCACTAAAGTTTTACTCCAGGCACTACTGTACCATTAACTACTCTCTGCTGAGTATCATCTATTTTAGAGGTCCCAGGGACGCCTTCATTAGACCAATCCAAAATCACCAGGTGCTTCTGTGACCTTTGGCAAAAATCTCTCCATAATTTCAAATTTTTGTCTCAAGATTATATGTACTCCATTTCAAACTGTCCTATATGCACTGCTTACAAAAGTGTTAACATTTTCTTGTCTCATTAGAAGTAAGGATTTCCCAGAGCACTGATAAGACAATTGTTAAGATTAGTCATGTTATCGCAAGGGAAAATAACTGTAGAAAATTCCTAAGTACATCATTGTCACTAAACAGTAAGACCTTTCTTGATGGATTGTTCTTGGCATTTGTATCCAGAAGAAACACAACATCTTGGACAGCATCTTTTCCATCTTTCCTGACTATGCTGTAATAAGGGCAACTTAATCTAACTTCTTTTTCTCTAGCAAAGATATTTGCTATTTCAATGTACAGGCTGTCAAATTAATCAGAAGTTTTACTTTTTGCTTTATTTTTATAGTTGGAAATATTTCAGTATAGCTCCAAAAAAGGTTGGAGGGTACAATAAAAGCCCCATTAATAACCACTAGGGTACTGGGAAGATGTCTTCCATAGTCTTTCTCCTCTTCATCTTTATGCCTTTCTTCCTGACATGTTTTTTGTGTCTGTGTGTGAATTCTACAACCAAACTGGCTTGAGAAAGCAATGTTTACTGCTCTAAGAAGTCCATGATCATCAGCAGTGACGCAAATTTTAGTTTGAAAGGGAGTTGGCAACATTTCCACCAGCTGAGTATCAAGTGCCTACCCTTCTGGAATACTTTCTTAGCATTTGTACTGGGGACAAGTTGGTGCTGCCCCACCTGGTCCTCCCTTCTACAGACACAATACTTTACCTTCTCTCACATTTACTTCTTGTTCAGACTATCTGGAACCAGTTCTTATCTTTTGAACACAGCTTTTTCCACTTTTCTAAGTCCTGACAATACATCTCTTAGTTTTCAGTGGGTAGAGCCCTATGTTGCTTTATTAAGGAGTTTGAGAAGGTATGGACAACTTCCTGGTGACTTACTTGAGTAGATTCTACTTTTTTCACTCAAATTATTTGGCTCTGCATCCTTCCTTAAGTAACTTTATATTGGTCTTCTTGGCCTATCATTTGAGAGAATATTACCAATTTTTCTCAGAGTTTATTGATTTCATGAGACTTCCATTTAGCACATATGGATGTAATACTGATTCTCAGGTAAATAAGGACCTCTGGTAACTTAAGGAAACAGACAAATCATAAAAGTTTCTACTCTTCTCAGTGGAACTCTAAGCCCTCTGCTTGCATTTCAGAAAGACAGCATACTTTGGGGACATAGAAACAAGCCAAGAGGGCTGTGAAACTGAAGGCTTTAAGAACTAGCCCATAGATTTCAATATTTCTTCACTTTCTTCCCTGTAGGAATTCAGCAGTGATGGAAATCGCCTGTGAATAAGCATTAGGATCAGATCTTTGACTCTGCTAAGAGAGATTCTACAAAGCAAGGTCTCCAGATGCCAGACACAGCTTCAGGGAAAGTTGTCTTTGATACACACATAACGTGGCAGGGTAAGAGAAATAATACGAAGTTCCATTCTATATGAAGACAATGCATCAGTAAACAGAGATGATTTCTAGAAAGCCTCCAGGAAGGAAGGAAGGAAGGCTGTCAGGAAGGACTATTGTGCTGGTGGTATCAACTGGAAAAAGGAGATACAGTGACTGCAAGCAAATGAAACTGATTCCCTTTCCTAAGGCAGAGGTGTTGGTTTTTAAGAGAAAATGAGGCATGAATTTAAAAGCACCCATAGCCAGTCCACAAATATCTGAACTGGCAGATTTTAATACTTCTGCTCAGGATGTCAAAGGCCTTTGAAAAATGCTGAAAAGCTTTTCTCCCAGCAAGGATGTCCCAATGGAAAGACTTCCCACATAAGCAGCCAGTTTATTAAAACAGACTCCCCCTCACTTTCTCATTCAATAATCATTTAGAATTTCTAGTACACGTGAGGCCTCATGATAATTGTAGAACCACATATGAAAAGATAGGATACCTGCCCTGTTTTCAAGGATCTTGTCCTTCATTAGGGGATAATATACACAACAAAGAATGGAAACCCAATTACTTTAAGGAGGATGGCAGGCCAAAGAAATACTCTGAAGGAGTAAGCTAAATTTTATATATGATAAACGAACAGTACTAAGACTTCAAATATAACTAGAAAGTTGCCTGGTCCTTGAGATATCTGATTGCATTTCATCCAAAAGGACTACCATGAACCAAAGTACAGAAAGAAGAGGAAATCTGTCCTTACCTAGCACATATGAAGAAGAGTGAGATTCAGAGTTTAGGGAGAAGAGACATTTGAGAGTATGAAGGTAATGAGTGTTATTTTCTTATTTCAAGTAGTGGGGACATGTTTACTATTTCCTAACAGTTTTAATGTGATTCTGGTTAAAGTAAATAAATATTAAAAACCCCATTTTGTGGTTCAGACAGGTCACAGGGGTGTGAGGAAGATTATCCTAACCTATGAGTGTTTCACAGAACAGATTAACAATACAATGCATGAGAAGTCAATGATGTTGCCAGTGAAAGAATAGGTGATATGAAGTGTTTTCTCAAGCACATATTCTTTTTCTCCTTTAAGCTTTATCCAGAAACTTCTCAAACTTATAACAGAAAAAAGTGTAATGATTTTTCATGTAACCACTCAAGATTTTGCTTCATTTGATTCAGATTTTTTTAAATTTTGAAGTATTTAAATCCTAGATCTTTCACTTCACTCATACATTCTAGTGTGTGGCTTTAAAAATGGCATTTTATTTGTAATTATGATGTTATTATCACCTCTAAAAAGTTAACGATAATTCACTGTCATCATCCAGTATATGTCATAGCTAAGTTTGAATGTCCTTTTTTCATCATTAATTTATATGATTAGGATTAAACAATATATTTGGTTACTTTAAAATAAGTCTCTAGTTCCTTGCAGCTGTTTTCTCTATATCTCTATTTTATTGACTATTTGTCCTGTAAAATGGTTTGTGTTTTAGATATGTGTATATTGGGGGTGCAATGTTATTTAGATAGTTTTACACTTCATTTTTTTTATTTTCTTTTTTCCTTCTGTAAATGGGAGTTAATCCTGGTGGCTTAAACACTCAACATCACTAAAATTCAGGGAAATGCAAATCAAAACCACAATCAACTACCATCTTACACCATCTCAAAAAAAAAAAAATGGGCAACAAGAAGTGCTGGAATGGATGTGGACAAAAAGGAATACTTTTACACTGTTGGTGGGAATGCAAATTTGTCTATCCAATATGAAAAGTTATATGGAGGACCATCAAACTACTGGAAATGAAACTACCATTCCATCCAGCAATTCCACTTCTGGCAATCTACCTAAAGGATACAACAACACTGATTTAAAAGGGCACCTGTACTCAGGTTTATTGCAGTACTATTTATAATAGTCATGATATGCAAACTACCCAAAAGCCCAAAACAAATGAATAAATCATAAAATGTTGGTTTATGTACACAATGGAATACTATTCAGCAATCAAAAATGGCAAATTTGATGCAGTGGTGATAATATGGATGGACCTAGAAGGAATAATGTTAGCAGAAATAAGTCCGAAGGAAAAAAAAAAAGAAATACTGGGTGATCTCACCTATATGCAGGCTATGGGGGTGAAGGGGGGGAACAAAAGGATAGGTAAAATTTAAAACTAACTGACAACAGAACAGAAGTAGCAGAAGAGTGGGAGGAGGGTAAAACTGGGGGAGGGATGGGCACAAGAGATTAAGTTAATGGTTCACAGGTGACAAGGCAATTGGAGAACCCTGGGGTATACAACAAAGCAAAATATTATGTGCACTCCATTTAAAAAAATCAATGAATAAAACTCTGAACCGATTTTTAAAAAGTCAAGTCAACTTATTTTGTGGTAAGAATATTCCAGGAGTGCTATTATTTCTCAGGACACATACAATTGGTCCTTTCATATAAGAAACACTGAATTGATCAGTGTTTTTGGTGAAGATGACTGACCTTTATTGTAAAGTTCCCCAGCAACTTACTACCTAATGGTCTAGTATATGGAGATACCTGTCTCAAACATTTCACTACACAGAATCATTTAATATTGTCCAGACAGAAAATAATTATTTTAATACTACCTAAATAAGGAAACATGAACTTGACTATATTCTTTTCCCAAACTTAACACTTCTAAAGGTAATATTTATGTCTGTTAATCTTATAGAGGATCACATTTCATAGAGTAACATATAGAAATAAACTCTGACTGAAACCTTACATCATTTTATAGATACAGTCTTGTCACTAACTAGTAATATACTCCTAATTACCAGTTTTATCATTCTCTCCCACTCTATAGCTTTTAAATGACACGATTCTATGGAAGAAATAAGCCTCCAGTCCCACCTCCTGTTCAAAAGAGTTTAGAGGATAAAAAAGCCAGATAATATGCTTTTCCTTTCTTTTCTTCAATTGTAGGAACTGTGAGAAAATGTAAATTTTTATAATATGTGTATGGGAATTCATAGCACGTGCTCCATATTCAAAGAATTTGCATTGCTAATTTGTAACTCTAATCTAAAGAATATAAAGATTGCCATACTATAGGAAGAAGGCATTCGGGTGGCTTCAAGAGTGATTTGGGGACCATGCCTTAATTATATTTTTCCAAATAGAATCATTAATAAATGGCATTCCCAAGCTCCATTTCTACTTTCCCACAAAAAAAAAGTGTATAAAAACAAAAAATCTAATTTGAAAAGCAAGATCATAAATTTCTCCTCCCAAAGATAAGCAATTTCATCTAGGTACAAAACAGCTACAACTATTTTTTTTTAATCCTGAATATTAATGTGATGTGAAAAAAGCAAGAACTCCACAAGCAGATGGATCATCAATGAGGGGATTAAACAGTCCTCAAAAGGCTCTCCAAAGAGCCATTAAAAAGTGTCAAGGAATCAGAAAATTCCGTAGTAAATGACCCAAATGACTATGAGGGATGAAAAATAAGGAAGTTGAAATAGCAAAATAATAATAGTACTTGATACTTACATAATAGCTTTCTTGAGAGACTTCTGAAACACTTTCCAAACATTAATCCAATAATTTTTGTCATTAGTCTACACAGCACTAAGGGGGACTTTTATCTTATTTCTCACTGAGCACTTAGGGAAACTAAGACTTACAAAGTCAAAGATGGTGTGAACTTTAATAGACTTGCCCCGATGGAGGAAAAAGCCAAGTCTAGAAAGGAATACTGAGAGAAAAGGCAATCTCATTTTCCATTAGATGTCACTGATTCCAAATTAATTTGATATGTTAGGAAACAGTGTTCATACAAAATATTATCAATAGCCAAGACCTGGGAAATTCATTAATTCAAAAATAAGTTACCTTAAGTGAAAATCTGGAGACTATATATTCCAGATTTGTAAAAATAATTTTTAACATAAAAAGATAAAGAACTGCATCTACACACGTTTTTGTTGTAGAGTTATATTTCATTCTGTTATAAAATGGTGCTTAGGAAAACAGCTCATTAAAACAGATAACATAATTCTAAGTGAAAAGTAACTGACTAATAACAGAGAACAAACCAGGTAACTAAGACAAAATTTCAGGATAGAATCACAGCCTTCTGGTAATGAATTCACAGCTTCCTTGACACAAACTCAGTTTAATATAAACAGCAAAGCATCCGAGACTCACAAACCGCTGCTGATGGAAGAAAACCAGGTAAAGAACTCTGCAGGGGAGAACAATATAAACCAGCAGTAACAGGAGGAAAATTCAGTTTGTAGAAGAAATTGTAGCAATACCAAAGAGCATCATACAACAGAAAGAACAACTGCACAGTTCGGGAAAAAAAGCATGTCTCCCACAGTTTGTAAAGAACAGCAGCTGGGTGAAAGAAAAACCCATGTGCTGTTAAATTTTATTCTTAGAGAAGAATACCATTATTCCAAAGAGAAATATTATTTTTATATGTAAGATTAATGAATACCATGAACATATACTGAAAAAGTTGACTGTGTGACTTCTATGTGAAATTGTGTATGTGAAGTCTACCACTGTGTGTGTGTGTGTGTGTGTGTGTGTGTGTGTGTGTAGACAGTCACATTAAACTTGGGGGTGGGGAGAGAAAAAAGGAAAATGAAGGAGCTGATTATTCAACAGTCAGATTCTACTAGTACTTAAGGTAACCAAGACAGATGAGGCAACCTCCCCAAGAAAAGATAAAAAGTAGAGAAAATATATTTCTGGAAGAAATGAATGAATGCATTCTGAAAAAAGGAAGTAATCATCATGGGTACATTCCAAGAATTGTAGGCCTCATCCTATTCATCTGTAATTTGGTATTATTTTTATTTGCATTCCACACTGAATATGCATCATAACCCTTGTAAGGTTATGACCTCCAAGTGCCTCTGTCTTGGCTCTGAAGTTTAGTCAGAAAATCATATTTTCCTGTAAGAGGGAAAATCATTCCAGAACACAGGAGTTCATCTTCTGATTATGACTTTCCCAAACAGGAACACTGTGTGTGTGGTCATGAATTATACACAATACAATAAATCCATCTTAATAAAGTTGTTTGGGGGCCTCATTCCATAGAATTGGGATTTCTTTTATTTTACTACTTTGCAGGATGGAGAATGGAGGTTCACTGCAGAAATTAGGCCTAAGAGTCATGAGTTTCTTCTCTCTATTTCAGCAGAACCACATTAGCTTCATTTCGCAAGGAAACATAGGTTCTAATGTCAAAATGCCTGACTCAAGTACATATTAATGTGCATTATGTTGGGTAAATGAGACAATTAAAGGAGACTAAAAAGAAGGAATACATCTTCCAGTCCTCAAATGATGCTTTGGCCATCATAAGCTCTCAGTGTTATTGGGTAATTTAGGAATTTAGGTCACTTCATCCATCCTACCTTAGCTGAGTTGATCAGTCTATGTGACACCATTCCAACAACAGAAAGGGCTGATAATGCTCTTCTGGTTAGAAATAGGGTGATAGCTACATTCTTCCTGATCTTAGAAAATAGTTTCAAAATTTCAGAGTAAAGGAACAAAATGCCCTTTCCTGGACACTTACAGTGCCTTGCCTGAAACCTCATGTCCCTTCTGCAAATAGCCTTTGTTTCTCCCTCAACACCTGCTTTCTTGAGAACAGTCTCTAGCATTGAGAGGAAGCAGAAATGCCCAGAGGTTAGCTCTAGCATCTCCAGGCTGTTACCTTCCTATATGACTTACCCTAAAGACTAACAGTTGTGAAGTTACAAAGTGTGCTTCTTTGCCTTACAGAAACTTGAACAGTCAGGTACAGCTTATGCTCCAGAATTGGGCTGAATAAACTGAACTCAGATACGGCTTCATTCCTTCTCTATCCTGCTGCCCCATTTCCTTAATGGTTTTCTGAAGAAATAAAATGACCTGTACTCAAGTCATGGCTCAAGATCCACTGATCTGATACAGCCTTCATTTGAAATTAACTTGAGAGGAAAATAACAGGAAAAAGCAGAGTAGAGAATATATACTTCAACTTTGGAAAAGCAAAGATTGGAGAGTCATCTGTTAATTCAATGCTGTCTTCCATTCCTACTTAATATAGTCAACTTTTTCTTTTTCCTTGTAAATTTCTCTCACCAGAGAGCAGGTGGTGACAAGCAGAAGCTGAGCGAGAGTTAGGCCATGTGGTAGCAAAAAAGAATGATATCTAGTTGCTTGAGGTAACCCAACTGAACTAGGTGACGCAGTGTGAGCTTGGCAACCACACAAATGGAAACTAAAAAGAGGCCTGAGGGCCAGATCAGAAAAACATGTCCAGATAAAACACTTAATAATGGGATCAATACCAGAACAACAACAACAGCAAAAATTGAAGATCACAGCCATGGTAGATCACACAAACTGAGATTACAGAAGGAAAAAACAATAACTTGTAATGGTGAACTGGAGGTGATCTGGAAGAAAACTGAGTTGGTTGAATTAAAGGGCTTCTTTTATATCTTTCTTTTTTTTTTTTTTTTTGGAGACTGTGTCTTGCTATGTTGTCCAGGGTAGTCCCAATCCAAGGACTCAAGTGATCCCTAGGCTCAGCCTCCCTGGTAGCTAGGATTACAGGAGTCTGCCACCACACCCGGCTGTTTTTAGAGACTAGTCTTGTTATGTTGCCCGGGGTAGTCTTGAACCCATGGACTCAAGCAATCCCTGGCCTCAGCCTCCCAGTGCTGGGATTACAGGCACACACCACCTCACCTGCTACATTTTTATATTCTTTATTTATCCTGAGTTGATGTGCACACATGAGTTATATGCAAAAAATCCTGTCCACAGAATGGCACAGAGCCAGATATTTATCATGATCACTTAAGCTAGCCATGTACTCTAACATAGTCTATTGTGTTCCCGGTTTAGAATGGAGATGGTTGCTCCTGAAACTTCTTCAATTGCATCCTAAAGGGGAGAAGACAGATTTACAGAAGGACAGGACTGGTTACAGGTTACCTTTAACTGGTGATTCTGAGTATCAGTGAGCTGTGTGGATTGAAGCAGGGAGTAGGCCATCACCATCTATCTTCTCAAATATCTTTCTTGTTTATTTTTCATCACAATTTTTCTGCATTTTTTGCATTTCTACATATTTATATAGAGAGAGATACATATATATTTGCATCATACATACTCTGAACTTCCCTTACCACCACATCACCCATGAACCATCATTCTGCTCTCTTGTGTTCATCCCTCCCCTAATCTCCCTTTCTCTCCCCAACTAACTTGCTATTTGTAGTGTTTGCTTTTGAACTGTTGTCAGATTGACATTTTTAGCTTTCTGTTGTCCTTTTGTTAGTTTTCCTATATGCCACATATAAATGAGACCATTAGTGTCTCTCTTTTTTTTTTTTCTGGCTGACTTCTGCTAGCATGATTCCTTCTAGCTCCATCCATGTGGCTGCAAATGACATGGGCTTGTCTTTTTTTAATAGCTGAATAATAGCCCATTGTGTAAATATACCATAAATTCCTGATCCATTCATCTGATCATCTGTTTGGGGGCACTTGGGTTGTACACTTTTACATTGCTGATGGGAATGCAAACTGATCCAGCCACTATGGAAAGCTGTGTGGAAGACCCCCAAACTACTGAAAATATAGGTACAACTTGATCCAGTAATTGCACTTCTGGGAATCTACCCAAAAAATATCAAAATATTAATTGAAAGCACACCTGCACTTTCATGTTTATTGTAGCACTATTCACAATAGTTGAATACCTTAAGGTAGGAATGTGTGTATGCAATGGAAGTGATCTTAAGACTCCACTATCAATCATCAGGTCAAGGTGTCTGAGGTATTGGGGAGTCAGAGAAGTAGCTAGGTTCTAGGTGGAGGATTCAGCTGGTTATCAGCAAATCTTAAGTTGTTTGATAGGTGGACTAGTGATGCTAACTTTATGATGAAAGAGGCCAAAGCAGTATTTTTCAAAGATTTTTGACAATACCCTATAGTAGTAAATATATCTGCATAATGACCTACTATCATTACCCAATTATAACCAAATGTTTCACTAAACTAAAAATGGTATTTATTTTGTATGTACAAATGGATGTTTTCAATTTTATTCTATTTTATTCAAACACACTGGTCACAGTCCATTAATTTAATACTACAAGCCAGTCATAATTTGAGAAATATTGCTTTACCACCCAGATGATAAACTCCATCTGGGCATTGTTGATTTTAGGGAAGGGTTGGTGGTTTACAGATAGATGTAGAAGCCAGGGGTATTGGATAGAATCATCCCGAACTGTGACACCAGCTGTAAATCAGAGTCTGAGATAAGGTAGTGTCCAAGATTAAGGATAATACAATAGGCTTTGGGACCCTCCAGGCTGCACCATTTGTGGATGTGGCATATTTTTTAAAGAAACACTCCTTTATCATGTTTGCCTGTCTCTAGCTTTCTTGAGTCCCTTATCCTAAAAATATCTTTCATCATATCTCATATCCCACACTAGTTCTGCAGCATCTCAAGTCTTTCTTAATATATTCTAGGTATTATAGTATAGTAAAAAGTATAAAATGTAAAGGATGGGGAAAGATAAGAACAGGATAAAGATAGAAGTACAGTGTGTCAGGTCTAATATGGGAAAGAAAACTTTTTTAAAAGGACATTTTTTTGAAAAAGTTCTTTTTTCTCCACTAGAAATTCTTACCAATCATTTTAGTGTAGTTTGAAAGACCTCTCATGTGATAAAAAATATTTTACAGTAAAACATTATTATAATAATCACTGATCAAAAAAAATCAAACAATCACTTGGTTCTCACTGCTAGGAATCAATTTCAAAATCTGATCTAATTTATCTCTTGTTTTCATGACAGCCAAATCAATTAATGCACTTTTATCATTAATGACAGGCTAGGCTACAACATGTTTTTTTAAAATTATCTTTGGGGTCTTTATTTTCCATACAATGACATATTACAGCAAGCTGCCCTCACGGCCTTTTGCATTAATTATTTAAAATCAAAGATCCATTAATTCATATATTGGTGTGTCTGGAATAGTATTGTTTTAAAAAGTGGAGAGTGAGACAAAAATCTGTCAATAAAATCATTGGACCTTTCCAGACTGATATGATTTATATGGAATCATTGCAATTCTATTTAGAGTACTGTGATCTCAGTGACTGGGTATGAGAAGGTTGAATTATTCATGCTTTTCTCGTCAATATACATACACATACACCCAGCATGTACATGTGCGCATGCGCGTGCACACACATGCACACACACACTCTGAAGTTCTTCATTTTTAGGTTACTTGCATGGATTCTGAGTTGGTACCTTTTGAAGTGATGCAGAGTCCATCAGTAACAAGCGCATCCTTAGTACATGGATACCAACAGAGGCTTAAAAATAGGAACCATGTGCACAGAGCTTCTTGTGCCAACCAACAGATTCCATCTGCACCTGCTACATATGGATTGACAGGAGAGGGGCCAAGTATACGTTGGTGTGAAGCAGCTTGCCGCTTCTGTTTTGAGAAAAAGCTCATCATTGTACAAGTCCTGAACAAATTAGCGTTCCAATCACAATGCAAGGATATTGAAATAGGGTGAAAAACCTAGATGGTATCAGGCAGTTCTTGCCAAATTAGCAGAGGATTAAAGAGGAAAAGAAAATTATTTGAAGACTGATAATTAGTTAAGATAGAAAGATGTGAGGTTAAGTTCAAATATGTGACTGAAAACTTGTTGCCACCATTTGGAAAATAGCAAAATAGTTAGGGTCAAATGGATACAAAATATCACAGAGCTGTGAGTCATTTTTTAGCTAGCAACAGAAAAATTTCAACCAAGACCTTAGAGTCAAGATCATAAGAGAAGTTTAAATCTCCAGATCTAAAACTCTTCATCTTAATTCACTGAGCTAAGGAATCAACAACCCAAGGAAAAATTAAGATAATATGCATACTAAGACTTTAGTGATTATGAAAAGATACAAAAGAGCTTGTAAACTATAAAGCTACAAATGGATTTAACTTTTAGTTATTTTGCTATGTAAACAAAGAACACTATCATCCTGTTATGACTCTACTACTTTAGGCTAAAGGGACAACCTGGTCATTGTCCAGGTGTTTAACAGATTCATAAGACAAAGAGCCTGTGTAGACAAGGCTTATATTCTCATACCTTCCTCTTCCTGTAGTACCTGAACAAATGGCAAGATTTTGCCTTTGTGAAAATGAAAAGGGTGGAGAGGGAACAGCTAATTGCGACTGTACCCAATGCCATTTCCATTTATTTATTTCACTATCACTCCATATGTAATCTTTTATTTAATATCCCTTAAGTCTGAATTGCTATCTGAGAAGAACATATGCTCCTCAGAACCCCTATCATCAGAATATAGCTACTCGCAGAGAAATGCCACTCACTTGATCATTAGCAACAATGACACATGAAAATAACTGAGCAGCCACCATGTGCCAGGCACTGTGTGAGGCAAACAATGCTGCCTTGACTTTCAGAGCTCACAAACAGGGAAGGGGAGACAGAGAAAACAGGTTGTTCCAGGGTGTGGTGCTTGAGATAGAAGAGCACATGCTAAGGGGATACCAAGTTTAGGAGCACATGCTAAGGAGATACCAAGTCTAGAGAGGTGATCAGGAAGGATTTTCTTGAGGGGGAAAACAAGTGATGCTATTTAAAAGTTCACATTAACCCACTAAAACTATCTTGGAAAGAACAGATATTCAGATGAAAAGTCCTCACCATCTCAAAGAACAAAGAGCACAGTCTTCAGCATGGTTTCATGAGCATGCCAGGATATCTGCATGATGAACAGAACTTAAGAACATTTGGTTTTCTAGTTTGAAGTTTGGGGTGGGATTTATAAGGTCTCATGGGTCTCTATCTCTTTCCCCATTTCTCCCCCTCCATTCCCTCTTTCTCTCTCTCCAATCTTAAATGGATTAGTGAGAAAACTCTGAAAGGATACATGATAATAAGTTCCTATAAAATCTTCTTAATCAGATCTACAGAGTTCTCTATCTTTTCTGTCCCAGAGAATACCTAACCACTTTGAAGCTGAAACATTGCTTGCATTAATGCACAACATATGCTGCCATTCTTTCACTCAAGGTGGAAATTTTTGTAAAATATCAATACTTGTAATAAATAGCTAAAGTGTATCATGTTTAATAGGCACCAGACACTAAGCATCTTACATATATTATCCATTTCAACCCCAATGACACTTCCTATTACATGCTGACTTTACAAAGAAGCACAGGATACTACACCACTTTCTCATGGCTATCTGGTGGCAATTGTTTAACCTCAGACCTCTATGACTCTTGAGTGAGATTTTAAAGACTCTAATATCATGCCCTGTAATAGTAAACTATTGTTACTATTATCATTTTATTATAAGGTGAGTTGTCAGTTTGTCTCCCATCATTCCTTTTGGAAAGCCAAAGACATTTTTATATACAAGAACACTGATTAAAAAGATTGGCACTTCCCAATATCTTTGTATATTACCTCTTGGAAAGGTTGCTAATAGTGTAAAGAAAAAGAAAAAAGCTCCCTTGTCTGAATTAGAAGGGATACATACTGTGGCCTAAGTTATTAATTAAATGTTTTAAAACATTATTTATCAATGTGCTTTTTCACTGTCAAAGTGCCTTAGGGCGTTGCACAGCAGGTCCTCCACAGCTTTCAGGGAAGAGCTGCCAAAAGTCTGCGCCCAGTGTTCAGGGCTATATTTGTTCATTCTATTACAATGCTCTTAGTGATTTCACTTTAATCTATGTAGCAAATCACGCAAAAAATAGAGCTATTTCAGTGGAGTAGGTAACAAAGAAATTGAGATTATGCAAGTAAGAAATTTTCTAATGTTCCTCAAGAACGAAATTGTGCACATGCCCTTTTACTAAACATTAAATAAAGGGAAGTTGTACAGATGCCATTTCCTAACCTCAGCACTTCCTTAGGGATGCAAGATGACAATTACACATAACCAGCAAAAAATGGATGGTAGAAGTAAATACTAGCACGTGGACCTATTAGAGGCTGTACATATTTCTACAACTGCTTTTGAAACTTCTCAAAGTTGCAGTACTTTTATTCAATGTAATCCTCTGTGTTGTTAGTCATATGCCAGGGAAATGTTGCTGGTCAGCTCATAAAAATATAAGCTAATGTATTATTAATGGAGTTTAACAGAAAGACTGTATATTCATCCCCATCATTCATGTGAGTATGTCAACAAAGAAAAGTGAGCCCAGTTTCTGCTCATATGTCAATCCAACTAATAAGGAATAGAAAAAAACTGAATTAAACAATTTGCAACCTGTCAAAACTTAGTAAGATCAAGCATTTCGACCAAACTGAAAGTTTTGGGGGGAATCAATTATTTTAACATTTTTAAAAACTCAAAATTGAGACACGAAAGACAAAAAATACTCCTTTCTTGCTAGGGAATTCTGAATTGGAAGCAATAATCAACAGAAACTTCCACTAAAGGTAAGCTACTACAAAAGGATAAAATTCCTATGAGCTTGAACCTCATGGACACATGTTTACTCACTATGGTCAATTAAAATTTTTTAAAACCTGTATAAGTACAAAGTAGGATAAGAATTTAAAAGTGATTGATCAAACAAAAATCTCACATAAATAATACTAGTAATTAAACACTGAAGAACTTAACTGAAAATATGGAAATGTCCCATGTTACAGTTGAAGAAGTAAAGATTCTAAGCCTTCCATATAAGAATGCTTTGTGTATGAAGCCCTCCCTAAACTACAAAGAGTACGGGGTTTAGGGGAAAGAGTAAAGAAACCAAGGTGACTAGAGAATATAGAAATTACGTGAGTGTTTTCTCTTGCCTATCCTGGCTGATGCCTTCATTAGTTTCATTCCCTATTTCCTTTTTGAAGGTCAGATTCACCAAAAGCAGGAATGTGATTCATAGAACTTATGAGTTGTAGAACATGAAAGGAAGATGAACTGTACAGGCCATTCCAACTGCCCCAGCATTGAGAGAACAGAAATACAGCTTCTTAGGTTAAAAACCTCCATGATTAAAAGTTTTTAAGGTTATTTTCACATATATTATGTGATTTTCATATCTCCATCATAGCTAAAATGAATGTCAGTAAGTACTTATCAAACGTGATCAAGAAGATTGAGAAGTATGACTTCACTAAAGGATTTCTCACACACTAACATTAAAAGAATGTCTACTTTTCTCTCAGCCTAACCAATCTAAATTTAACTTTCCTTCTTTCATCAACAACAATATTGTCTTATTAGAAGAAAATCCTATTTTCAATAAGACTGTCTAATGGAAAGCATGGGTTCACTATGTGAAAGACCATGCTTAACGTATATAGTAAGTGCAAATTTCTTAAGAGACATTTCCCACACGAGTTGGTCTCTGTCAACAGGCCACAGAAAACAACATAGTGTTAATTAAGTTTAAAAATTCTCTTTCCATTTTAAGACTAATTAGCATATAGCACTTTCATCAGGTTTACTGAGAATTTATACTCGGGAATTCGTTTCACGGAACATTGCTTCATGGCATAGAAAACTCCTCCCCTCCATAATTCCTCAGAAACCATACACAGATTTAATTAGTTGTTGTCTAATACAAGAAACTTTGAAAGTTTTAACTTCCATCACTTCTATCAATAAGACTGAGATCTAGTATTATAGTTCTGTTTTTAAATTCCCCCCAAAGTAGCAACTATGCTATGGGCTTTCCCAGGATTGCACTCACTTGTGTTGAGTGTTGACTTAAGATATCACAGGAGAAGTATAGGAGTTGCAGTACAGAAATGATGCTGGGACAGACAAAGATGAAAGCAATAGAAGTGTTCAAATGTACTTGAATCTGAGCTATCTTTACAAGGTAGAGCTGGTAAGTATCACTAACTGGACATATAGTAAGTTGGAAAGAAGTCAGTCATGATAACAAGTAATTGGCATGGATGACTGGAAGGATGACATTAGTGACCTGAAATAGGTTGAAGAAGACAGTGGTGAGAAGTTAAGATGTAGGGAATAGAGATGAGGAGAATACTGGTTTTATAATGGCTCTGTCCAATATCTAAATGGGTGTACTGGACATCTGATTTTGAGAGTTATCTGTGTATCAGTGGATGTGAAGAAGTTAAGAAGTGAGATAATAGCTAGATACTTTGAATCAAGAGTAGAGTGGAATAATTGGTGCCAATTATAAAAATTTGGCATGGGGTGTATTATAAAGAGAGGATTTGATGGAGGCAAATTTGGGGTCAATATGATTTCTATAGTTCCATCCATGACCTCGAATTCATCACATTTGCCACTTTTAGTTGATGAGTAATATTTCATTGTGTATATATACCACATCTTTTTCAGCCATTTATCTGTTTTGGGACATTTGGGTTGTTTTCATGTCCTCGCAATTATAAACAGTGTTATAATAAACATTCAGGTACAGGTATCCCTTTGTATAAGTACTGAGGTCTCCATTGGGTGTATTTCTAGAAGAGTGATTGCTGGGTCGAATGGTAGTTCCATTTTCATTATTTTGAGAGTCCTCCAAAGAACTTCCCATAGTGGCTTGACCAGTTTACATTCCCACCAACAGTATAAGAGTGTTCCTTTCTCTCTGCATCAATGCCAGTACTTCTTGTTGTCTCTTTTTTTGATGTGGGACATTCATACTAGTGTAAGATGGAAATCATATTAGCAGACACAAGTCAGAAAGAAAAAGACAGAAACCAAATGGTTTCTATAATATATGTGATATAGGAAAAACAAACAAAAGGCCAGTAGGAAAAGTCAGAACACGCTAACAACCAAACTAAAGTACACAACTGGGAAAGGGAGGATGGATGGGAGAGGTCAGGGAGGGGAAGTGATGGGTGAACCCTGGGAATGCAAATATGTGAAATCAATCAATCAATCAATCACTGATGAAAGTGTAAAAAAATAAATTTAGGGCCAAAGAAATAATTTTTGTCAATCAACAAAATAAAGCATATCTAATGATTAGATTACAGAAACTTGATATTGCAGAAATGAAAGAGAACTGAGTCAGTCAATGTCTAAATATGCTCTGCATAGAACAATGATTAGTTCTTCCTCAGTAAAAGAATATTTTGTAATGTTTGTAATCTGGTGTAAGTACACTTAAGAGAACTCATACTCAATCTCTTCTCATAGCTTCCATTTTCTTATGAAAACCATTAGTTAAGATCTAGATCAAAGGAAGAAAATGTGAGGACAGTTGAGAAAACATGAAGCTGTCTTCCAAAGATTAGGAGAGAAAGTAAATGGGAAAATATAATAGAATTTCATGTTCAGAATCTGATCTGAGAACAGTTCAGCATGATAGGATGCCATTGTCTAGCTACACTGGATGTGCAGATGAAGAGTGCAGGAGATTTTTTAAATTTTTGTTGACAGGGATATTGCCAATAGTTACAATAAGACAAGAGATGGGTTAAAAAAAAAGCATTATGGACAAAGGATTAAGTCTACTTATTCATTATGAAATTAAGAACATGTAGAAAAAGCATTATTTCTAGTACACTTAAGAGACAGATTGAAAAGATGAAAAAGTAGATAAGATCAGTGGGATTTGGGGTTCTGGATGAGGTTGAAGGATTATTTCAGTTGAAATACCAGGATGAAAATAGGAGTGTGTAATCAGAGAATGAGATAATTAAAAAAGAGATTATGGAGGGATGACACTTGTTTTAAAGACAAGACTAGGGCAAAAGTGAGAGAAATTCTGAAGTAAGGTATATAATAATTACACTGTGGAACATTATTATGGAAGCAAAAAGTCAAGTATTAATACATTTAAATGATCAAGAGCTAACAACACAGCAGTGGTGAAAGTTATAGAAAGATTGACAATGTTCTTGGTTTGAAATCTTCAGGAAATAATAGGCTATAGAAATTGAGTGCTTATAATGAACCAGGCACTAATCTATAAAAATAAGGAATCTTTCAAGTCCCATACAAAGTTATAAGCTACTAACATTATTATCATTTTTCAAACTAAGAAACTGGGGTACAAACTTAATTCACTGGAAGTCACACAGTTAATAAATTGAATTCAAATTTGACCTCAAGCTGTCTAGATCCCTAATTATATGCTTACCCACTCTGCTATGCTTCACGGCACAAGTGAGGAATGACTCATGTGTTGTGTTAGACTGTAAAAGCAGTGGTAGCAAGTTAAATATTTGATGGCATAAGACAGAACACTGGGTATATTTAGGACTATGGGAAGATTGGTTTATGTTAGTGAAGAGCAAATAATCAATTTGTGTCTGATACTTGTCTGGAAAATTAAAAGGGGTAAGAAAGGATTTAAAGAGTGTGAAAAAAAAGAGAAAGTATGATTGCTCAGCATATCCTCCAAGAGCTATTCAAGTAATTGTGCATTAATGTTCTTATGTATAAAATAATGTGCACAAGTTCTAAGAGAACTCTCAGATTGACAGTGTGTGTTTGTATAAATATCTCTATCCTTTCTATCTCCACCCATCCATCCATCCACCCATCCATTCATCCACCAATCCACCTATCTATCCACCTATCTATCCACCTATCCATCCATCCACCCATCCATCCACCCATCCACCCACCCACCCATCCATCCATCCATCCATCCATCCATCCATCCATCCATCCATCCATCCACCCATCCACCCACGCACCCACCCACCTATCCATCCATCCATCCATCCATCCATCCATCCATCCATCCATCCATCCATCCTTCCATCCTTCCATCCATCCATCTTTCTTCCTACTCTCTTCCAAGGACAGAAGTTATTCCCAGAAAGTTCAGAAGGGGGAGGGGAGATGTTAACCATAATATCTGTCAGAGTGTAGGCTTCCCATTTGCAGCACACTTTGAATGGGAACGGAAGTGTTGCTTATTCCTTAGACATGCACATTCTAACTTCTAAGGTAACTTAGAGTGGCTCTAAAGTTGTTATCTAAAGAGTAATTACAAAAGACATGAATGACTCAAATTTTCAATGAAGGTCAGCAAAAAACCTCCCTTACTTAAATTACAAATAGACAGGGAGGGAAAATTTAAAAAAGTGCTTCACGATGACAACCCTTACATGTTGTTGCTTCTGCATACTATTATCTTTGTCACCTTTACCATCCATTCTCCCCCCAGTTGTCAGAGGGAAACTTAAAACAGAAAACACATCACTACAAATTTAAATCCAGTAGTGGCATTTCATTGCCCTTAGAATTTTTTTTCTTCAACCTACTAGGTCTTACATTATTTCAACATTACCTATCTCTCTGTTCTCATCATCAACCATCCCTCTACTTCTTTCCTTAAACTCATTAAGTTTAAGGAAACCTCACACTCAGGCCACTGTCCTTGCTATTTCTATTTACCTGGATTGCGCTCTCCAGGTCCTTGTATATGGATCTTCTGTATTATTTGGTTTCTGTCAAGGCACCTTCCCAGTTTGTCTTTCTTTGACCATTCAGGTTAAAGAAACCACCACAGCTAGTTATTCAATCGCAGATCTTCCTTCATAGTACAAGCACTCTGGAGTTATCTTATTAATTTATCTCTACGTCTACCCATATCCAATTACAATGAAAAAAATATATAAACTAAGACATTTTTATCTCAGTTACTATTGCATCCCCAGCACTATAGTTTTGCCATGCACCCAGTTAGAGCTGAATAAATACTCTCTAATTATGTCAGATGTGTCACATTGTATCTAGTGATTGTCATAATGGAAAGTTATGTATTGCAACAGAAATCTTCCCATGGGGTAATTTAGAAGACATGAAGACCAGAAGTTTGGTAAAGAGTATAAAAAGAACTGAATAGAAATTACACTTTTTGACATGATTAGTGTCATTTACATATATCAGATTTCAGAGAAACAAAATGGTTATGAATGATAAGACAACTAATTACATGAATCAGAAGTTCTACAACTGAGGGAGAAGTGAGAAAAGTGTCTGGAAAGGTGAACTAGGAAATCAGATGAACTACAAACCAGTCAACACAGAAAAACCAAGCACCTAAGTGAAAACAAGTAGGGGAAGCTGATGGGAACAGTCTCTGGAACAAGTGTGGGGCCTATATACCTGGTGGTAATTCTGAGGCCCCTATGGGTCAGTTAGGACAGTAGTTGATAAGAGAGCTAGTTATGCAGCACAAGAGAATTTTTTTTCTTCAGCCCCACCCCAGTACAAAAGAAATTTAAAGGACAAACTGAAGTGGTCATGTTTACTGTCACCACAACTAATCAATACAACTTTCAGTAAACAGAGACATTGTTCCCCTCCTACCACCCATATCTCAGTTAAGTACCACTTTCAGCCAATACTAAACTAGAATCATCAAAGAAGAAGTGGAAAAATGGGCGCAGGTTAACTGAGTGAATATGGGACATCTCAGTCAGTTGGATTCAATTTACTTGTAACAACAGGGATGGAATCTAGAGGGTGTTATGCCTAGTGAAATAAGTCAGATGGAGAAGAAAAACACCGTATGATTTTATTCAGATGTGGTACATAAACAAAACAAACAAATGAACTAAATAAAACAAATACAAACTTTTATATTATAAGACCAAATTAGTGGTTACCAAAAAAAGGGGAAAAGAGGGCTGTTTAAATATGGTAAAAGGGATTACATGTACAGTGAAAGAATTAAATGCTTAGTGATGCTCTTAACATACAGTATTAGATGCTCATTTATAGCAACATACATCAGCAACCTATATAAATTTATAAACCAATATTTACTTCAATAAAATTTTTAAATAAAACAGGTAACATGAAATGACTCAACTATTCAAGACAGGCTCATCTGAAATAATCTCCCTCTTGTTACGCTACAGTCAATGGGCTGGAGACTCTGAAAATATTTACAAAGTCTCTTTAGTTTTCTCACTTATCATGAGAATAATATCCATCACCTCTGCTATATTGTATAGGCTAGAAGAAAGTTAAAAGTCTGACCTTGATTCAAGGGAAGGAACTTATATAAGGGCATGAGTCATGGAAAGGTATCTTAGAACTCTATCAATGCAAATGGACAAATGGAAATTTTGGATATAAAATGATAGCTGCTGTGGGGAACAAAAATATCTGAATATTATAAGGTAAGATCTAGACCAAAAAAAAGGGCAGAAGAAGAAAGAAGAGATGAATAGTATGAATGTTTTGAAGTCTTCAACAGAATGTAGCATAGAGCCATGGAGATATTTAAACAACAAAAGGAAAGAGTATGTTAAGAAGTATGTTAGATAGAGAAGCTTTAACATGAGAATTTGGGTTTGTTTTTTTTTTTTTTTAAGAAGCGATGAAGATGCATGATTTGAAGATTTTAATAGATGGGAATCTTTCCAACTTGAAAAAAGGAACGTAAATTCTCAAATTCAAAGGTTGCTGACAAGATAAATGAAAATAAACCTCTATGAAGGATAAAGATACAATTTCATAAACTATAAGGGGTTTATAGATTATGAACAAAAGAATGAGATTTGATATGACAGAATATGTCTCATCAACAGAAATCGATAATATGGTAATAATGATAAAAAGCTGAAGAAAAATAACTGCCGGTGTCAAATTTTAAAGATAGGCAATGAAAAACTTTGCAGACATCCAATAAAAGAAGAGTTTAAGTTACAGATTCAATCTGGAAGTATTGGAGTGGAACTCTTTCAGATAACCTCACTTGGGGGTAAACAAACAAGGCTAAACTCAGCTGGGAACACTTGGTCACTTAAGACCCACATCACCACCTTTAGGTCTCAGAGATCAATATTTAACCACCCAATGTGCCATGAAATACCAGTTTGCAACTATTAATGGTTACACACAATCAAAGAAAACTTTACCTGAAGAAAGCTAAGTTACCAAAAACAATGGTGAATAGATAAACAAAACAAATGTAATTAACTACTAATCTCTTTTATCAAGTTTTTTATTAAGTATTTTAAATTGTAAACCCTTTGCTCTAAACAGTAGCCACATTCCCTGTGCATATGGATGCACACGCATAGAATAGGATGCAATCTTCAAAGTGAAGATGTGTTAAGAAATTTGAAGTGTGTTTGGAAAGAAATAGCAAATACATTTAGGGTTTGTTAGAAAAGTCTATATATAATCAGGCATGCAAAAACAATTAAGGGAAACCGCCTCCAAATTGAAATTAAATACAAATTCCACAAAATCTTAAGGAATCTTAGACTGATCACCCCAAATATGAAGAAAAAAAAAAGCAAAGGAAACAATGTCAGCATAAAATAAAACAGAAATATGTCCAAATGTGTTAATATTAACTATGAATGTAATTTTAAAAGAGAAAATCTAGATAAACAGGAAAACACCGTAATGAAGATGAAAATTTGATTCTGAAATTCAAATAAGGATCTGATGAGAAAGCCAAACTTTAATAATAAGCAATATTAACATCCCAAAATTATAATTTAAAGCCTAACACTGTCAGAGCAATAAAAATGGGTAGGACACACAGAAAAAAGGAATCTGTCCAGATGTAATCATCACATTATAAAAAAAAAGTAGCCTCAAAATGTCTATTTCAAGACAAAAATACCAAAAAATACACTTTAAATGATATATATTAATGTTTTAGTATCAGAATCTAATAAAGCAAGCATATTAAGAAATGTGAGCATCACAATGAGACATATTTACATCATATATTACCAAATATAATACAGAGATGAGCACAAGATCACTCCTGTGACATTATTGTCCCAAATGCATAATTGTAGAAACATCAAACAAATCTGAAATGATGGTCAGTCTGCAAAATAATTATCAATGATTCCTCAAAATTAATGACCTATATAGGGATGGTGAGAAAATATTTATTAGCCAAATATCTAACATTGACTTAGAGAAAATATAAAGAACTTTATATTAAAAAAAGGTTTAAACTCAACAATAAGAAAACAAAAATTCTCTCCAAGTGTGAATGTACATTTCCTCCAAGAACATATGCTGGCAAAAAAAAGTACATTAAAAAGATGCTCAAAAATATTGTTCACTGAGAAAATACTAAGCTAAAGAAGCAAGTGGTTACATCATAATTAAATCACATGTAACAATTATGCTGACGAGAACTGAGGAAGAGAACTGTTTATTGATAAATATTGACACAGAGCATAAAATCATGAATGAGTCATACACTTTCCAGATAACAGTTACGATGGCATTAAAAAGCAGGGACAGAGTTTTATGTGATGTTGTATTTTTCATTATTTAAAAATTCCTGAAGTAAACTTAGCTAAATGTTAAGATTTGATGTTGGATGACAGGCAGGATTTACATTATAGTTTACCACAGATATGTTTCAAAGAACACAAGTAGTTCCATCTCTAGTACTTGTTACCCTCCATATGTGAAGCCAATCTAATTTTTGAGTTGGTGAGAAAAATGTAATATCTGTAAGCCTCACAAATGATGAGATCAATGGAAAGAAAATATTTAATTTCAAATTATGTATTTTTCCCTGCTCCCCTCAAAGCACATATTTTTATAACTTTAATATATCTTCCAGAAGTTCTATTACTATCAATTATAGACATTATCAAGGTTGATAGTAATAGATTATATACCACAGATGGGGGAGATGTAATGAATTGAGAATGACTGGCCAAATATTTGGAGACTGCTGCTCTAAACAGTGAATTTCAGCATTAGAATACACACACACACACACACACACACACCACCCCTAGAAGCATGACTAATATACGGTAGCTCCCTGAACCCCATGCCTTATGTTTCAATTCAGGTATTTTGTCATTAGGTCCTGAATATATACATTTTTAAGAAGCACTCTAGGTTTCAAAAGACTGTATTTGGAAAACAGCAGTTCTAGAACAATAGTCTCATAAACAAGTATCACAAGTAAGAAGGTGGCAGCTTAATATCCTTAAATTTCTGTGGTAGAGCAAGCCTTATACTTTCTATATGATTTCAGTGACAGAATGTCACATTAGGCCACCTATTTTCCATTTCCACTGACAGCAAAAGAAAAGGATATGGCTTTTAAGATAATTTCTGACAAAGAGGTTTTTTTTTTTTCTTTCTTTCCTTTTCTTTTAAAATCCATTGAGAGGAAAAAAAAACAACTGAGTTGAACTTCCTACTCTGCATGTTCTTTTCAAATATACCTTATGGTCAGAAGGCATAATGATATGATCTTTATTTTCTCTGCATGGATGACCACTGTGAAATTATCTCCACTGATGAGAATAACAATTTTATGAGACACTTTCCTCATGCCATTTTACAGGTGGAGAAACAGAGTAAAAATATAACAAGAGATAAAGCTAGAACATGACACTGAGCTGAACAGACTACAAAGGACTCACATTCTTCTATTCCTCAAGCCTTTTCCACAGGTATGAACAAGGGTAAGCACCACAGTTCCATTATCCCTATACAGTGTGAGAATTCTACGGAAACTCTCACAGGAAGGCCTTCAATATTCTGGACTCCATGTACAACTAGTTACTTCAAATATTCTTCAGCAAACCTATGAAGAGTGCCTTTTGAATTCCAAATCATAATTAAGCTTATTGGGAATCAAGATTTGGGAACACGATTTTTGTGTCTTCAAATGAGCCTGCCTTGAGTCAACTGGATTGCTGACATTGATAATTTTAAGGGTCAGCCTGCCCTGTGAGCTAACCCAGGAATGCACTTTTGAGCTTTCAGACAGGACCTCTGAAGAGAACTACATCCTAGGCCTAAGAGCCTCTAATTAGCATCACGTGGGAATTCTGAAAACAAGAGATGTGTTTATCACTAGACATTACAGAGTTCTTAATCAGCCAAGATTTTAAAGTTTTCATATGTGTGTATATACTTTTCTATATACTTTTCAAATACTTTTTCTAGTGATATATATGTAATATATGTATGTGATATATATGTATATATATCACTAGAAAAAGTATTTGGCTAAATACTGAAGGATCATGACAAACAATGCAAGATTTTAGAGTCTTTCAGACTGCAATTCATATGAAATTACTAAGATCTAATACATCTCTAAATTCTTGACCCGCTTCTACCTACAGCTGCTTTCACTGAATGCAGTGATTTGGAGGGAGGGAGAATGTTAAATAAATACAGCTCAGAATTTTACCTGTCATTTAAAGAAAATATAAATTTGGTGAAGTTCACTGACATATATCTGACAGGAGGTTCAAAGTATGAGAAAAATCACGTGTTAAAAGTGAGCCCAAGAAAAGGAAAATGCATGTATACATATGAAAATATATATGCATATTAATGTAGATGCATGACATAATACATCAAATTATATGTACGTAAAATATATATATATATATATATATATATTAAATAAATAACAAAGTACTCCCCCTGGTAGTGCTTTGTCCTGTTACTGAGAACTGAACTAAAAGTAGTTATTGTTGAAAAATATAGAGAGATATGGGGTCATTTTAGGATTCATCTTACAAATGAGTATTTTCCTATCTTTGAATAAGCCACAAGTTATGGGGGCTTGCCATAGTATTACATTAAAAAAATCATTTCTCTATATAAAAGATTTTAAAGACCTGTCCATCTTATTAGAGCAATTTTTAAGGAGTCAAATTTAATGAAAGAACTCTTTGGTAGAAATATGGGTTGTAAGAACTCTTTGGTAGAAATATGGATTGTTCAACTTAGGTTTATCATCATATGCCCTTAAAGCTAAGGGATATAGCTATAGAGCTTATGGATACATTATCCTTAATCAAACAAGGAAAAAGCTGTCTGCACAAAGATAGAATATGGCTACATAATTTCTTGGTCTTTGAGGGGAGAAAATCTTGTCTTCCCTATCAAGCAACATGAATTTTTTTTCAAATGTCATGTATATGATAAAACAAACAATTTCCTTTTTTAAAACTTGAATTCTTCTATGTCCCTTTTACTGAATTTCATGATATTATCACAGGCTGTTTTGGATTTGATCATTGGGAGAGAAGTTTCTACTGGCAAAGAAATATAGCGTTTTGGAGCTAGGTCATTATGCTTTGTTTAAGCTTAGCTTTAAATATGAGCTTTCTGGAAAAAAATGAATTTATTTTATCTAAAATATGCATCTCATGTGCCAGAAAAAGAAAGCAAAGGCAGGGAAAAAAAGTCAAAATGTATTGTACCTGAGAGAAATTATATCAATGCTTACTTAGATTCTACTACTTGTATTTTCTAACAAATTATTAGTATATTTTTTTTACAGCATTGATAGTTCATTAAGACTAAGACAGTAGGGGAAAGATCAATACAGCATAATGTTTTATATTTTGGAAACATGACCTCAGTAGTCCAGGGGCTTATCAGGTTATCTGTTAGATTATCTGGAATATATAACTTTATATATCAGATTAGAAGACTACTTACTTCCTTGCATTTATTTCTATGCATTATTGGGTTTCTTATAGCCAGTTGGGAATCAGTATCTTCTTTATTGATTCTACAAGCTTCTTTGTATGTAGGAACCACATACTTTCCTGTATACTTACAAGCATGATCTGTTAAAGAGTTTATGAAGATTTGTTAAATTAAAAAAATCAAATCCATTAAATAGAAGATAAAGTGAGACCAAATTTGTTGTGATATTTAAAATATAACTGTATAAAATAAACCCAGTAGATGAATTGCCATTTGCTGCATCAACATTTGATATAAAAACAGAAAATTCAAGTAAACTATCCAGTTAAAAATTATTCCAGAATACACTAGCAGTGTTCATTTTGGTTTTCTTTGGTGAGGTAAATATATGGTTTTTCTCTTCTGGTATTTTGACTACGTAAATTGTTGACAGTAAAAAATTCCATTTAGAAGTTTCACTTTGGTCCTTTGGGTTTACAAAGATCTGAGTATGCTGGATATCTTATTCAAAAAGTGTTATTAAATGTGGATATCTATTTTGCTTGGGTATAAGTATGTTTAAAACAAAGTATTAAATTGTTAAATCATAAGTTGATAATGCTAACCTTCTACTGCAAACTTGAAATGGCATCGTTAGTGATATCACACTCATTTATAATGTGACAAGTGGATGTTTAAGATTATTGAAGTTGGAAATTTTAAAACACTTTTCATGTAAATAAAAATTTCCCATTTCTCAATGTTATGGATGTGAACATGTGGAATCGTAAAGAAGTTCCACAGCCTTTAAAATGTTTATGAGAAAGTAAGTAGCTACCATTTCTTTCTTATACTCTCATCATGCCATGTCACCATGTTGAATGTTTTATGTTAACATCCATTATCAACTGAACAGACCTAATACAATGACCAGACCTAATAATTACACATACAATTTTATAGATGTGAAAGCAGAAATTCAAGGAGGTAATATGAATAGCCCTTGGCAAGTATAAGAGCAAGGATTCGAATAGTTGTGCTCTCACACTTTCCAGACAAAGGTATAGTTGATGATTACTTTCTTCTGAAATAACTAGAAGCAGCAGTAAAATACAAGAAATGGAACGAGCAGGAGACAGCATTTCAGATGACTTAATGCATGGAAATTCTAAGAAAGGTTTTCAGTTAAGACTGAAGAAACAGGCCGGGCATGGTAGCTCGTGCCTGTAAGCTTCAGCCTATGAAGCGTTCGGGGCTAGGGATCGAGGTTCAAGTCCCGCCTGGGGCCCGTAGCGAGACCTAGTTCCAAAAAAAATAGCTGGGCGTGGTGGCGCGCACCTGTAATCTCAGCTACCTGGAAAGCTGAGGCTGGGGATTGTTTGAGTCTGTGGTACCCCGGAAAATGAGAGACTGAGGTTCCACGGGTAAAAATAGTGAGACCTCAAAAAAAAAAAAAAGTACAGAATCCACACCAAATGTAAAAGGAAACCATATTCCTGTATCCACTGAAATAGCTTGCATAGTTTCTGCTTTAACAAAGATGACTAAGCAATAGAAGGCAATAAGTAAAGGATGTACCTTTAATCTGAAGGTAAAATTAAACCTATTATTGTTGATAATACTTGTCAATCAAAGTGGATTTTTTTTCATTAGGACTGATATATGAAGATAAATAGCTTTTAAAATGTGTTCATTTTTAAATGTGTTCACATTTTTATGAGTTCACATGGAGGTAGGAAAAAAACAATTTTTATGGAATGAATTTGAAGTGGAAGTAGTGAGACACACAAAAATTATTTACAGTTGTATCCTTTGATTCTGCTCACTCGAAATAAAAGTTATATAAGATCAACAACTGTTCCAGTGCCATTTTTATTAGAGGTAGTAGTGATAATGATCATAGTAGGAGTGATGGTAATAGTGTTCTCTGAGTACTGTTGATATTGCCAAAGAGATTTTAGCATGAACTTCAGATTCTAAAAGCAATAAAATTGGTTTTTTGAATAAAGTGATCTTTTATGCCTAGATGGTCTTCACTGTGTTCACATGTTCAATGTGTTCACATTTTTACTTTTATTTTTTTTTACTTTCACTTCATTTATTTTTTTAAATTTATTTATTTATATATATTTCACATCATTTCAGTCCCTGGGGGTCACCTACCACCTCCCCTTCCCACCCGCTCCAGCTGGTCCCCATTCTCCCCTTGTGCAGTTTCATTTGGTTGACCATATATTAGTGAAACCATTTGGTTTCTGTCCCTTTCTATCTGGCTCGTTTCTGCTAGAATGATTTCTTCTAGGTACATCCAGGTTTCCATGAATTCATCAAATTTGTCATTTTTAATTGATGAGTAATATTCCATTGTGTATAAGTACCAATTTTTTTTCATCCAGTCATCTGTTTTGGGGCATTTAGGTTGCTTCCATGTCCTTGCAATTATAAATTGTGCTGCAGTAAACATCCAAGCACAGGTGTCCCCACATTTTTAAAATGTGTTCAGTGGTGTAGGTTCCTCATAAAGAAGCAAAAAAAATAAATGTAACATTCTCTAACTGCATTCACTGAAAACTTAGTTCTGAAAACTTATGAATACTCAAGATGTTCTTACTAGGTTTTATTTGATATACTTTAGTGAAATTAGCAATTGAAAAGAACATCCAGGAGAAATAAATGAGACACAATGTCTACAGTTTCCTGTATTATTAAACCCTGATGAATGTACATGCCACAGGTATAAAGTTTACCATTATTTAAAAGAAAAAGACAATAAAAACTATTTTTCTAACTTTCAGTCATTTATGAGTATACAACTTGATATTTTTGATCATTATTTCCACTGACATTTTTAATAAGAAAATTTGATATAGTTTATAGTTTCCTTATTGATCTTTTGCCTTAATTTTCTGATGAAAAAATATTATTAAAGTTGACAAACCATTATTTTACTCACTATAATTTCCAAAATCCTTGAATTTACAGCTATTGAAAATCAAAAGATTTGAGAGTATTTATTTTCTTGCTTACTAGCAAACTAGCTAATTAACACATGAACTGTAATAATCAGTGGGCATTTACAAGGAAAAGAATTCCAACTTGGCCATTAACACTTACTAGTTATGAAAGTACATTAGTTCCATTAGAAAAATAATTGTGGTCAATAATTGTTTGTTATCATTTTGAGAGGAGGAATCTCAGTAAGAGCAACTACCAGTTTATTTACAGTTGTTGAAGGATGAATAGAGAAGCAGGATGGGGAATGTGCAAAGGTAGGCAAACACAGTTCCCAAAAAAATCTAACAGAAAAGACTTAAATAATTCATTCAATACAGCAGTTAAAAACACTTATGGAGAAGTCAAGTAGAAATTTTATAACACATTAGAATTTAGTGAAGACCATCTAGGCATAAGAGATCACTTTATTCAAAAAATATCAATTTTATTGCTTTTAGAATCTGAAGTTCATGCTAAAATTTCTTTGGCAATATCAACAGTACTCAGAGAACACTATTACCATCACTCCTACTATGATCATTATCACTACTACCTCTAATAAAATGGCACTGGAACAGTTGTTGATCTTATATAACTTTTATTTCGCATGAGCAGAATCAAAGGATACAACTGTAAATAATTTTTTTTTGTGTCCCACAACTTCCACCTCAAATTCATTCCATAAAAATTGGTTTTTTCCTATCTCCATGTAAATCCCACCAATGGCAATTCTGAAACTCTAAAATAACCAAGTATTTTTAAATTCTGTGTTTGCATGTTCTTATTTTCAATTTACTTTGACTATGAAACTCTCAACTCCTGAGGAGCTAAATTGGGTGCTTTGATAGGAAATAATGTGCTCTGTTATTATAATTGTTAATAGTTTTGATTGGCTACATTTTCATGGGTAAATTTTCTTTTCTTTTTAGTTACATTTAAAAAGACAGGATTTCTTATGACAAAGGGAGAAAAGAATAAAGGACCCTTGCATAGACACAAGCAGGCAAAAAGGGACATGTTTGTTAAGAGAGGCTGATCAGGCAGAGATATGCAGGAGGGCTGCAGCTGCTTGAAAGGTTGGTGAAGAGACGTAACCACCTAGTCATGGTTGGGCAGGAGAGCTGCTGCCAGGTCTGTATTTCTCACTTCAATATAACTTTTTCTAAATTTCTCTGTTAATCTTACCTTTCCACAGGCACAAGTCTATTTCACCTGTGTTGAATTTATCTACCTGAATTGCATCTACCTAAAACCATCAGGCAGTTTTAACAGCATGCTGAACACTGCAGAAATGATTTAATCTTTAAAGCAGACTGAAGGAAATTACCTGAACTGTACACCATGGTACAGAAAGGTGACAAACAAAATAAACAAAGTTTTAATAGCTGTGGGGCAATATTCATCAGTCAGCCAAAAGTTACATCAATTCAAAGAAAGTCCCTGTCAACTGATGAAAACTGAAGATGAAGAGAAAATCATAAAAGCACCTAGTGAAGAAAAACATCACATAAAAACATACAAGAAAAATGATGATTCTAATAGGAGACTTCTCAGGAGAACCAATGGAACCCAAAAGATAATAAAATGTTATCTTTAACTTACTTCAAGAAAAACTGAGAATATTAGAGCAGGAGGAGAAGGGAGAGCAAAGGGGAAGAGGAGTCAGTGACTCAGAGTGAAGGTGCTGTGACAGCAGGTACGGTGTGGTGACATACATATAAGGAGTGAACCAATTTCCCTAGTCACATACCAAATTCCTTAGTGTTACAAGGCAACATTATCACAATAAGAAAAAATATTGCAAGTGAATCAGATTTCTATGTCCAGTGAAAATATTTTAAAATATGTACAAGAAATAAAGACAGTTTCAGATGAACAAAAGTTTAGTGAATGTGCTTCCAGGAGATGTTATAAGAAATACAGGGGAAAGGAAGAGAAATGATACAACATGAAAATCTGTATTTATAAGAATAAATGAATAACATGAATGTAAATATGCATGTGAGTATGAAAAATACATTTTTTTGAAAATGCAAGTTACTTTTTGAGAACAAATAGGAAATATGTATGACTGTTGTAATACAATGGATGAGGGTAATTGGAATATATATATTATTATTGTGTATATTTTATATTAACTGGTATAAGCATCTGAGCATATTTTGTAATTCAAGAATGCATATTGTAATGCTAGAGCAACCATAGACTTAAAGATTAAAAAGGAAACAAAATAGAGCATTAAAAATATATTCAATTAAAAAAGCACAGCAAACAAATCATATGATTTTTAAAAAGTTATATTTAATGAAGTAATGTTGATGATTGATTTATATCCCAGTATATAGGTCTTAGGGTAATAGGTTTACCTTTCTGGCATTGCATATTATTTCACCATATCCACTTCCATAGCACCAGTAATCCTCCAATACAGTCCCTCTCTGCCTGCTTCACACCCATCACACCTGCTTCTGGCAGTTTCAAACCATATTAACAATTACATTAAATGTAAATGAACTGCACAATTCAACTACCTTTAATTCAATTCCTCTGTGATTTTTAAGCTGGATTTAAAAAAGCAACTATTATATGTTTTTCTAAATGAGATGCAGTAATTCTTTGCTTAAAGACATCAATAGATTCTTAGAAACTGTGACTTTAAGCTAAGGTGAATAACCAAACCAAGTTCTCTAAAATGGTAAACAAGTTGAGTGTGAATCAGCACTTTTTTCTCTCGTCAATGTAATAACAAGACAGCACTATTTAATGACCTGTTGTACATTTACCACACCCTTGTGTTGTATGGAATACTTTATAATGCATTTATATTTCAAAAAAGATTTAATAATATTATCACATGGGGACTTAACATGCAGTTGGAAATTTGTAAGGGAAGATACTATTTAGAAACATATAGCAATGAAATTAATCACATTTTCCTTAACGGCAAGACACTAAATCATTTTTGAAATTCCCCAATGATAAATGATATTGAACATATTTTCATATTTGTTTTGCCATCTGCCTATCTTTTTCAGTGAAGTGTCTGTTTAGATTTTTGCCCATTTTTTAATTGGGTGGTTTGCTTTTTTATTGTTGAATTTTACAAGTTCTTTGTAATAACTGTTGTTTTAATTTTAATAATATTTTGGTTTTTACGGGAACTCATGGTAATCATAGTATTGGGGAACAAGGGAAAACTCCCTTACCCCATCTGTGTGTTTCTGAAGCTAGAAAGAAAAATTTACATCTGACAGATTTGTAGGAAAAAAAATCAAAATTTAATAACATAACATGGTTATAAATTGTAAGGCAAACCTGAGAGAACTGGGTGTATTAATCCAGTGTTTTGGCACCTGAGGCATCAAAGGACAGAGGACTCTCACTTTTACTCTCAGAGAGTGTGGATTGTGGAAGCAGGTAGAGAGATGGAGCTTGAGCTAAGAGGAACACCTCTTATCTCTCTAGCCCCCTCTGGCACACTAGAGTGTGGACAACAGCATGTTGCCTGTAACCCAGCTTCCTAACCTAGTTGGAATATCCAAGAGACATATGACCTATTAGTAATGACTTTTGCCCACACAGATAAATTCTCCTGTTATCAAGGATCCCATCCCCACATCCTCCCTGCTGCATGTCACATACTTTGCTACTTCCTCACTACATCACTGTAACATTTCCTTGCTGGGGTATATAAAGGACATCACAACTTCATTAAAGTTAGACCTGGACATGCTTCCCAGGATCCCTGTTCTGTAGGCTAGCCTCACAGATTGCTATCAAACTCATTTGTCTCATTTTCTTCTTCATTCCATAGGGGACTCCTAACAAGAGAGAAAAATTTGATTAATAAACCTATCCCAATTATGTTCATCAAAGGGAGGGAGGCAATGATTACTCCTTCAACTAAGATAAAGGCAAAAGACAAAGCTTCTCTTAGTCTCTAGGCTTTCACTGCTTTTAATTTGAAATAATCGGCATTTATAAAGTAATGATAACAGACTTCCATAGTTCACAGGGTCTTTATTGACCTTTACTTCAAATCAAGATGACACACATAGAAGAGGCCTGCTCTGGGCATATTGAGAAAACCTAGCTGATCTTTGGGAGAGCCCAACCCCATAGTCATGGTACTTCTGAATATGTTGCTTCTTCCAATATTACCTAATTAAAGGGGTGCACTTATCAAGAACCTTTCAGTTATACTTCTATACATAACACTAATAAATACTAATAATTTCACTGCTAATGATCCAATCATGAAGCACCAAATTTTCTGATCTCTTTCAATAATGTTTGACTCCTCCACTGAGGATATACTACTAAGCTTATTTACTATTTGGCCTCTATAGGTCTGCCTGAACCAACCCTCAGGTACTGCATGCTTCCCACCAAACAGTACTTAGAGAAAAGTAGAGTTGAATTATGGCTTGTGTCTGCTCATAGCAGTCACAGGAGGTTTTTTTCTTCTAGGAAAAAAAAATCAAGAAAGAGTAAGGTTTACAAATGGAGTAGAAGGTTATTCACCAAGTAACACTTCTACCACATATAATCCATATTTTGATGATTTCATATTTTACAAGCCCCCAAATAATACTTTAAAGTGCTTCACTTTTTATCCACATCCTCATAAATCACTCTTGCTTCAAACTGTTTAAAGTGAAGGAGAAAAACAGCAGTCATTTTTCTGAAAGTTTTTCTCTTTTTCTGGCCTGTGGGAGACGATGATCGCTTTCCCAGGCATGCGATACAAGACGTAAGAGGCAGTTCTCAGTAGTAGTTAAAAGGCAAAGTAGTTAGTAGTTTAGGCTTCCAGTCAAATTGCTTAGATTCTTAGAAGTTATGTGACACTTGAGGAGAGTAACCATGAGAAAATGACTTATTTACAAATCAGTTCTCTTGTCTCTAAAATAGAAATAACCATCTACATCACAGAACTGATATCCTCCAAAGAGAACACAGAACTCAGTGTCACCAATAAACGCACATTGATGTATTCTCACCCTTAAGTAAAGTGGTTTATGCTGGTTGAGCATGGACACACTAAGTAAAACAAAATACTGAACATTTTTCGAATAATCGAGAGAGTCTTGATTTAGGATAAGTTAGAGAGGCAGGAATTAGTAACATCAGCCTTGGAAAGAAAGTGTTGCTTGCATTGTAGAAATGGATTTGTCAGTGTTGGCTTTGAAAGTGCGCTCACTGAAGTTAGTCAGTCACTGATTGGCTAACTTAGATGACACGGAGCTGCCACTGGTTGGCTGGTTTCCAGAGGCATGATGAATGAAACAAGTTGTCATTTATTGATGAAGCAACTTAAACTGTCGATTTTTTTTTTTTACAAGCATGAGGAATTATTTTTAGTTTAGATGTTAGGCATATAGTAAGGTCTTGATCATCACTATGTGAGAATTTAAACTTGATTAACTATCAATAGTTGAGGATAAAAGCTCTTCAGTGCCAGTTTTACTTCCAAGAAAACAAATTTCTAATTGCATAGGTAGAGTGTGAACAATTTAGGAGACTGATTTATAGCATCCTTTATCATTATAATAAGAATAATTAGTCTATACATTGACAAGACTACTGTTTTCAAACTTAAGAGTCTATACAAAATAATGTGCAGGGAACATAAGAAATATTGGCCTGAATAAGCACTATAATGGACAAGAAAGTGTGATATTACTTATGTAATATCCTCTATATACATTTAAGGGGGGAGCACAGAAGTCATTTCCTTTGGAGAATCTTTACACACAATGTGGTCATTCTAAGCACATCCAAAGAAAAGAATCTATGAAGCAGAATCCAATGTAACTCTGTAAGCTACAGCACATATACCATGGCCAATTTTTGTATTAATTAATGGCATTTTTGTATTAATATGCACAATATATTGTATATATTTAATGTTTAATTCTATTATGATTAATATTTAGTATCTTATATCTACTGTAAACTTCATTTTATAAATCAGGGGAAAACAGACTTTCTTTTTTTGTTCACAGGTTTGCAAGAATACTTTATATAACCCTTTGTGATTTACAAAAGGAAAAATCAGGCAGAGGGGAGTTTATTAAATCTTTATTATAGTCCAAGTTCCTTATAGCTCCTTGAGTGCCATTTTTTCTTGCTGTTACTTTTTGGACAAATTTACTGAAAAGCTTTCTTTGTATCCTTTTATTAGTTTAGTTCTGTATCTTACAACCACTAAAATATCCATTAATTTTTTCACTAGATAGAATTTTATTCATTTTAAGTTATATGGCTGTGTTGATATTTTAACAAATTATATAAATCTTAGGTGAATGGAGAATTTTTGTGTCTTAGTACTGGTAGGAAGTCTATGCATTTCATTTTTATATTTGGAAGAATATTTCTTGAAGATTTTCTTTAAAAAACCAAGGGAGCTTCCATATTGTTTTACATGATCATATATGTGCAAAATTACAATTTCATATCACAGGTTGTTAGTGATCCAAAAAATAATTCAACAAGATTAAAAAGAAATATCTTGATTCTGCCATATGAAGTAAATATAAATAATTCCACCCATTAACATATGTATATGTGGTGAATGATAATGAATGTCTAAGGTGATGAAACATAACTATGATGCAGTGAGGTGTTATCAAGATCTTTTTTTTTTTTTTAATTTCCAATTAGTGTTTGGAGAGCTTTCACTACAATGTCATCAGCTACAGGCCTGTGTGAAGGCATTTTCACTGCTGACAAAACCAGGAAAATATCATGTCTTTCCAAGACTTAGAGAAAGTGAGAAATGTAATGCTGCATGTAGACTTTTTCAGGATGGTAAATGACATTTTAAAAGATTAATTTTTGTTCTATTGACTTTGCATTAACTTTTACAAATCATCACTGTGCTTATCAACACAGTGGTACTTAGCAAAAGAAAAAATATTTTTTTAATTCAAAATGTTTGCTGTTATTATATTTAGATTTTGCTGAGTGTGTTGATAATTTTAGCTTGTTTAATGAGAAGACATATGAGAAGTTGCTATTTAATAGGCTGAAAGAATTTCTTTGATTTCAGAAGTGAGATTTCATGTATGTCTCTAGAGCTTAAAAGTTTGAATAGATAACAATGGTGATCTTGATAATAGATGTTGCAGACCACCAAATAGACAACCAGAAAGGGAAATAAAAGCAAAATATCTTTCCAAGCAAAAAATGACACAAGTATATGTCATATAAAGTATCCTCCGTTATCTAACAAAATTAAGTTTACAAATATTTTGGAGGAAAACCAACAACTTGGGAAATAATTCCTTTCAATTGTATTTTAGGATTTACATTATAATCAGTAAACAACAGTAATGTTCTGAACTTTATTTCTTAATCTCAATATCTGAATGATACCTTCTAACTATTTTAATCTCCATTCCCTATGATATAATACCTAACTAAATGCTGAAAACCAAAATAGTTTGTTTTTTTTAATAAAATATAATTCAATGTTTACATTGAAAATGTTTGCAAAAATCTGGGGATCTTATTAGAATTTTAAATCTAATTTTATAGAATATAATCAAGTCTTTCAACCAAAAGTACTTAGCAATTACTTAAATATACTTAGCAATGAACTGCATGTGATACAAAATCCCTCATTTCTCAGCATTTAGAGAGGAAAAAAAGCATAAATAAATGAAAAAATTCTGCAACAATGCAAGGCAGTACATCCTTTAATCATCAGGAAGACAGGTATATAACTTTAAAAACTATCTTTTTAAAAGCAGGCTAGAAAGCCAACAAGATATAACAAGGAGGAAAGTGAAAAGGGCTCAAATCACCATTTTCTCTCTAACCTTTCTAGAACTCAATTTCTTCTTATGTACAGCACAAAGGTGCATTTACAAAGTTTTGGAGATTCCTTTCAGTTTGAAAAATTGATCAATTGGATCAGGGAAACTTGGACAAGTTGTACCAAGGAGTTAGGATGTCAGCTGAATCAAAAAAGTTGGGAAAGATTTGATTGGGTAGAAGGAAAATAGGAAATAGGACCCTTAAGAAAACCTGGAAAGCAAACCTCATGATACCATGGTCAAGAGATTGTGACAAGTTGACAGAAAATTAATGACAGAGAAGCAGTTAAAGGCCATGCTAAAGGTTTGAACTTATTCTCAAATGATACAGAAAACATGGGGCATCGTAGTGATGACATCCTGATATCACTCATGTTAATCATATGTAATGGGCAAGTCAAAGGATAGGAAAAACAGTAGATAAACAGTGTGGCAATAAGCATTGTTTGGCTATAAAGACCTGGACTGAAGTGACTGAAATGAGAATGAAGAGGAAGTACTAACATCAGCAAATATTTAAGAACGTTTATGTAGGGACTGGTAACTAAGGAGGAGCTGAAAACGAATAAGCCAAAAATTCCTCCAAGTTTTTTATTTTAGGTGCAACGAAGGAAGGGCAATGAAACCGAGGAAACAGGAAACATTAACATGGGGAGACAGGCGTAGAGTGGGGGTGTCATCAAAATATCATGAATCTTCACTTAGCTAACAATCTCTGTCCCTGTACCATATATCATTCTAAGAAGGAACTTGGAAAAAGTTAAGCTCCTTTAGTTCAGTGGCAATTATGGAAAATTCTAAGGAGTCTTGCTTAGGGGCGCAGTTCCAAGCAAGGAGTTGTGCTATCTTTAGCACATTTCTGCTTACATATGAAAAGAGGTCCTAATATTTTTCCTTGAACCACAAGAAGAGGTATTTTCCCAGTATAAAATTGCTTTTGGCAATAATCACACTGGTAAAGTTCATTATTTTAAATCATTCTTTGATGAGCATTTTCACTATAAAAAAAAGAATATCAAAACTTGGCTTACAGCTAACTCCTTACTCTATATAGCATATATTTTGTTAAGTTAAAATAAATCTACATAATTAAGTTTACTGGCAACTTGTGCCATTATATTTTGTCAAAACCAAGAGGTGACATGCAATTAAACTTACTTGGCTTTGTAACTTTCCCTGTTAAAATGGGTCTTTTAAACATGTCACTGGCAACTCTTCTCAGAAGCAGAAATTTGATCGTGTGAGAAGCAAATGCATATTTGGGAAAATGTATTTGTTAGCAAAGAATCTTATTACTTTGTCTTAATGAGACTCAGTCAGTGTTTACCAGGTAGAATTTATTCATGATATGAGCAAGCATGCAATTACATTCTCTACTTATGACACTTAAATGGTCCCTTACCCAAGGAGGCCTCTGACTTAGATCTCATCAGCATAAATTAACTACCTCTTAACCTACCTCTGTAATAATGCTATTATTTCAAGTTCACATGGATATTCACATGGATACCATAAAGTATAACAAGAACAGCAAGATTTCTGTAAGAAAGTAAATGTTCTCTGTCAGAACCTACTCAAATAAATAGAATAGGTTGTGTGACCGAATAGGTCTTGTTTAAACACAACAACTAAGCACAGTTCTAATACACAGCAGATACTTGACATTTAATTTGCAAACTGAGAAGTTCTAGGATTTATTTGTTTGGCATTGCCCTCTGTTTATATCTGAGGCCAATCAGCAAGTACACAGTAATTCGTTGCCAAAGAATATTTTTAAATGGATGAGTGACTGAATAAGCTTTTCTTAAAGGTTAAAATGAGTACTTTAGTAAAAGACAATGATCTTAATTGTGGGAACTTTAATTTTTTTGCAGACTCTGGCTAATTGCTATTTCCACCTACATGAGATGGTATTCGACTGCAAAATTTAATGTCAAACTCAAACTCAAAGCATCCTTTCAAAAGCTTGATAAGTCATTTCAAATTTTTTTACATATTGAAAGAGAGAATTTTAAAGGTGGCACACTATACAGTGAGTTTATATTTTCATCTGGTACAATATTTAGGCACTAGTATATCCACAACTAAACATTTACAAAGTGGCTAAAACTAGCATAGATGACACATCTTAAGGCCCAATTACCCTCATTCCTCTATATTCCTCCCTGTAAACTGATTTCAATCAACCAAGGATGAGACTCCATCAAGTTTTACTAGTTTATTCAGGATCCTAGAATAAGCTCCAACCATCAAAACCAATGAGAACACAGAAAATGCATGAGTTGGTAAAGAAAGCAGAATTCAATGTGTTCTAATTGCAGAAGGGCCTGCAACTTTCAAGGAAAAATAGAGAAAACACCCACTGATGCTCATAACTTAGTTTCTGAGTTGCCAAAGAATGACTCCCATGTACTAGCCTTCCAGGACATGATTTAAACAAGGAACAAACTTATTTGGAAAGGAGAGTCATAATCAGGACTAGTTCTATATGTTAGAGCAAAGATCTTATAGGTAGCATACTACAATTCCTCATATTTTTCTTCTGGTAGAGATATTTAGGTACTATTACAGCAGGACAAGGAAGAAATGCAAGGCTCAATGTAAGGTCTGAATAGAAGCTCTCCCACTTAGGAAATATGAAAGATAATCCATTGGTGTATAAAATACTATACTAGCATTTCTATTTATACTTATTATATAGAATATAAGGATAACTACTGTTGATGTTAATATTTTTATGATACATTTCAACATTGTTGCCCATGTCATTAACCATATATCACATACCATATGTCAAGAAGTCCAATATTTGTTACCTTTCACCTTATTGTGATTTACTACATTGCAAAATGATGTATGGGTTACATTATCTTCTACAAAGGACATTCACAAGTACTGAAAATAGAGTGTCTGTGAACATTTTTTTCTTGCAAATTTATGTACACTGGTTACCTTGAGGTAAAGTACACAAATTATAAAGTTAAAAGTTTATTTATATATTTATCTTTAATTTTTATATTATAATTTATAATTTACACCCATCTTTCCTCATCACTCCAATGTAATAATTTTAACTACATCCATCCATCTATCTACCTATCATCTATGTATGTATGTATGTATGTATCTATCTACTTATCTACCTATTTGTGAAGAGGTGTTCTGAAAAATGCGTAAATGAGGTAAATAGTAAAATTTCTTGAAGACCTTTGATACAAAAAGCAAGCAACATGAGTCTATTCTGCCTTTTAACTTCATGCTGTCCTTTCAAACAGAAGCCTATTTTCCTTATGAGGATGTTAGCAGCATACATTCTCAAAAGGTGTAAATTTAATAGTTAGCAACATCCATCTCTGGGAGATACAAGAACAAAGAACTAGAAACTACACACTGAGTGTGGACTGAGAAAGATGGCATCTTCCTACCATCTAGGTGAATGAGATGGTGAAGACATCTGTGTTGGATGATTATGTTAGTGGCATATAAAAGTTGGATATATTATTTCATTTATCCATTCCTTAATCAAAAGTACTCAATTTGCTAAGTTCTGAAATGTGAAAATGAAGATAACACATCCTTACTTCCAATGTGTTTTTGATTAATGAAGTTAACTTAGCTAAAAAAAATACTGTATAATATCAAGATATGCATATTACTTTAAAATAAAAATTAAAATGCTGAAAGTGGTATTTTCCATCATGCCATTAACTTCATAAGAAAAAAATGCATACACACACAAAATGTGCTATTTTTACTTGCAAAAAATGCCTGAGTCACTTACTCTATTATTCAGAAACAAATATTAAATGTAGAAGTAAATCACAAATATTATATATAACATTTTATATAAAATAAGCATATTTATATAAAGTATTCTATAGTGAAACTGCAGCAATACTTTTTTCTATTGAGGTAATGTTTGTCTACAATGCTGTATATGATTTAAAGATCTAGGATCTTCCCATTCAGGTGATGGTACTACATCACACCTACTACCAAAACTTCCATAATCATCCATCATAGTTCACTCTACTCCCTTCCCACTTTCTTCTCTCCCCTCACCCTCCCATGTGTTCTGGTGGCCTGCTATAGAGCCATATTTTGAAAGTTTGTTGCTACCTCAACTCTATCAGACTCTGTTTTGAGTCTTTAAAGTGATCTCATCTAGTATTACTTTTTCTCTCTCTAATACACTTAATATAATCTCTTCCGTTCTATCCATGTTGTCACAAATGACTTATATGCGTGTATATGTATCTATGTATATACTAACATATATATACACACATATATCACATCATATCATATGTCATATCATGTCACCTCTTCCTAATCTTCCTAATTTACTCATCTGTCTTGGAAACTTAGGTTGTTACCATAGTCTAGCTATTACAAATAGAGCTATTACAAATCGTATAGCTATTATAAATGAATGTGGGAAGGCATGTATCCCTTTGAACTAATGTTTTCATATTCTTCAGATAGATACCTTGGAATGAATTGCTGGGTCATATGGTAGATTCATTTTTAGCATTTTGAGAAACCTCCATGAAATTTCGACAGTGACTAATCTACATTCCTACCAACCAGGTGTAAGGGTTCCTTTAGATCCACAATCTCACAATCATTTTTTTTTCTGTTTTTTTTTTTAAAGGAGCCATTTACATAGGGGTGAGGTTTTGTCATTTTGAGTTGCATTTCCCAACCAAAAGTGATAGCAATTTTCATATGCCTGTTGGCCATCTGTATGTCTTCATTGAAGAAGTGCTTATTAAGCTCTTCTGTGCACTATTTGACTGGGTCATTCAGTGTTTTTTTTTGTTTGTTTGTTTAGTTGTATAAATTATTTGTAGACCTTAGTTATCAGCCCTTTGTCAGATGTTTGCTCTACAAATATTTTCTCCCATTCAGAAGTATTTTTTTTGTTTGTTTCAGTGGAAAAGAAGCTTTGCAAAAGCTTTTTAGTTGAATATAGTCCCAATTGTTTATAATATTTTTTTTTTTGCTATTGGAGAAGAATTCACAAAGTATCACTAAAGCCTATGATATGGAGTTTTCTGTCTATTTTTTCTATTTATTTTTTGAAAAAATATTTTTCAAGCACAAGGTTTGAAAACTTTAAACATAAGCTCTTAAAAACAATCATTGCCTAAACATAGTATTACAAATCACAGTAAAATATCCAAATGCATTCTAATATATATTTATTCCTTAAAGAAATTTAATACATTTGTCCATAAGTCATGTTTTTACTTCTTCCATTTCCTAAGAAAACAAAGCAACCATGCTTCAACTTTAATTGAGGAAAAACTCAAATTTAATATTTGTTTATTGTGAAATAAAATAAGAAATTTAATGTTCATCTATTGTGCAATAAATGTATTTATAATGTATCCTTAAAAGACACTGATCAAATATGAAACATTTTTAAATCATTTCTTTGTCATAAGAAATGAGAAGAGTTATTGCAGGTGAATGTGAAAGAAAAAGATGAAAGGAAAACAGAAAGGAGGGAAAGAAGCAGGAAGGCAGAGAGAAAGGAGGGATGGTGGCAAGGAGGGAAGAAGGAGGGAGAGAGAGAGGAATACTATAAATCACTGCAGTGTACCGTATTAGGGAATGATAATGGAATCTAGTGTTTATTAAACACTTTCTAAAAGCCAAGCTCTGAAACACACTGTTTCACCTAAAGTAGTGCTTCTATCCTTTTGTTAGATAAAGACAAACATTATCCATAAAGAGACAGATGGTAAATATTTTAGGCTGAAAGACCATATGGTATGGCCCAACTTCTCAACTCTACCATAGCTGTTTAAAAGCTGTCATAGACAATTTATAAACAAATAAATGTGATCTAATAAGTTTTAATATTATCTCTGATGTACATATACATAAAAATCTTAAACAAATCATAGCAAATAGTTCAACCATACATTAAAAGGATCATACCTCACAGCCAAGTGTGATTTATTCCAGGGAAGCAAGGATGGTTCAACTGTATCAAAAAATATAATTTACCATATCAACAACAACAACAAAAGAATCATGTAATCATATCAGCAGATGCAAAGAGAGCATTTGACAGGATTCAACATTCATTTGTAATAAAAATTCCTTTAAAATGAGTATATAAAGAAAACACCTCACAGAACAAAAACCATATAATGACAAATCCACATTCACATAATACTCAGTAACTGAGAAACTGAAAGCATTTTCTCTGAAATCAGGTATAAGAAAAGAATGTCAACTTTCACCATTACTATTTAACACACCAGTGAAAGTTCTAGCTAGAGCAATTAAGCAAAAGGAAAATATAAAAGAATCCAAATTGGAAAAGAAATAAAATTATCATTATTGCAGATGACATAGTAATATAGATAGAAAATTCTAAATATTTCACCAAAATCTATTAGAAAGTATAAATCAGTGGAGTCGAGTCAAAAAGACAAAAATCAATATATATATAAAAAAAAACAAACCTGTGGTGTTCCTATATGCAAACCACAAACCTGAAGATAAAGGATCAAGAAAACAATCCCATTTATAACTGCATCAAAGAATTTCTTTGATATTCTTAACAAACAAAGTGAAAGATGTGTACAAAAGAAAATATAGGGCATCATTAAAAAAATACAAGACACAAAGCAATAAAAGAAATATAAGACATAAGTTGATCATGGGTTAGAAAAACTGCCATTGTTAAGATGTCCATCATACTCAAAGCAATATATAGATTCAATGCAATCTCTATCAAATTTCAAGAACATTCTTCAAAGATATAGAGCAAAACACTACTGCAATTTATATGGAACCACAAAAGATCCTGAATAGCCAAAGTAATTCTGACAAAAGAGAAGAAAGGAGGTATCATGTTGTTCTTAGACTACAAAGCTATAGTAATCAAGAGAACATGGTGTTGGGTGAAAAAAAGACACACAAATCAATGCTACAGAATTGAGAACCCAGAAATAAACCACACTTAGGACAGCTAATTTATGACAAAAGACCAAATAGCATAACAATGGTGAAAGGAAAGTCCCTTCAACAATTGGTGTCAGAGAAACTGGAAAGCCACATGCAAAAGAATAAAACTAGATGACTAACTTGTATAAAATGTAATTCACAATGAATAAAAGACAAGGATGTAAGACCTGAGCTATAAAGTACATAAAAGAAAACTTAGGTAATATTCCACAATACTAGCTTCAGGAACGTCTTTGAAAAATTGACTCCAAAAGCAAGAGAAACAAAAGTGAAAGAAAATAAGTGGGACTATATCAAATTCAAGAACTTCTGAGAACATAAGAAACTATCATTAAAATAAAGACACCTTACTGAATGAGTTAAGAAATAAATCTGACAAGGGGCTAATATCCCATTAAATCAACAAGAAATCAAATAGCTCAATCAATGAATGGACCAAAGTGCTACACAGACACTTCTTTAAAAAGGCATACAGATGGTCAATAGACACATGATAAAATGCCCACCATCACTTTTATGGAAATGCAAATCAAAACCACATTGAGATACTATCTTGCAATTTTACGATGATCCATGTCAAAAAAGACCATAAACAAGACTAAGTGAGAATGTGAAGCAAAAGTAAACCCCTCCCACCCCGTACACTGTTGGTGGGAGTGTAGACTGATCTAACCCCTATGGGAAATTATATGGAGGTTTTTCAAAACATTCAAAATAGATCTACCATATGATCCAGCAATTCTACTCCTAGGTAGTTATCCAAAGAATACAAAAATACTAGTTCAAACAGTGTACGCACTACTGTGTTCATAGCAGCACTATTTATAATAGGTAAGTATTGGAAGCGACCCAAGTATTTAATGACGGATGGATGAATTAAGAAGACATGACATACACATTGGAATACTACTTAGCTATAGGAAGAAATGAAAGCTTGCCATTTGTGACAATATGGATAAATCTGAAGGGAATTATATGAAATGAAATAATTGTCCAAAGGAGAAAGACAAATACTATGTATTTCACTCAGACGAGGAATACAGAGAAACAAGAAAAAACTAAATGAAACAAATCCTAGAAATCTGATTGCAGAATCTAGGAGCCAAAGGAGAGGGTGGAGGATGGGAAGCAAAGGGAGAGGACATGCGATGGACTGTGATGGAGGCCTATAGGTGCTTTGGTGGTGGAGAGTTATGGCAAAATAGTTATGGAGAGTTACGGTGTGTGTATACCCTTAGATTATACAATGTTGTTAACCAAGGTGATGTTAATAAAAAAATAATATGATAAGAAGTTATTGGTGGTTTTGGAACTTTTATTTTTCACATTGAAGAATAGTCTCTCTTCAATTTTTCTCCAACCATTTAGGAACATAAAAACCAATTTGCTGGCAGATCTTACAGCTAAGCATACAGATCTGTAGAGATACAGGTTTTGGGATGGACTGAATCTCCAGATGGTAGGTGCCATCATTTTTCTCTGTTGTATTTACTACTGGTATGAAGACATTTTTAAATTGTCCTATCAGATGGAATGAGATCATCCTTCTGGAATTTTACTTGCATGAGGCATTTAGAAGCACTATCAGGGAATTTCTCCCTCAGTTAAGATGGTGAGAAAGACAAATTGGGTTAAAAGGTGGAGCGGGACTTCTGATTTCATCAATATTTGTTTACACAGCTTTGTCTATTAGGTCAACCTCCATGAACTTTCATTTGAATTCTCAGGAAGAATTTCAGTCTAAATGTTTAAAAAGAACTCTCATTCTCCCTTCCAAAAACTTTATAAGACATCAGAGTGAAGCAGCAGTTTGCCACCTGAGAGTGTTACAGAAAAAGATAAAATCAGATTTGATGCAACATGCTAACAAATTACCACTAAGCTTTGATTATTTAAGATAGCTGAGTCAACAAAGACCACAGCCCACAGTAGATAGGATGCAGAGCAAGGGAGAAGACAACAGAACAGGAAACAAGAAAGGAAACAAAAGATCCTTCTCTCAGTCATATATGTTAAAAATGACTGTGCCTACACACAGGACCTAAGAGGTGTCCTGTAAGAGCTGGCCTTCCCTAGTGAGCAAAGGGTTTTGGAAAGTACGGGTCACTGACAGGACACTGAGGAGAAAGCAGCAAAATATGACCATGATTATCAAAACAAACCCATCATAACCGAAACTTACACCCAAGGAAACCTGGGACATCTTCCTAATTAATCTTTACAAAAGTCATGTAAGTACAGTGTTCTTATTCTGATTTTTGGACTTAAGCAAAACTCATAGAAGGTGGCTTAATGGGAATGGCAACAAGTCTGAAGGAAATATGTCCTACCTTTACTTTTTGATTCTTAAGTCTACTTGGTTTAACTTTTCCATTAATTTTTATGTGCAGAACTGGGTGTATCAGTTTCAAATATATGTCTGTGATTTTTTTGAACTAGTTTAATTAAAATATTTATAACTTAATAATCTGAAGACATGTTGAAATTATAATTATGAGAGGAAATAACTAATTTAAGATTGAGTTTGATCTCCATGCAAAAATTTTCAATATGAGAACTAGAACTCATTGCTTACAATTCAATTCTTACCATTTCACTAAAAAGTAATTATAAAAGCAAAAGTAATGGTATTTTACAATTCCTATTTGGATTTTTTCTCCCCCTTGTAGCATCATCTCACATTACCTAACAATAGGGAATGTAATATTGCCATCTTTGAAGCTGTCACTCATGAGAAGCTTTCATGAATACAGCAAGAAAAAAAAAATCTTTCAGAAAGTATTAAAGCTATGGAAATAAATGCGTCATAGTTTTTCAGTGTTGTGAGTACATACATGTATATATTGCATCTCTCCTCTCTATATATACATATACATATATATGTTAGTCATATTATATATATATATTATATATATGTATATATATATTAGTTGTACATGGCAGGTTTTAACTGAACTCCAGTCACAGACAACAGGCAATGCTTTCTCATAGTGATATGGTAAGAGTTTCTATAGTGCCTGTCACCCATCAAAATCCTCATTACTTGCCAGCTTACAGCAACCTTCACCATGGTTGCTATTGCAATGATGACAGCTTTGTTCATCCCACTTGATTCTTAGTTTCCTACATCTAAACTTAAATTTCTGGATTCCTCCAAAGTAAAACTAAAAAAAAAAAAAAACAAGGAAATTCTTGAAGGGTAAAATAATATAAGCTTACAGCAAGTCCACTTCGTCTATGAAAGAGAAAATTCATGTCCCTAGATTCTAGTCTGGTAGCCATTAGACTGATCGGTGTTTTCTTTTGACCCACTGTGATACCCTCAAACTCTCTGAAATTGTGGTTAACACACACAATCATGGGATTACAAACCACTTCATCCATAACAAATTTTCAATCAAAAAACACCTAACTTATTAAGTTGCATCTCCAGCTGACTTTGTATTCCATTTTCTTCTTGCATTCAGCTGGAAGCATTCACAAATAGCAAAGTATAATACTTCCCATGTTACGTGTTGCCAGGCAATCAGGGCAGAAATAATTAACATGGAAAGTGGACTGCCAGTATCCTGCTGAATAGCTCTGGAAAGAGTTCAAATATGACAAACATTCTTAGCTGTCCCTTCTGGGACACGTGCTCTGAAATAACAGTTTGAAAGGACAACTGCCAACTCCAGTTTCAAACAGTTTGACAGCACTACAGAAATTCATTCTAAAATATGACTCAGTTTTTATTTAAAGGAGAATTCATCTATGCACACTATGTCTTTCTGTGCCCATTCCTAAAAGAGTCCTTTCTGCTCTCCTGTCGCTTCTGTTCAAGTCCAACTGCCTAATGAAGCTAATCCTGAGCACTGGGTCTTTCTATAAATGTAGAATTCACACTGAATTCAAAGAGAGACCTGGGTCTGTGAAGAGACTTGTGTCATGCAGGCCAAGGGGATCACAGATTTCTTTTTAATGCCTGGTCTCACTTTCTACCCAATTCTATTCAGGAAAAACCAAGTGGTAAGTCAATCAATTCAATAAACACCTTCCCACAGAGATATGCTCAACCAAAATTACCCAACATGGGGAGCAATGCAGTGGATATCCAAATACATTCCAAGAACCCTAGCTGGACTGACTGCAATACAGGTCAATGAAAATGTGTTGAGTACCTGTGAGGTACAAGGCCCATGTTAAATGCTGGAAAATATTATAAGGAGGCAGACCAAACTCTCAGGTAATTTTAATTGGGTAGAGATGACAGAGATGGAAATGAAATGCTTTTTTCAGTGCAATTTGGCAAATACTAAAATAGAAACCAGATAAAATGATGATCTCTCAGCTGGCAGAGAGATCAGGCACTCCTGATCTGATTTGATTTTGTTGATACTAGTACCAGGAAAAGGTGGTGGTAACTACTGGTCCACTCATTTCTTGCACAGAACATCAGCAATATATTTGCACAGATCCACTGTTTAAACGCTTCAACTTAGAAAACCTAGATTCAAATTCTCATTTTGTCCAATGTTTTTGAGATGCACTATGCATAGTAGACTGGGACATTATATCAGAATGTCAAGTCCCTGACTCCATGGATAGAACTATTTAGTGAGATGTACACATATTTGGTAATGTAAAGCTTGTTTGTCAGATTATGCAAGAATTTGCACCACTTTCCTTGTCCTCTTCTTATTGTGCATTTGGGTCTGTCCCTTTCTTAGTTCAGTTCATCATTTGTAACAGGAAGGAGCTGGATAATTTCATCCCTAAGTTTCCCTCCAACATTAAAGGATATTATAATTTCTAGGGCCAGACAAAGCTGAAAGAAAGTTGATCATTTTTTAAATCACTGAACTCTTTTAAGAACTTGGCTGTGTGAACCTTGGAGTCTAAAAGTTGAAGTTTAAAATACTAATAGTGCTCACTACTTACTAGCAAAGTGACCTTGGATAATTCCTAACCTTCCCTGAATCTCAGTATCTCTTGTAAAATGATAACAGACTGAGATTTGACAAGAGTTTTTTTTAAAAGGGGTAATACATGGAAAACAATTAACACATTGCAGTTGCCACATAGGTATAAAATGCTGCCACTCAGAGCATTTCTTTCCGACAAGCCAAAATATCTTTCTTTTTAGAACTGACTTTTAAGTTTATTGGACACTGCCACTTCTTGTATGCCTATTTATTTGCCAGACATCATGCTAGATGATGAGAACATACCAGAAAACAAAAGTCAATCAGATCCCAGCTTCATAAAAGAAGGCACATTTTTCTTCTTCTGCTTACCTATACCAAGGTAAAGCCCCTGTAGTTCTGATCTGCTCCTTGGAGATGTTCTAGCTCTTGGACTTTAAATAATATCCTCAGTGACCCTTAGTCATTTGCAGAAGTTGTCCACTCACTGGTAGTTTGTCTGTGTTCCTTCAACACCTCTTCCATAGAGGGATCAGAAGAGTCAGAAATCCTAAACCCTCTTGGAAAAATGATAAAATCAACCCCTGCTTTATGCTATCACAACTAAAATGACTAGTTTTTGCAATCAGATCATTTAAAATTGACCTTAATTGGATAAAGTTCTCACCCTGAAAATCCCCATCATTTGAATGGATCTTTTTTTTTGGATGATTGGTAACTAAAATAGCTTTGTCTCTCTGAGAAACTTAAAAAAAAAAGAAAAGAAAAGAAAGAAAGAAAAGAAATTTCTGTTTGAGTACTTCTAATTTTCAAGTCCTTCCAAGAGGCCCACATCAACTTCCTTAGTGTTCACATTTGTAGATTCCTCTTCCAAAGTTCCATTTCCTTAATTAGTTCCCAAACAAATAAAAGTACTGGAGTTACCTTTATCTTTCCCAGATCAGCTATTTTCAGTTACAGTATTTCTAATTTCCTGAAAGATTCTTAGTGAAGATATTTGTCCTGATGGGCTTACTCAAGCTATTTCAAATTACTGAGTACATTTTTTGACCTGGAAATTAATAATTAGAGCCCTTATTTCTTTTAATTATGATTCTCTTTCCATGGTGCATAATATCAAAATATCCTGCCAATCTAAAATTCATTCATTCCCTTAAATGACATGTTTCATTCTGTTTTACTGTTTATTTTAAATATCTGTGTTGACTATGGTGGTTACTATTTGAGTCATTTTCTTCACGCAATACTGTTCCCATTGCTTGTGGATTAATAGAGTTGCTTCCTCATGTCCCTATGGATCAGACCAATCAGTGAGCTGCACTGGTCAGTGAGCCTTGATGAAGAGTGATCTGTAAATTCCCTTGTCACCATGGTAACTGGTATATTCCATAGAGAGTGCCTGATCTTGGGACATTGGGGAGAGTCTGATGACACATTACTAAGATCTCCCTCCACATTAACCTTGTTTGGCTTACACTCTTTGGGGATATTGTTTCACCAATTCCCAACCTATAAAACTGTACACATCTATAATTTTATACCATATTTGTAATGATATAAGAAAATTTAGCCAGTGTCTGACAAGTCAATGCAGGTAATACACAAATTCATTATTTTAATTATCTTTTACAAAATGAAAGAAGTGATTTAGCTGACTTGTTCTTTAAAACCCCAAGCTGTGTCTTAGTGTTCTCTCTTTTTTTTTCCCTAAAATTTCACAGAACATTGCCTTAATTTATATCAGAGTTTTCAGTTTCTGGTTTAATCTTGACATAAGACAGGCTTTCCTTGATTTGATTTAAAGCTTTCTTTCTCTATTTTCCCTGAACTAATCAATACAGTTAGCTCATTTTCCAATTTTGTATAGAGAAACTGGTTTTCCATGTCACTTTCCATGTCAGTGGATATCTTTGTGTGATATGACCCAATTACATTTCTACTAAAACAATCTTAGCTATTAGAATTCTCCTTTTCAGGCTTTTAGAATCAATCATTTGCAAAAGAATTTAGCAGGTTAGTTGCTGGTACTAGTTAGTTGTTGGTTATTGCAAGATAAAGTTTACATGGAGGAGGGCATTGACTGTTTTTTAATTAACTAATCCAATAAAGTTCTATGCCTCCAATCCGTTGTTTCTCAAATGATTAGCAGTCTCCTGAAACCATATCTGTTTCCGAGACAGTGACCTAATCCAGACTCTTTCTTAAAGAGCATATCTCTGCTGGATGATAAACACCCCACAGGCCTTGGGAGCCCACATTTTGCATGCACGATAATGTAGGAAGTGATACACCTTGCCAAGACTAATGGCTTATCTACAATAAACCATAGATGGGCATTGGCAGGTTTTCAGCTTTCCACTCAACATTTTTTTCAATTTAAGGCATACTCTCAGCATCCATTTGAATGTACTTTTTGCAGTTTACTTTATCAAATGCAAAGCTGTGTGATTTCATATCACAGCCCAACAAAGGAAATAATGGATTTTTGCATTATTATTAGCCACAAGCACAACTCCAGTGTTCTGGAATATCACCTACCTATGGTGGATTCACGGGAGAGTACATTAACTGTGCCAAATGTGTTGATTCTTAACCCCAAATTTAGCCACCATCAGTTATTTCTCTGGGCATGGGGATATAGTTCATGAATGCTAAAGGCATCAACTCCCTTAATATCCCTTATTTTTATTCACTCTTGACAAAAAGAGTCACCTCAACAGTGATATCTCCCTGGCAGTCTCTGTGGGATACTGTCTTTCCACAATATTTTAACCTACTGTTACCCAAATATCTAAATTAAAAAAAAAAAACAGCAATACACCAAAGGTACTTAACAACACTAAGCAGTCATCACTCCTCATTCCAGTGGTGCCAATGTATGTCTCATATTGTACTGATAAGAACTCACCTCCAGATCCTGTGTCCAAAGGAGGAGAAAACCATCGTATCATGAACATCCCTACAGTCTCTGATCACCAGTCCCAAAGTTTCTGCACAAAACCATCTGTTTAACCATTCTTATTGACTCCATACTTATCAGTGCTCTGAGGAGGTAGTACAACCAAAGGTATGTTTTAGACATATTCTCATTTTATATTATTTGGCTATCTTGTTTAAATTGAGAATACTCCTGCATAAGAAGAAACACTGAAAAAGATTCTCAACCAGAAGACAAGTCTCTTCCAAAATTACTTAAGAAACAGGCATGCTATGCTGTATCTGCTCCCAAGATAAAGGTCACAGCTGGGCCCATTATAAAGATACCTTTTATAACAGAATCACTGTTTAGTACAGGTCTGTTTCCTTACTCCTAGTGAATTCTGCCTTTCAAATTGCAAGAATTCACCCAGCAGAAGAAGACTGCACTCGTGTTATTATTAGCTCATAAGTGAATCACCTTCAATAGTCTCAATCCCATAATTTTGTATGATGTACAATTGAGTGTTTCTTGAGTGGGTCCTAAAAATTAGGATCCAATTTAGAAACATTGGTAAGGACTTTGCAAATGATCGTTGTGTTATTAAGCACACATTTGTATACTTTACAGCAATCTCAGTTACAAAGGATAACATATGTAGAACAAAGTGATAACTGGTAAAATATCAAGAATTAAATCTTTCAGCATTATATTAGATACCTGAAAAATGAAAAAGTGAATTTCCCAGAATAGGGTTGTAGAGGTTTCTATGAAATATACATTAGTGAAGAGTCTCGCCATCAGAGCATCTGCTGGCATGGATGCCCTCATTTTCTGAATATTTCTGGAGGGCTTTTTGACTGGTTTTCTCCAAAGGGGATTCCTTTCTTTTATGATCAATAGTTAAAACAAGGATAGCTAATTTAAATGGATACCAAACTAGTATCAGCGGAAAAACTAAGAACAGGAAGACACTTCAAAGAAGTTGATATAAAATCTAGTTTACTTCTACCCTTTTCAGGGTTCATCTTTTTTAAAAAGATAAAAACCTTGTGTGCACCCATATATACACTAATCTCAGGTCTGCTGCTAGCCAACTAGGTATCTTCCCACATGATAACCAGAGGCTCTGTGCCAAGTCCTGCCACATATACCTGTAACTTCTAGTTTAAATTAATTCCTATTCCTTCTTCCAAATAAGTGATAGTCCCAAACATGCAGCTTGTATTCATCCATTCATTCATTCTTACTTATTTTTATGAGATCATTTTGGGAAAATGTTAAAAATAACAATTAAAAATATTTATAGCTAATGTATAACTTACTCCATTATACTCTTTAATCTCTAAATTTGAACTCCATTTGTCTATGAAAAATTCCAGATAGTGACAAATCCAGAATTCTATATTTACCTTGTCCAGAAAATGTGAGAAATAAAGCAGAGTACTAGTCAATGTTGATTTCTGCTGCTAAATTAAAACTTCAGCTGTCCTTTAAGACAGTAATAGCAAGTCAAAGATTATCTTCCAAATATTTTTAAAAAGCTGAAAAGGGTGAGGACTATGTTGATGTACTTCCTAATTTGCACATTTCACAGATTTTAACTAGTTATTGTAGCTATTGCAAGTTTAAATAAATACCAGAGAAAGGATGCATTCCAGGAATACAGTTATTTTATTTCACAATAAAGTAAGACTCAGATACTGTTTTTCTATCTCAAAGTTAAGCCTCTTAGAAAATAGTTAAGAATAATGAAATGGTTCAGATGGCAGGATGAATTTTCAAGAAATAAGTGAATCTACCATAAATATTCATAATCGTGTTAGCTTCACTTTTTAAACAATTTCCAAGATGTTAGCTTGCTTCAGTGTAACTGCTGGTCAAATCTGAGGCATAAAGGTTAGGTTATGCTTCCTTCATTAATGATTTGGCTCAATGCACACAGCAGTATAATGTATTTTATGAGTGAGGGAAATGATATTGGTTTGAGAGGTCTCATGTAACAGTCATATCCTGTCCAAATATAATTTTGAAAACAATCAGAGCCATTATGGCTCATACAGAAAGAAAGATAAAGACAGATAGCTGTATATGGGTTTTTAATAAGTAATTCACCCAGGGTCTTGAAACATCAGATGCCAAGTAATGTTATTAATGTATAAGCATGTTGGTAAAATCATGTATTCTTTCCATTGGTTGACTTTAGATATGTTTCCAATGCAAATATTGTGTAAATGATTTAAATCCAAGTTATGCAAATTAAGAAAGTAATTCATCTTTCAAGAATTTTACTTGATTATTTCACATGCCAAGGAGCATTTTTCCGGCAAGTCTACTGACTATTTATATCTAACATCTTCTACTGTTAAAATTATGCATCTTTTGCTGAATATTGGCTATTGTTTAACATACTGGTCACCTCTGTCTTTGAGGTTAGTATCTTATGAACTTCTTCAGTTTCTATAATGAAAATGTGTGACAGGAGACTATTAATATGATAGAATTGACTTTTTCAGGGAGGACTGTGAACCCAAAGCAAAGAGAAAAATAAAGTGTCTTATGTCCAGAAGGTTTGACCATCAATTATATTCTCGGAGCAGATTTTAAAGACACACTTTCCATCTGGTCTGCTCTCTTTTTCTCATGCTCCCTAAGTTACAGTGGGTCTCTGGAAAACAGTTTTTTCTATCGTAACACCAACATTCATATTTGAAACCTCGAGGACATGGGAATTCTCATATTTAGTACATACTTGACCATTAAACTTGAAATTCGCTTTCAAGCATAGAACTATATATTGATTCTCTGTTATTTGTGCACGTTTCTCTTCCTGATGAAATTGCAAACACCTTTGAGGACTTTTCTAAGTCATATCCATCTCAAATACTTTGTTTCTACTTTGTTTCACATCACATGGTCTTTTGTACATAACTGGCAATCAGTGTAAGTTCAAAGAATCAGACACTGCTTTAAGGCTTTTATATTTCTCTGAACACTTTCAAAACTACTGAGGGTAGGCATTGTTATTACCCATACACTGCAGATGAAGATAATGAGGCACATAAGTTAGAGTCCTATAGTCCATAAATGATAGAGCCATGATTTGAATGTGAGTTCAGTTCCCTCACTCTTTGTCATTAAATTCTAAATATTTAAGTACATATATTTTGGTACCTGCCTGGGACTGTTATAGATAAGTTTTTAATAGTTTATAAAAGTAGTATTACATAATAGTTAATAGCTCTGATCAAGCATGGAATGAGCTAGATTCAAATCACAGCTCCATCCCTCACTAAAACTATAACCTTGGTTAGTGCTAATGCCATTTTATTTTGCAGATGTGGATACAGATATGGAAATGAAAGTTTGTTAGTTATGGTCTAGTCAAAACTGAAAACTTATATCATGTTACAGCATCTTCCAACTAGGATTACAAAACAAAAGCTGAACTCTCAATAAAGAACTCTCAATTCTGAAGGTAGCAAATGCCATCTTTGGGTAGCAGAAACTTCTAGAAGATTCTTGTTTTACCAAGCAGAAATACCACCTAGATTTGTTATAGTTCTATTAGGTAAAGATGAAGCTTTATATATTGGAAGTGAAAGTCTTAGAACCCTCAGCACAGCTTCTTTGCCAGATTATATGTCTCTGCCAAAATTATCACAAAATTAACATTTTCTACTTCATGATCCTTCAAGTATTTGATACCTGTCACAACACAGTATAAACATCCCCCCTTGAAGCACACTCCTTAGGAAGTCTGACCCCTCCCATATATTCTATAATTATTTGGTATATAGTAAACCTTGAGTAGTGACTTATTGTGTTATTTTGGCCCTGGTTCTCCAGCCTGAGTACTCCTTGCCTCTGACTACTGCACACTCACTAGGTTAAACAGGTATTGTCTGAATCTCTTATTTTCTATGTTCCTTACTTGGGCCTAAGTTTTAAAAAAATTTATATTAGGAAAGCAGGAATTTTTGTATCGTTGGTTAGTAACAAAGGATATCATTTGTGTGGGGGGGGCTAGATGGACATACAGGTATTTACTGCATTATTATACATGCATAATATAAAGATACCACTCAGGACAGCTTCTATTCAAAAATAGTTTCCAAAGATAGCTGTCAATGTCAAGCATCTTTAGTTCCTGACTTCTGGCCACAATAACTACAAATGTTTTCTATTACTTAAAATCACCCTCTTTCCTTCTTTTTCTTCCTATTATCATCCATGTAGTCTCCTTATCAACATTCACAGCCTCATTTCTACTCACTTCCTCACCCCATTTCTCTTTAATTAGATTTCACTCTTTAGTTTCCCCCAAGATTAATTTTCAACTTATTGTATCTACTCACCATTGGTCAGTCATGCTATATGAAATCCATTGGTATAAATACATTCTTGGATTTTGAAGGCATCTTATTTTCAAGAGTACCTTAGCAAAATGAAAGCTTTCTAGCAGGAGGAAATGACTTAAAAAATCATACCAGTTGTGAATGTGGCCATAAGATAAGGTATGAAAAGAATTTATAAGACAAATGTGGTCTAATTCACATCTCTCTCTATGATTCTATTATCATCTCAAAACAAATGAAAACAACCAAATAAATCTGACTGATAACATACTTCCACTGCATAGGCAATAACTCTTAAAATTAAAGTAGAATGAATTTAACAGAAGATCTCTATCTCTTGACATAGTTATTAAATTCTAGGAGATGCCATGGTTCCCAAGGACTAGAATTAGGTATTAAAGTATAGGGGGAAATGTGGGATTTACTTGGGACTAAGCAGCAGAAGCAAGAGCAACATTTTTTAAAAGTAGGTGAAGTTTAGTTTTCCCTTTGGGAATGGAATGAGCACATAATTTATATATATTACATATGCATATTTAAGACAAGGCTTAAAATTTGCAACCATTCACTGTGCAACGGTGAGAGCTATAAACCACAGAGCTGAGTTGTAAATGCACACAGAGCCTTCATGTACTGTGCGCTATTGCTTTTTTTGATTTTGTTTTGCTTTGCTTTTTGTTTGCTTTTTTACAGAGCTCTCAATAGTGGATTATATGGTCCAAGAGAGGAGAAAATATCCAGTCCAACATGTTATTTGTACTAGCAAAGTTCTCCCTTGAAAATAAAATTTCAAATTTGCTCACAACCCACAGAGGATTTCCAGCTTTGAAAATTTGATAGAGAAGAAAAGGAGGATTAAAAAAAGAGAGAGAGAAAAGCCACCAGGAATTTTTAGTTAAAGCATTGAAAATTATTAATACAGAAAATTAGCAGGCATAGAGCCTCACGCATTGTTTATCCACTCATTCAGTCAACAAAGATTGATAGCCTACATTGTGCTGAGCTAATTAGCTAATTAGCTAATTAGCTCAGCACAATATAGGACATCTCTATATATACATATGTATATATATACATATATGTGTATATATACATATGTATATATATACATATATGTGTATATATACATATGTATGCATATAGATATGTGTATATAGATATGTGTGTATATAAATATAGTTCCATGTTTCAATATGCAACCTCCCCTAAAGAGGTACAATCTTTTCCTCTCTTTAAAGTGCAATGATCACCCCTCCTGAAAAGTCTTACTGAATCTTCCAGTAGGTTTAGATTTCCTACAGAGCCATTAGATCTTTTATATATTTTACTGCAGTTCTTCACACCACATGCTTTGACTTACCATTATTTATAAGCAGAACTTTGATTAGTGACCATTCTTTCTGAGTTGTTAAGTCTCCCATCATATCACACATTAAAACAGTAACAAGAGAAATATACATCTGTTTCCTAATGACTTAAAATCTATGGGAAAATTTCTGAGGAAATAGTGACACAAAATGTCAAAGCAACATTTTGTTCTGATTTTTTTCCCACTGTGATCAATCTCTTAGAGAAACTCAATCATTCTAGCCACTAGGCTGCCATAAAACTGGTCCTAATTCTTATCTCTTCTGTCAGAGACAGGTACTCCAAAGAAAATGGGTTCTCACATGAAAGGTAAAGAGAGACTATAGTTTAAGAAGCAAGTGGCCTGAAAGATATGACAAATAATTGGAAAGAAGAGAAACTCAAACAGCTAATATACTTTCTCCTGAGGTATTTCCTTCATTATGTAAATGCAAATAATAAATATGATCATAAAAGAGTTGACAAAATAGCAAGCATGCCCACAGTAATCTCATTCTACTTCCATGTGTTCAGAGTAGCTACAAAATGGAGAAATCAACTGCTTATAAATGCTCAGTGTAAAACTGTTCCCACAGAGCCTGGCCAACCATGGCTGACTTGGAGTTATGAATTTACAATGCTTTTCAGATCTTGCTGCACGAAATTTTTCATGAAACCTAACATTCCGTTACAGAATGCTATAATTTCTTTCATTCTTTAATTTTCTAGATCTGTTCTAACACTACAATATATGTTATATATATATTCCATTTATAACAGACTTACTAAGAAAAATTGGCTCTATTTCTTAACCAACATTTTCTAACAAAAATATTCAAGTTGCATAATAAATTCTAGAACTTTGTAAAGGATTGCAAATGTCTACAATCACCAATATTCATGTAATACTATTGCTACAAATATAAAGTAAAATAAGTGCAATGATTTTATCTTCAACTTTAAAATATCATTGAGAATTACTCATGCCACAAAGTGAAACTTTTGTTCTTAAAGTTGCTTAAACAAAAGATTAAAGATGGAATCTATGGTCTTGTGTGGGCTTGAATTTAGTCCATTATAAAACCTTTTGAAGTAGTGTCTCATATGAGTTAATGCTTCCTTCTTGTATCATTTCTTGCTAATTTTCCCAATTAAATCCTTTTCCATATCACTGAACAGCGCTCTTTCGCGCTCTTTCTCTCTCTCTCTCTCTCTCTCTCTCTCTCTCTCTCTCTCTCTCACTCTTTGGAGGCTTCTTGAGCTTGCTATCTTGTTCTATGAACAAATGATGTGGTGTTTTTCTAGTATATTTCACCACAAAAGAGAGCAAAAAAGCAGTTATTATTTAAACATTTAGATAAACAACACTCCTGGGAACTCCAGTGTAGGAGAAAGAGTGGTGTCATACTTAGCATATTGAATGGTATTTATGGTAACTCACCTACCTAGACTACAAAGTATGGAACCTTGGAATTTGAAGGTACCATTAATATCATCAAACTCAACTTCTCATCTAAAGACAGTAAAGAGCTGAGGTCCATAAAGGTCATAGAACACAACTAAGGTGATAATATTTCATTATAGATTGTAGAGAGATTCAAATTCTGCCAGATTCCCTTAGCATAGGATTAATGGCATGCCCTTGAGTCATCTCTTATGTCTCAGCCCAACAAGAACTATCTTTTCAAATTCTCAGCATTATTAGATTTATTCTTTGGGTAGGGTTAATATATCTTCCAAACTGTGGCTTCTAGAGCAAGAAATTCCAAAATCACTACAATGACATTACCACTAAGTAACATACACTGAATTCTGCTCAGCTGAATTTGGGTTTAGATTTGTGGGAAAATGTATGAAGAATGATCAGGCATATTATCAGCAAATTTCAGAGTTTGTGTAGGAAACAGTTCATTGGGAGGATATTGTTGCAAATATTGTACAGAACTCACAATTATCAGAAATCTTTTTGCCAAAGGTGTGGCATTATAATAGCATGGAATCCTTTATCTGTTCCACTTTGATTAAGAGGAAGACAGCATTTTAAGAAAAGAGCAATTTTGCAAAGAAAATACAATGAACACATGAACTGGAAACAAATTTCAACTTTGCTTATTCTGGATACAGTTTTTAAAATAAAGTGTATCTTAGTGCTATAAAAAATATATCAAGCCTGAGAGAAGTTGGACAGATGTCACCATGGTCTCAAGTTCAGAAGTTGAAAACTGCTTTAAAGCAGGAAAACTATTTGCTGGGGATGCTACTGCTACTACTGCTCATACCCTCTCCCTTGTCACTGTCCCAAAGGCAGCAGGTCTCTTGGATGTACAAGTATTTAGCAATTTTTAGAAAATTATAATTGTTAGAGAGGGCACCTATAGCTACCCTAGCAGTGAAAAGATTAACTACCAAATATAAAGACATTCTGAAAATCAAGATGTTTAATCCTCTTAACCTTTATATACCAACTTATTTATATCTACATAACATGTTATTCTCAAAAGAGATTGCTCATATTTCTAGAAAAGTATAACAGTAGGTAACAGTAGTACTAAGAAAACCAACATTGAGACTTTCGCTCTTCACACACTAAAGACATTGCTGATGGAAATAATCAGATAACTTCTTTCCTTTATATTCATTCTGCAAGGTCTTTCCAAAGAAGCAATTCAAAACAAACAGTGAACATCTAATTGCAAGTTGTAAAATATTCAAATTCATTTGTTTAAGCTGCATTATATAGACCATATTTAGAAAAGCTCACACCATCCTTTCAGGAACACATGGAAACTAACTCAGTTTGCCAGGAGATTATGGCAGAGGCAATGCAGATTACATTCATGACAGAACTGAACCTTGCAAGCGATAAGAGATTTGAGCCATCTCAAGCAACATCCATAAACCCTGTGAAAAATTCAGCAGCTAAAGATAGGTCAGGGACTATGCTCTTTTCCATTCTAAAAGGAATGTCTTAGATATTTAAGTAGCAAATACAGGATAAATGGCTCTATAAATACATGCTTTAATCACATAGTTATTTTAGTCTATAAGTTCCTTATCTCTACATATCAGGATATGTCAGGAAAAATTAAGTCACTGGATATAAATTTTGTAAACATAGTACTACTTTATTTTAATTATATGCTATATATTTTTTTTACAATAAAGGCATAGTTTGATCCTCAACTAAACATACTATTTTAGTCTAATAACACTGGGCATGCATTTGTTCCTATTAATAAAATATTTTTAATATGATCTTTTCATTATAATTAAAAGTCAATAAAATTTTTCATTTTATTATTTTCTTAGAGATTTAGTAGTCCATTTACTGCACTTTTTTTATAAGAAAAGCAGAAAAGGTTGAGGGTTTTGCAGGCTTGGGGCTAGTATTAAATGACAAAGCATGTCCATATTCATATCCTCCAGTCTGATTCTGGCCTCTTCACTCCTCAATCAAGCATAAGATGGAACAAGTTAGAACTGATCTAAATGTGACAAAAATCTCTAAGAGCAAACACCAGTTCAGTATCAGTCTGAGACATTCTATAGACTCCTGGGAGAATTAAGTCAGTTTCAAGACCAGTTTTACCACAAATTTTAAAATTTGTCTTCTCCACACAAAAATTTTGAACTATTGACTATTCACCCAATGAGGATGCTTTTTTGAGAAACATAAGGATATTTTCTAATATTTCTGAAAGTTGCTCTCTGAAGTCCCATATACTTAAAGAAACAGCTTGATTTAAGTAAATAATGGGTCTTTTCATTCTGTCATGCCACATGCCACAGGTAAACTGTGGCATACTTATGTCACCTTTACATTTATTCTTTTGTTGATAAGAGAATATCCCTAATTATACAGTCTGATGATTATAGCCATCTAGTGTACGAGAAGGGCAGATATGAAACCATTTTATAGATGAGAAAATTGAGTACAAGTAAGGTTTAATGTGTTTGCTAAGGTCGATCAATTGGTGAAATAGAGACAGAACTCAATGGAAGGGAGATTTACATTATATACATTAATTGTGATTTTTTTTATTCTGAAACTCAGAACTATGGCCAACCATAATTCTCACAACCTCAACATTATGCATGGTTGTACAAAGGGGAAATACTGAGTAAATACAATAGAAATGCAGTGGGATTTGGTACCTCCCAGAATTACATATAATACAAGATTTTGGGATAGTGGCCACATGGTGTTAGTGAGAATGGATACGTAGGTTTGGATTCTTACTTGGTCCAGTTGATGAAATTCAGAGGGAAGGCTTGTTCCAGAGCTACCTGACAATCCCTGCCCATCAATTTAAAAATGTCTGACCACAAAGGAATTGGAGTGAGAGGATATTGTTAGCACAGTGGAGAAGTGTTGACCATTCTATAGGGCAAATTCTTGTTTTCAGCTTTGACCATTCTAGAGGGCAAATTCTTTTGTTTTCAGCTTTCTCTTGTTTGTTCTAGAAGTTTAATGCTACTTCAGTCTGTCGTGTTGGGTAACAACACTATATAAATTGAAACAATTGAAGATTTCTAATCCTAGAACCCCAAATTCAGGGTTGATTGTGATACCAAACTCACATTAGGCCTTTTTATCAATGAAAAAATATGAAAATCTCTTTGCTCAATGAAAATGTACCAAAATCTCAAAAATTAAATGTCATGGTCTAAAGTTTTTTTCCAATGTCACATTTTATGTTTCTTGAAAATTCAGATATTAAATTGATAATACTGAGTATTTTTAAGGATGTCAAGTTAATGCCAGAAAATTTGGATAGAAACTGTTGCTCATACTTGACCTAATATCAATCTTAGTTTCTCAGATGACTTATGATAGTTTATTTCATTATACTCTTTATCTCATTTGTACATTTGTTCTGATCCATATTACTTACATAGTTCTTGCCAATTGTTTTGAGTTGAAAAAATGCCAAAGGTTATAGGGAAGAGTAGTTCACATTTTTGCAATTCACATAACAACCAGAAAGATCAAAAAAATACAATTTTGGACATAGGGGTTATAGGCAACTTTTCAGGTATCTGACATTTCTAGTTCTTCTGTAGGGAACCCTCTTAAAACTATTAATTCTTAAACTCTGAATTATAAAATTCTTCCTGCTGTTGGACATCAAGCAGCCTGAAATCTTTTCATCGCCTACCTTGTATGAACATAGAGGTTTCCTGCTATCTGGAATTAGAAACCAATTTCTAAGACACTGTGCATCTTCTGAATATGTGACTGTGCTTTGTGGAAATCTGTGCTCAGCTTAACTGTACCTGCAAGAAAACTTCTCTTTGTAACTGATATCCTTGACACCACAATCAAATGTCTAAATCCTTTATGCTTCGGGAATGACTGCACTATCCAGGGAAAACCTTAGATGCTGTCTTAGACTAATCAACTGGTAGTATTAAGTGGAACCAGAGAAAAGGCAAAGACTTATTTTAATGCATGCTAGCTAGTATTCTCAAAGAAATCTGTGTAGCCCTTTGTTATCTAAATACATAATATATTGGCTTGCCTAATACTAATTTATGACTTTATCATTTAGCTTCATTTCTCAAGTACATAATTCCTTTAAAAATGCTTTCTGAGTTAAGGAGATTTATCTTATCCTACCCCTACCCCACCTCCAAAAAGGGAAATGTTGTTTTTAGTCAGTAAATAAACATATTTATTCATGAAAGTTATATGTCTTTAAAAGCATCATGGTAACATTCCCCAGTTTCTGTTTTAGAATAATGTTTGTTTTTCCCCCTTTGACACCTCTGTACCATGGCTTTATGACACAACAGGGTATGCTTGGGTGGTGTGTTAATATCACAGTTTGAATGCAGCAAGTCATGAATTCAAAGAAAAGAACCTACAAAGGACCAAAAAGCATATTACTGGTTGAATAAAGCACCATCCTGAAGTGGTAATTCAAGTTTTATTTTGTCACTTTATTAATGATACTCATTATATTATAGGGATTTATATTACATAAAAGGAATCATATACCCCCAACTGTATGTGGAGAATGTCGTAATTCCATCAAGGCATTCCAGCAATGCTGTAAACTACCTGAGCAAAGCCTGAATAGCTTGTTTATTAGCGCCAGAATCCAGAATGGAATAATAGCTCTGATTTTATATACATTGGGGATACATTATATACCACAATATGTATTTATATCAGCCAGGTATACTAAATGAACACAATTAAAGTGAAATTGTGCAATGAAATAATCAATCATAGCCCTATAAAAAGAATTACCATACATCCCTTTAGAGCTCCAAATCCCTTCCCATTTCTGTCCATCAAAGAATTAAAAATAAAATACCAGAAAGAAAAAAGGAAAAAAAAATGTACTCTGTCCAAATGGGAGTAGAAGAAGAATACTTTCCCCAAGTTTGCAATCTAAAGGGTTTTGAGAGCTTCCAACTTTCTATGTGGATTGGAGAGAACACTCAGGAGTGTGCTGGTTCTGTACTTACTTGCTGCAGTGTGTCCCTACTTCTTTTGGGAACCAGGTACACTTTAATACTTTTCCCAGGAAAATCTAAGGCTACTGTGGTTGAAAAATAAAGCACAAGACACATTATAAAGGATTGAGAAATAGCAAAACACTTAGTGTGGTCACAGTCTATGTTAGTGCATGGAAATACAGGTTAACATTTACTGAGTACATAGCTATGTCTCAGACTGATAAGTGCTCTAGATGCCTCACCTGACTTAAGCCTAATGAGGCACCATTATTAATATAGGTTAACATAAGAAGAACTATAGCTTGTAGCTGTTAAATACATTTACTTGGACCTAATGCCCACAGACATTAGAATCTAGTTTTCCAAGTGAGGCTGACTCTACAGTCACACACACCAGGTCCAGAGAAACGATTCCTGGGAATCACGCCTCCTTCACTCTTACAGAGTTAAGATCTACACCAGGAGAAGGCTGCGGAGCACTTTCATATCCTATCTTGTAAGCATCTTAAACAGAAGGAAAATTCACATCATGACATTTTACCTTGTTCCAAGTTCCCAGATTGTTGGTACTGTGCAGAAGTTATCCCCTAGCCTCACAAAGCTGAAAGCCAACTATCTCTCTAAGAGTGTGTGAGTAGAAAGAATGGGTACTCTGACTTGGAAAACAAGGCAGAGGATTTGGAGTAGAGGAGTAAAATGCAGCTAGTAGAATCCAGGATCTATGCTGAAATTTCTGGACTTTTCAAGATTAAATAAGAAAAGAGGCACAGTGTTACATCCAAACACAGAATGAATTTTAAGAGAGATATATCTTCATTTAAACCAAATTTAGCAGATACTAGTTATGTGGTTTCAAGACTTACTGAGTTCTATCAAATCTTCATTTCCTCATAGGTAAACATCAACTATTTCACATTGTTTTACTGTCATACAATATAGGCAATACAAAAAAAAAAAAAAAAAAAAAAACCTCTGTATCCTACTTGCTAATACAATATGCAGTTCATTTCATTGTATGAATGGAGTAAAGTAGTTATCATAGGCATACTTTTAATATTTTTTTGTTCTGTAAAGAAATGGAGTTATTTTGACTATATTACAAAGTGGTCATTTTAGCGCAGATTGCAAGCGTTCCCAAGACAATGAACAGGGCCTGACCTTAGTGCTAAATGTGTTTTGGTGCTTGTCTCCAGTGGGACAGAGTGTTAATCCTGACATTCTCTAGGTTTTGACCTTGAGGCAAGCAGCTATCAAGTAACAGTAGTCTGGACAGTGGGTTTTCTGCTGGCTATTACATGGAAAGCAATGACAAGCTCAGAAGAAAAGTCACAGAAAAAGCTGCCACCTAATGTGGAGAGCTAAAGTAAAGTAGATTATCTGCGTTAATGCTGTCCAACAGAAATGCAATGTGATTCACAAATGTGAGGCCCATAGAAATTTAAAACATTTGGTGCAATTAATAGAACTATTTAAGTATATAAATTTAATATTACAATTTTTCCCTAATAGTTTGCAAATATTGATGAAATCATAACCTATTAGTTTATTATAGAACTTAAATAGGCATATTAATCTGGTAAATAGTAACAATTAAGTGTGTGGTTCTTATTGATTAAAAAAATAAAAAAACTTTTTGTGACCTCATTGAGAAAAAAATGAAATTAATTTCCATATTTTTTAAACCAGTAAGTCCAAAATAGTATCTTTTCCATATGTACTCAATATAGAAAGATTTAATGTGATAGTCTATAATATTTTTTGTACTTAAAATTCAGTTATATTCACATATCCTAATCCAGGCTAGCTATATTGTAAATGCTCAATGGCCACAAGTGGCTAGAGGTTATAATGCTGGACAGCACAGAAATATATAACATGTGCTCACTTACCTCTTTTTATCAATAGCCTGGAGTAAGATCTAGTAGCGGTGGCAGTTTCATCTTAGCTTGGGTCATAAGATATCAGCATTCTCACCCATTTACTGGTTTTGGAAAATAGCATTACCAAGCACACAGTGTCCTCAGAGACAAGTGGAGTGATGCTGATATTCAATCAGAGAGAAACCCCTAAGGGAAGGTGAATCTCAAAGTAAAAATGTTAGATCCAAATGTTAGATCCAAAGACCACATGATTAATTCCCATTAGGAGATTCTCCTTCTAGAATTCTCCTTTGTGTGAGGGAAGGGGAACTCTGAGTTTGATTTTGTTTAAATTAAAATACATTTCTAAAAAAAACATTTCTAAGAAGTGTCAGTTTATTTAGTGTAATTTTAAAAAGTAGTTACACAGGACTCCTTATGCTAGTCACTGTTCTGCATATAGTTCACTTAAAATGTTATCTGATGATCATTTCGCCAATGATGAAACCAAGGTACACGGAGTACCAGGAAGTTGTTTAAGGTACCATAACCGGGGAATTGCAAACTGAACCCAGGCAGCCTGGCTCCTAACCATGGTTTTATTCCTGTAGCACCTTACTTAATGCCTAAACCCCTATTAACAGCAGTTGACTGCAAGGAGAGCAACAATGTAGCTGTCTGTGAGATGGAGGACTGTAGATGCTTTGGTGATTGGGAAACTACAGTGACAGTACCTGACTGGAGAAATCTTATATTCAGAAAAAATAGACAAGGATGTTTAAAAACAAAAACAAAAACATGAAAAAAAAATAAAATAAAAACCAGCGCTCTAGATCCACTTCAGACTGAGGTTCCACTATGTGTGTTAATTTAAATAAAACCAAAGACCCTTTACTGCATCTGCACTTTTATAAGCCACTTGTTCCATTTAAACAGAATTGGTTTCCTAAATTTCTCTGCATATATTCAAGAAGAACACAGCTGTTACATTTGGAAGATACTTGGCAGCTAATGGACAATTACATAAAGAAAAAAAAATTGGCTGAGGTGAAATGCCTTTTGTTTCTTCCCACTTTCACTTCAGTCTTTTTAATTGCCTTTCATTCCTTTTCTATATTCATGCTACATGGGCTTAAATTTTTGGTAGGACAATTCCAAAGGCATAGAGATTTTTGAAATATCATAGTCAAAATTTCAGGAGTCCTCAAAACTGAACTGTGGAGTAAGTGGGGAATGAGAGACAATACCTCCTCAGTCCCCCCCCCCACATCCCCTACATATACCCCAGTTTGGTCAATGAAGCCCAGAGATATTCAAGTGCATAGCAGCCTTTGATTCACCACATACCTCAAATATCCACTGATACTGGGGGGGGGGGGGTTGACAGAGATAAAAGGCCCCTCTTCACCCATCTACCTCAACTTTCAGGACTCCTAGTGCCTATAGTTCCACTTTTCCTCTTCAAAGTTACTCAAGGAACTCAGAAAGTGGAAACAGAATGGTCTTTAGAAATCAAACACACCTGGTTTAAATCACTATTATTAATACTGTGTCTCTATCCACTTCAAACACTCTACAGCTCGCTATGTATCTGCTACATGTGGATAATTAACTTGGCTATTGACTGCAAAAATCATATGTATAGAAAATGCCTTGCACAAGGCCTGGGAAATAATAGGTACTTTTAAAATGATAATCATTAATATAATTTAAAGGCAGTGAGGGGAAAGAATCTCACTACAGATTCTTTTGGTCTAGCACTAGAATTTTTAAAATGTAGCATCCAGGAACACATCGGAACACATATAGACCTTGGGTGTCGCCTTCTGGAGCCTACTGATTAAAGAGCGATGGTATCTTTAGAAATTTAATTGTATATACTTCCAAATGAAGATAGAAAACAAAACAAAAAAGGAAATATAAAACTATACATCTGGACCGGGCACGGTGGTTCATCCCTGTAAGCTTCAGCCTATGAAGCAGCCAGGACTAGGGATCACAATTGAAGTCCCACCTGGGGCACATAGTGAGACCTAGTTCCAAAAAAAAAAAAAAAATAGCTTGGTGTGGTGGTGTGTGCCTGTAATCCCAGCTACCTGGGAAGCTGAGGCTGGGGATTTCTTGAGTCTGTGGTACCCCGGGCAATGAGAGCCTGCAGTTCCATGGGCAAAAATAGCAAGACCTAGTCTCAAAACAAACAAACAAAAACTATACATCAGAGTCAATGGAAAAAAGTTGATAGTTACTTCCACTCCCTATATGTTTCTTCTCCATTCTAAGGTCAGAAGTTCCTTATTGTGAGGACCTAAAGTAAGTTCTCTAAGGATACAGAAGACTTCTGTCCCCCTTCCATTTCAGTCACAAAGCCAAGCAAGCATCTCTCCTTCCCAGATCTTTGTGCACATAAATTATGCCCAGTTCTTTCCCAGGTCATTGGATGGCCCACAGAGGCAACCACACATTCCTCTAACTGAAAGGCAAATCAGTAAATCATAAAGCGAGGGGCCACTCACCTACCTGAGCAAAACTTAGAGCAGGTGAAGTACCTTTTGTTTCTTTCCCACTTTTTCACTGCAATCTTTTTAATTGTCTTTCATTCCTTTCCTATATTCATGTTACATGGCTTTAAAATTTTGGTAGGGCACTTCCAACAGGATACAGACTTTTGAAATAGCCTAGTAAAAATTTTTAGGAGTTCCCAAAACTGAACTGTAGAAACCTCTCCATTTCTGTGAATCTCAGCAAGAGTGGTCATTTAGAGAATGGTGCTTTCTCCACCAAGCTGAGCAGATGTAGGGGTGATGGGCTACAAGCCTCATTTCTTTACACAAATAAGAGTTAAGCTCTAGGCCTTTTTTTTCAAGTAGATTTGGTTCAGTTTTTAATACCCTACATTCCTAGAGGGATATATCAGCACATGCAAACACAATGCCCATACAAAATGCTCTTAGTCAAGAGGCCTGTGAATGAATCCTGAGAACAGAAGGGATGTAATTTGATTTCAAGTGAAAATTCCAGAGTGAAGTATTAATACTGTATTTGATTCTCCTCTCACTTCTTTTTTCCCAGTATCCTAAAATGTCAATTCTAAAACCCCTTAACATAAAGCAGAGAAAGGATATTAAATTGTAAAGACCCATTGCTCACTCACCAAATACTGATTAAGGCCCATATACATAGATCAAGGATGAAAATAAAACATGGGCATCTTCTGAAAGCTTACTGTCTATAGGAGGAGACAGATGTCTCTATATGACACATTTTAACTATTTTATTGAAGTAACATTGTGATATAAGATCATTTAAGTATGACATCAACATGAGTGCATACTACATTAAGCTCACAGTCATAAGTCCAAATCTACCCTTCATAAAGAAAATAAACAATCACAATGATATATATATATGTATATGTATATATATATATATATATATATATATATATATATATATATATATATATATACAGTAAACCTGCAGGAAATACCCATGTTTTATTTTCATCCTTGATCTATGTAGCTGGTCCTTAATCAATGTTTGTTGAGAAATGGGTCTTTAAAATTTAATCTCTTTACTCTGCTTTATGTTAAGGGATTTTAGAACTGAATTTTAGAACACTGGATACAAAGAAGTGAGGGGAGAATCAAGTACAGTATATAATACCTCACTCTGGAATTTTCACAAATATATTTCATATATATATATATATATGGTACCTGTATGCTGTAATGAAGGCAATTGCAAGTAGCAGTAGGTTACATTGTTTAAGGAGAGCTGTGAATTCTAGAAAATATCACAATATAAGGTGTGGATAATGGAAAAAGAGTCAACAGCAAGAAAAAAATGAAAAAAAAATTCTCAAGAGTCCTACTCCATTTTTAGTGGATTGTTTTTACTCCACTTTGAGAAAAACAAGACCATCAAATGTGATTGCCATCAACTTTCTGCCCCCACAAACTCACTGCTAGATTCACACACTCTAATGTGTCCCCTTCCACCTCAGAGGATGAGGTTCACCTCCAAGGCAATGACTATAGTCCTGACATCTTCTGTCTACACCTGACTTACCACCCATTTAAGCCAATTATTCTTACTCTCTTATTTACTCCAACCTCTTTTCAGTATATCCCACAGGTCATAAACATACTCAAAATTCTCATTTTATAAAAGCTCTAGTTTCGTGCCATACAGTTATTTTCTCATTGATTTTCACTCAAAGTACTCAAAAGTTTCGGATGTCAGCCGAATCACACAGCTCCTGACTGGAAGTTACCCTTCTTCACCACTGAACTGAACATGCACTCACCAAGTTCACCAACAACTGTCTAATTTTCAAGGTCAACAGATTTTTTACAATCACTGTTTCATGAAATCTCTGCTGCATTTGCCACTGACCAGACTCCTCCTCTTGGAATTAATTCTCTTCTCTGTTCTCTGAATGTCTGTGGCTTTAAGATTATTGTGGGTCTCCCATTGCTCTTCTGGTGGAGCCTTCTCAGTTCTCTTTCCTGGGCTCTTCCATCTGCCATTTAAATGCTCCCCAGGGTTTTAGCTGTGCTTCTAGCTGCCTATCCACTGCCTGCTCCTGACTGTTTTATAAATTCCAGATTTCCAGTTGCATCTGTGAGCTATACAACACCTTTCAATAAGTACTTTTATTTTCTGACTAAATTAGGTCCAGAGTCAGTTTCTGTTGCTAGGAACTGAAAATGGAAGAGATCTGGCTTAACAGCAAAGTCTGGTGAAAAAGAACAGAGAATGCAGCTGTGTATAAGCTCAATATGAGTATACTAGAGCTGCCACAAAAAGACAAACAAGGAAACAAATAAATAGGTACCTTGTAGACAAACAGTGTTCAGATCAAGTAATGTGATAATCTCAACTTTGCAGAACCAATTTAGGATCTCTCTCTCACACACACACACAGGCTGAAACATGCATTTAAAAATATTTATTGGATTCTACATGAAGATTCATAGCAGACAGAAGAAATACAAAAATGAATAAGATTCCTGACCTTTAGAAATTTTCTCTAGTGGGGAAATGCTATCCTGTAAGTGTAAAAGAAGAGCGGATAACACAAAGAAAGTATAGCCAAGGCCACCTTAAGAAACAAGAATGGTTAACACTTGAACTGGGAATCAAATCATGAGTAATATTTCACAGGACAAAGAATGGGAAATTAGTCATTTTGGACATGGTAAACAGCATTGAAAGAAGGAGATGACAGATAGGTCTAATGTATAAAGTAAAGGAAGAGAGAGTAAAGAGATGCTGGATAAACAGATGAGAATGAAGATTAAAAAAAGTGGGTGGAGGCTGAGCATGGTGGCACATGCCTGTAGATGGCAGTCTAGGAAGCCACATCTGGGTCCAGGGATCGCATTTCCAATCCTGCCGGGGGCACATAGCGAGACCTAGTACCAAAAAAATAGCTGGGTGTGGTGGCGTGAGCCTGTAATCCCAGCTACCTGGGAAGCTGAGGCTGGGGATTGCTTGAGTCTGTGGTACCCTGGGCAACGTGAGCCTGTGGTTCCACAGGCAAAAATAGTGAGACCTAGTCTTAAAAAAAAAAAAAGTGAGTGGACCCTGACTCAGAAGAAACAAGCTGTAAATAAAATCCTATAACTTCATAATCTGTAATCAAATGGTCTAAAAGCAGTATCTTACACAGATCAAATAAATGGTTTGTTTTACTCTATAAAGAAGTGTAGGGAACCCAAAATGCTGACACAAAATTGAACACTGAACTTTTGAAAGTATTAGTACACAAACACATTTTTTGTGGTTGTCAATCTTAGCTGAGTTCTCATAAAGGCAATTATTTGACTTTCTTTGGCCAGCCAATAGTTCCCTCTCTTGGTATTCTAATCCTTCTATGTCCTGGAGATTAAATTCAATCTATTGGTCACTGACTTTGCCTTGTATTTTACAGGAAAATGTGAAGGCATCTGGTAGTGTTTGTTTTCTTTGAATTTTCAAAACTATTTACATGCAGCTTCATTCTTTTGCATTTTGACCAAGCTTTTACTTTAGATTATGCTTTTACTCCCCTCCCATGTCAAAAATGGATTATGTACCATTAAATAACATCTTCCAACAAATGCTTCTCTTTCGTCTAAGTGAAAAAGTGCTCTGGAGATATTTTCCATTCTATATAGATCATGCAATAGTTTATGTATTGATCGATAGATATAGATATATAGAAATATGTTATATAAAGAATAGACCTGAGGATATTTAGGAAAGAGTTATAGGACCTTTGCATTTGTTCAGGGAGGAGATAAGATATGAAATATAAAAATGATAGTAGCAATGGAGGATTAAAGAGGTTCAATAAATAATTAGAAGATAATCTCAGCATGGTATTTAATATTATTACCCATTATAAGGCATATATATCACTGTCACTAGCACTAATGGGTACTACTGAAACCACTAGTGCTACTAATTCAAGACACCACACCCTCCTGCAAGATTAGTCTTCACTGTCTTTGCTTCCTGAGTCATTAATATCAGATTCAAAGTCCTGAACATATGACTGATCATGTCATATTCCCACATTCGAGCTACTTTAGAACTGTCCTAGGAAGATATCATTTGGTCTTTCAGCTTCAGGTTGGAGAAAAATTTATCTCAACAATGGAATTATGATTCAATCCAGGCCAGAAAATTAAATCTAGTTTATATTCATCCCATGAATTTTTAACATAAAGGTAGTTTTCTTTGTCAAGTCCTATTAAATATATCAATCATTTACCCCAAATTTTAATTTTTTAATCTTTATATAACTTGTATTTATTTTTAATTTTTTATTTAACTAATATTTTAGTTATCACTCTAAGCTTCAAACCAGTCACAGATTAAATGGAACTCCCTATTCCAAGCCTCCAGTAAAACTGTATAGGGTAAGGACAAGAACAAATTGTCTGCTAAATGAAGATGTGTAGAACTTCAAGTTTGAAATAGAGAGACAGAAAGAGGATATAATTTTATTTAGCATGGTATTTTTTTTCTTTCTAGGAAACCAAAAATAGAAAATAAGAATGGAAAATGGGGAAACAGCTCCTGAAGAAAATGGAAAATAGGAGTAACCCCATGTTAGTTATTAAAGAACACAGCACTGAAAGAAACTGGGCAATCCATTCACAGATAAGCAAAAAATCTCTATGATTGAGGATTTACCACTCTACCTATTGACACAAGCTTCCTTAGAAAAGAATATCTCATATATGAAGTGTGATTAAAATTCTTGGAGCAGAATGTTCACCGGAAATAATTTGCCCCAAACTTCTTGCTTGGAAAACCAACAGGTGTCAACTAATTCATCACTTCAGAGGGGAACCCAGAACTGCTGGCAAAGGGCCCTATACCTTTAGACTCACGATTTGTCCCAAATGGGGTCCCCTGCAGCTTCAGAACTGGCACACCAGGTGATGGCTCTGTAGCAAAAGGCTTTTCGAACTGCATTTTTTTTTCAGCAGTTAAATCTGAGCTGTAAATTTTGGCAGGTTTCCTTGCTAACATTTGGCAATAATTGTTTATCAAATGCTAACAAGGAATACTGCCAAATGTAACAGCTCCGACTGAACCATCTAAAATATAATATTGAAGCAAAAGTCTACAGACATGTGCTCAATCCTTTCTGACTAATCCTAGAAATAGGATCCTGTGCCCTTGGTCCTGAGTCTTACTGCACCACAGCAGGGATGGACAAAGGACCAGATTCTCTCTCCTTTGTGCTGTGTATTATACCTCATGATTTCTAAAAGAGCAAGGGTGAAGAAATGCCTCATAAACGTAGGGATGGAAATTTACTACAGGCTGGAGACCACATACATAATAACCTGGAGGCAAATTTGTTGAAGATCAAGTAGGAAAACCAAGGCTTTGATGGGAAAATCCTTTTTCAAACATACTGCTTCCTGTCATGGTCCTTGTTATCCCTCGAAGCCTCATCCTTGTGCACATTTGGTCCCTTTCTTTGAATTCCCTGAGCTGTAACCTCCCCCATCTTTGCTAAATTTTTAAAGTTCTATCAAACGCCACCTTTTAGGAAGTCTTCTCTGGGCTTCCTCCACCTCCTCTAGGAATATACTCAACATTTGTATTACTCTTGCATTCTTGGGTTCCTCTTGTTTTAAACCTTTATTGTCTGAAGGATTATGTGACCCAAGACACTATTCCTTATTGCTAGAATATTCTCTCTGCAGTTTGAGTTTCTTAGATCTAACCTTCTGCAGTCAGCCTACTACCCCTCTGAGGGCGTAGCTGACTGCTTCACTCTCCGAAGATGCCTAACATGGACCTGTTGAAGTATATACGGATTGTCTTTGTGGCCAGTCTGCCAGTAGAAGTTACATAGAAGCAATGCTTTTCAAGTGCTTTGGAAATACTCATTTGAATCCTGACATCTGATATGCTAACTCTAACACATGCTTAGCTACTCATCAAAATAGATCTTTTTAGAAACTTTTCCAGGTAATTTTAGCTGATGCTAGCTAAATTTGGGCAGCTAGGTATATTTGAAAGGAATCAAACTGCCTTTCTTCAGAACCATTTTATGATTCAAACTTTTAAACAGTAATATTTTAGTGCTGCTTCACTGGACCATTGAGGTACAAAAATAGGGAAGACACTGCCCTATTTTTCACACCCCTACACTCTTACCCTCAAAAAAAAATGCTTGACAATATAAAAATGTTGTTTTACTAACAAATAAATTAGAAAAATTTGAGACTTTCCCATTCTGTACACAATCACATCAGACATACATACAAGTGGAACCTACTACTATAAACTACAAGACTTGCAATGAGCGCTAAAGATTATAAACCAAAGAACTTAAAAATGAGGTAGAACAGAAGAAACAAAGTCCAGACTCTCACCTTTTCTACAGAAAAGTGGCATAAACATCAACTGTAGTGGTATCTATCATGGGGAAAGTTTCTAGTCCTAAGCACTCTGTTTTGCCACTTAATAGCAAGAATAATTAGATAATTTTATTACATTCTTAAATATTTGGACTCCTCTTACATAAAATGAGGCTTAAAAATGTCTCCTTTGATTTATGTCAAAGGCCTCTGCCAGACTCTCAAATTCTACATGTAAGACCAATGATTGCTTATTTAAGAAATTAAATAAGACAGTAGGAATTATATGGAGTTAAGAGTCAACTAAGGACATACAATATTTTTTTAATTTTAGATTTCATGTAAAAAGCATATTTCTTCTTCAGTCTTAAATTATTCCCAGGAATAAGCAGTCTCCCCTCATCTACATAAAAGGAAACACAGAGTTTTCCTCATAATACTTCAAATATATAGTTGAATACGGGTCATTCAGAGCTATCAGGTATGTAGATAACTGCCTTACAATTTACTCTACCTAACTCTCAACAAGAAAGACCTAATATAGAAATGGTAACCGAGCAGAAAAGTGAACTTGCAAACAAAGGCTTTTGGTTCAATAAAGCCCCTAACTTTGGCAAGTGTGTTTGAATTGATGCCAAGAGAGACTGATTCATAAGCCTGTCAGGATGATGTGGGCCTTCTCGCAGGCTGTGCAGGAAAGAAAAATTTAGTGCTATCAAGACTATGCTTTCCTCTTCAGTTCATCCAAGGCAGTTATCATTCAGGTTCTGGGAAACCAGGTGCTTTTCTGGTTGAGGAGGATGGAATTGGATTAGCCAGAAGACACTGGAAATTTGCCTTTTTGCTCTTTGAAAAGAGGCCATCACAGCTCACACTGTCTCTGCTCAGAAGAGCACCTCCTCATTATTTTTTCAACAGATGTCTTACTGGAGCATATTTTACTACTTATGTTAGCCTCCTGTAAAACATCTGAGAAAATTCAGAATAACAATGAAAAATGATTGTGTTCACAAAATCAAGTAAATCCAATAATATTTCTGACAGAATTGATTACAATAATGTCAAACGCCCCTCTCCACTCTTTGAAAGTTATTTCAAACATAAAGATAATGAAATATGTTGCCTGTCACTTGTAAATTATGTGCTGAAAGTCTAAAGAGATAATTTAAAGATTTCTAGGTAGAACAACATACTTGTTTTATTTTATTTGTCAAGGAAATATATTAGTTAGGAACTTTCTATTGTAGAAGTTGGAAACCCTAAGAGGGGATCAAACATTGAAATTACAATATGGAATTTTTATATGGGTCACAAATACTGAATTACAGAAGCTTCTCTCTGAATGGGGGAGGGGGCAGGGAAAAACAACTATTTAGGTTGCATTTTCATAAAACTGACTTTTTTTACCTTTCTTATGGTGATATGGCATAGTGATTAACACTAAACTGAATATTTAGGATTAAAACACCAGGGATCAGATTTCCAATCCCTTCACTCACTATTTCTATGACTTCAGAATATCACTTAACCTCTTAGAGCTTCCATTTTCCCTTCTGTTAAAAAAAAAAAAGGACACTAATAATGACCACACTGATTCACAAAGTGGATAAAATATACATATGTAAATAAAATTTTTGATGAGTAGCTCATACTAATCATTCAGTGATATTATTACTGAATGCACCGATCCCTGCCATTCCTATCAGATATAGTTCTCTAAACATACTCCTTTAACTCTCCCTTCTGCTTAGCTTCATTCTGTTACTTCAGTCTCATAATTACATAAATTTCCCAGTCTGTAGCTCTTCCACGTTGATTCCTCACTAAACTTTGTATTATCAATGGATTTCCTTATTCTCTTGTTTCCCCCACTGTAAACTCCATATGAAGATGTTTTAATCATCACTAGTCCCTGAGAATGCAGCACAGATTTGTAACAAATTATGGGGATACACAGTCATTAGGTAAATAAATTCACCATTAGGCATTTGACAGGTGAGGAAACGGAAACATTGAGTCACTGGGCAAAATGCTGAAAATCAAAGTCATTTTCAAAAGGAAGTGAAGGAGTTAAGACTGGAACACTAGTCTTCATTATCTGAACTCATTCATTTCTCTGCATCTGACTGCCCTGTTGAGCCTAGAGCTGTATGTATGTGGTAGAACTCTAGAAACTTAACTTACACTTTTCCCCTCACCATTTTTCAAAGCACACTCTCCTTTTACAATATTCTTAATGGAATTCCAAAGGGGGCAAACTTGTAAATCTCAGTTAGTGAAGTCTTTCTGAATACCAACCACTGGCGTTCAAGCAGGTAGGCAATTATTGCTGCTGGAAATACTAAGGTCCAGTGTTTGCATCACCACTTAGTTTACCACCAGGGACAATAAGAAGGAAAGTAGTGAAATGGTGAAGTTATGTTTGATGGTTAAATGTCAAAATAACAGATTTCTGCAGCTTAATTTTTATTGGGTTGGGTAAAAGAGAACATTCCTAGGAAACAACAGGGAACAGCTGGTTGTAAAGCCTATTTATGCTTATATATTTTGCCATCACTGATAAAAGACATCGCCTTGATCTAAGAAGATATGTTATTGTTGAGTTCTTTTAGATACATCAAATTAGATCTTTGCTTTAATGGCTTTATCTCTGGATAATAGTAATAATAAAAATAATAATACAGCTTTTATAGTGCCAAAATATGCTTCTCTCTGTTAGTATCCATGGATTATCTTATTGATATTCACAACATCTATACTGAGGCAGAAGGGAATATTACTTCCCCCATTCCATTCATTTCCAATGAAGTCACTAAACTAGCAAAAGGCTAAACAAGTGACTTACGGACACACTGATGAAGAGTGAGCCCTTTCCTGACTCACATCTCAGTGCTCCTTCTCTGTCAAGCCAAGTCACATATGTGCCAGCAGGTTTGGTGGCTCCATTTAAATTCTGACCTGGTGCTAAGCCATTTCTAATATGTGGTATGCTCGCTGTTCACCAGAGGAAGGAAGCAAGATACAATGCTGACTTTGTACTAGCTCTTTTTTTCCTCCCTGCAGTAAATTCCACTGCTAATATCAGTAGACAAGCTACTTAATATCCTCTTTGTGTTTATTTGGGAGTTTCAATTTTTCTCACTTTTAATAAAATTCTATAGATTTTTTAATGGCAAACACAACTCTGAGAATACTTTGGGTTGAGTCTCCGAATCTGATTAGCACCCCCAAATGAATACTTAGACTTAACTCATAGCCCAGTATTAATCATATTTACCTTTTCTAGAGTCAGTGTGTCAACACCACTCAAGCTGCTGGATGTGTGGGGCTGGCTTTGAAATCACAATGGACCCAGGCAGTACCGATTAGTATGACCTACTATTTATTAGGTAACCACAGCATTTTCACATTAACCATACTAATTGTAAAGAATACAGGTTCTGGCCCTTTGCTCCTTAAACATTGGAGGAGCTTCTAAGCAAAATATCTGGTATATGTTCATATTTATAATTCCCATTCAAAAAGACAACATGCTACAATTGTGAATTTTAAAACACCAAATGCCATGCCTGTAGAGTAAATAACTCACCTTTATGAAAAAGCAGAGCTCTATTTGGACCTCTTTGTTTCATTCAAAATAGAAGAGCAAAAATTAAAGCAATCTTTCCCTTTGCTACCAATATTTTTCTAGGCACTCTATGGGGAAACAAGGCTAAGTTTAAAAATTCTTAGCCTGAAAGAAATGGGGGTGCCATTGAGAAGAAAACATTGAAACACAAAGTGTACTCAGCAAGTAGCTGAAGATCCATTTGACAAAAATATCCAGAAGGGTGCTTCATCTGCCCACTGTCACCAATTCCAACTCGGGTGCTCAATATTTCAAGGTACCTTTGTTAACCAATCTTGCCTTTCCTGCAGTCCAGGAGTCCCTTAAGGGAAGCAGTGAAACCTAGTGGGAAGATGCTGGGTTTGGGGGTTTGACTGCTTGGGTTTAAATTTTGGACTTCCCACTTTCCAGACTAAGGAATACTGACTAAGTTACTGGACAGCTACTCCTTGCTAAGTGTTGCAAAGGTATTTCCAGTGAGTGTTCTGTCTGATGTATGCAATACATAGGTGCCCAGTAAAAGTGAGTCTGCCTGCTCTTTTGTATCACATTGTATTTTCATATCACCAAATACCTTGCAGTCTTTATTTGTAATTGCCTGACCCTGAAGCAAAGTGAAAGAAAAAGAATGCCATTAGGATCCATAAGAGTTAAGTGGCAATTTTAACCCAAGGAAGACGTTCTAATTAGAATAATTTGCAGATATGAGTGTAGGTCATTCTCCAGAGATGGTCAATTATTTCAAAGATCTTCCTTTGCAGGACAGTGCCCCACCAGAAAACAAATTCCCTTTCATGTAGTTCTTAGCCAAGAGCAGATGTCTGGCAATATGAAAACAAAGTGGTTGTTTTCACAAATGAGATCTTTCTTTCTGCAGGCAGCATTGCAAAGCGGACTCTGCTCCTATCTAGGGCCTAGAGATTATTATCTATGCAGTGCTGTTTTGTTTGTTTGTTTTACAATATGGTGTTGCATTAAAATGTACTATGATCTCCTAACGAGCATGAGGCAGCTTTTTCAATGTACATATGTAAAGGCTAGGAACTCACTGCTCTTAAATAAACAGTGGATTCCAGACTCTACTCCTTTGAGAAGTCCAATTAGCCTCTGATTATTTGCATTGATTACTTGCATTCAGACAATTTCATTTCCCTACACCCACCCTTTTACTTAAACCTCTTAGCCTTATTCTTCTAGGGAGAAACATACATTGGGTTCATGAGGTCAATTTTTTCTCCCTGATGTTTCATATTAGTTTTATTTGAAAAAGACCCTAATTTAGTTGTATCAACTTGGTCCACATAGTATGGAAGGGTTGTTTTTCCTAACATTGATTATATAGTAATGGAAAGTGCATTATTAGTATGTTTCATTCAATACAGCCTTTCTTGCAGCTATGCAGATCACCTTACCCATTGCCTAGAGCAGGGAAAGCAATTCAAAGGCACAAGCCCTGACTCACAACTTAGGAAACAGTCCAAGTTCATCAGCTTCCCATTCAGATACTGACTATGACTGTGGGCAGACATAAGGCAAGTTCCTTTTTAATTTTTTTTTTTTTTTTTTGCCTCATTGGGTCCCATCTTTGGCACAGTTTGTATTATTTAGAGAAACAAAATCACAGTGGAAGGGCCCACCAGGGAGCTCTTATTACATGGTCTCCATAAAAACATCTATATAATTTAGACCCAAAAAGTGAAGTAAACCAGAGGTAAAATCTTATTTTTACATTACACTCAAAATGTCTTTGAGTTCAGAGCCCCTCAGATTACAAAGTTGGACTTATAATTATCTCAGTTTTTACATCTCTTAAACCAACCTGAACTCCCTTCTCCTACTGACTTTTGTTCCTACATCTTAGTAGCATTATGACAATTTTAAGATTTTTATATTCTCTCTGGGTTTCACCTTTCGAAGTCTGAAAAGCAGGACAGTCTAAGAAGCTGGCCCTGAAGGTAAAACTGATGGATCTAAGAATATGTTATCTCTGGCCAGAGATATCTTCCCTAAATTGCACAAAAAGTTCACTTCATTTTTATACTGCCCAAAAGCCCAATGTTCATTCATTCAACAAATAATACTTAAAAGTATTAAAAACAGGCCGGGCATGGTGGCTCATGCCTATAAGCAGCAGCCTAGGAAACTACAGTGGGGACCAAGGATGGTGGTTTGAGTCCCACCGGGGGCATGTAGTGAGACCTAATTCCAAAAAATATATAGCTGGGCATGGTGGCATGCGCCTGTAATCCTAGCTACCTGGGAAGCTGAGGCTGGGGATTGCTTGAGTCCTGTGGCACCCCGGGCAACGTGAGCCTGCAGTTCCACAGGTAAAAATAGCGAGACCTAGTCTCAAAAAAAAAATATTAAAAACACATGCTTGATCCTACATGAAGTGCTCTTATTCATCACACATTAAATTTAAATAATCATTCCCTCCTTCAAAAAATTCAACTACTGGGTAACTAGTAGGGATAAATAAATTCCCAGCCATTTAAACACTGTTGTGTAGCAATGCAGTTAAAATGCTGCCCGCTATCTCTGCTTCCATTACTAAACCATACAGATCTCAACTGAGGGTACAAAAATTGGAAGTGCAGCTCAACATCACTAGCAACCATAGAAATGCAAATAAAAACCACAATGAGATACCACCTTACACTGATAAGAATGGTGCACATCCAAAAAAACAAAACAAAACAAAACAGGCAACAAGTGTTGGTGTGGACGTAGAGCAAAAGGAACACTCTTACACTGCCGGTGGGAAGGTAAACTGGTCCAGTCACTATGGAAAGCTGTGTGGAGGACCCTCAAACTAATGAAAATAAAACTACAATTTGACCCAGCAATCACTCTTCTGGGAATCTACCCAAAGAGACCTCAGTACTTATACAAAGGGACACCAGTACTCAGCACTATTTATAATTGCAAGGGCTTAAAAACAAACAAATGTCCCAAAACAGACAAATGGATAAAAAATGTGGTATATATACACAATGAAATATTACTCATCAGCTAGAAATGACAAATTTGATGAATTTGAGATAACATGGATGGACCTGGAAGAAACCATATTGATAGAAACAAGTCAGAAAGAAAGATAAACTAAATGGTTTCACTAATATATATGGGGTATAGGAAAAACAAGCAAAAGGCCAAAAGGAAAAGTCAAAACAAACTAACCACCAAACTAAAGTATACAACTGGACATGGGGGATGGGTGGAAGTGGTCAGGGAGGGGAGGTGGTAGGTGGGTGGACCCCAGGGAATACAAAGTTGTGAAATATATATGTATATATATAAATTATTTTTTAAAAATTGGAAGTGAATTAGGTATACAGGTAGGTAGGAAACTGAAATAAAGGATTGACTGTGACTTAAAGAAATATTAGAGTACACCATGAAGGTGTCAGGATCCCAAGAGATAAAAGAAAGGTACTCCCCCCCTCCCCCAAGAAGCAAGTAAAATGATTCCAAACACAAACTGGCTATTTCTTCCCTTCTCCCTCTACCAACAACATAATAATACCTCTGCTGACAGTGTACAGATAAGCTATCAGTATCAGGGCTATAACTGAGTTCCTGAGAGCTAACCTAGAAACCTGGCCCTTGTTTAATTCATTCATCAGGAACTGACTGAATTACTGAATATGTTCTTTCAATGAGAAAAAAATCTTCCCAGCTAAATAAACACACAGGTTATATTTTCAAATCAAACCCACTTATTAGATAGAGAATTATTGAAAGATAATTAGTAGAGTCACTTGTTCATCTCTTTGTTCACAAGGTCTAAAAGTATGTCCAGACAAACACTACATCAAAGTCAGAAAGAACCATTCACTCACTTGTCACTCATGGGTCCATTACAATTCACTAACCTGAATTCATATATATATATACATATACATATATCTGATATATATGATATATATCAGTAGTGGAGGATATACATGAAAATTTCTATTACTAGTTTGTATTTACTTAATAGGGATATTAATTTGCAACCTTTATCTTAGATATAAAGATACCACAAAGGATACATTTTAAAGAAATTTCCAGGCCACTTACAAGATTTGAAAAGCAGTTAAGGAATCTCAAAAACCCTCACCCCCACCAAAGATGAAAAATGATCAAGTTTTGAAGAATAAAAGAGGATTTTTTGTAGGTAGTGTTTTTGGAGACAGCCATTATTGTGATGAGAGTGGAATGGGGAAGGAGAGGATTTTCACTCAGCACAAGTTTAAAAAAAGGGGGATATTAAAATGTGTGTTACCAACAGTCTGGGAAGCACAGCTGACTGTTATCTGACACAACAGAGAAACCTAAAAGCAGTAAGCCCTTCTCGCCATCTGAGGTAGCAAGCACTGACTGAGGTCAACCTGGGCTAGTTAGTCAGCCTCCAGCCTATGAAAATGTGGCTGACAAAGGCAGAAGTGGCAAGGTAACTGGAGTAGACTTATAAGGGATTAATGAGCAAACAGGTAGAAGAGACTACATCATTATGTCCCAAGTTAGCCACACTTGAGAAATGTGAGAGTCTCCTAATGAGGTTCACTGAGGAACCTATGAGAAGAGCCCAAGAGAAGCAGATTTAAACCTCTCATGTCAACTTACTGAAATCAGTCAATAGAGATCTTTTTTTCCACATTTCCTACTCTCCTTCAAGAACTTCAACTCTGGTAGGGTCAACTATCACTATAGAGGAATAAGGAAGGAAGGAAAAAGGGACAACAGAGTGCTAGTTTATAACTAGTCCTCTGTGAGGACAAAGAATGCTTCTAACTGTGAATGAACTTGGAAGTTTGATTATTACATGGGGCCCTAAGCATTTCTAATGATTCGATGGAGACTGTGATTGTGACTTAAAGTGACTGCAGGGCTTTGTATTACCTAAATCTTTGGACTACAAGAGTTTTTATCCAGGGTCAGAGGAAGAACTTCACCCCATTGAATAAATTTTATTAGAATATTGGGAGACAAAATAAAGTTGCTTTTGATTACATCCCATGAGTCTTGCTCATTGAACATTACAGTTCTACTTACTTTTTAAGACAGAGGGAATTGCTTAAGGGAATACATGATGATTCTTCTCAATAACATACAAACGGACTCTAATTCATAAATTCACTAATAGTTCTTCCCTGCTAGACATTACCAGAGGAAAAAAAAATCTCTGTTTGGTCATTACCTTTAATTTAGATATAGCCTTAGAGTTACAAGGAACATCCTGAGGATGAGCAAATGGCTCTAGACTTTATTAAAACCAATGAAACACTCTTGAAGCAGTGTCCTTTAAAATGAGTAATAGAAATATATGAAATATAGTTATTTCAAATTTATTAACACTGATTTCCCTTTTTCCAGCTTATTTGCATTATCTAGTATGATTTCTCCCTCAACAGAAGCTACAAATCTCCATGAGAAAAGTTCAAAATTAACAGCCCTCAGAATTCTCTCAATATCTGATGTTCTCAATATCTGATGTTCACTTCTACTACTCTGCACCCCAAATACTAACAAAACATTTTTTTTAAGCAAACAACTATAATCCAGGCTCTGTGCAATGAAACAAAAATGACTGGAGCTTTCTTTCCCAGGAGGACCAGTCAAGGAATGGAGCAAGATATTTAAACCAAGTGGTTTCACTAATATATGGGATATAGGAAAAACAAACAAAAGGCCAGGAGGAAAAGTCAAAACAAGGTAACAAGCAAGCTAAAGTACACAATTGAAGGTGAGGGAAGGGTGGGAGTGGTCAGAATGGGGAGGTGGTGGGTGAACCCCAGGGAATACAAAGATATGAAACCCATATATAAATAAATTATTTTTAAAAGACATTTAAACAAACGAATCACTAGCAAGTACCAAAAATATTAAGATGAAAGTCAAGAAATACAGATGGTTAATGGTGAAATATGGAAGCAGATTGAGAGATGGAGCTTCAGATAAGAACATCTTCTATCTCTCTAGCCCCCTCTGGCACACTAGAGGATAGGCAACAGCACATCCCTCACCTGTAACCCAGCTTCCTAACCTCTTTGGAAAGTTCCAAGAGACCTATGACCTATTAATAATGACTGTTGCCCCCACAGTTCAATTCTCCTGTTATCACCTATCCCTGCATCCTCCCTGCTGTATGTCATGTATGCTTTGCTACTTCCTCATTATATCATTACAACATTTCCTTGCTGGGGTATATAAGGGGTTTCACAACTTCATTAAAGTTGGACCTGGACATGCTTTCCAGGATCCCTGTTCTGTGGGCTAGCCTCACAGATCACTATCAATCTCTTCCATCTCATTTTCTTCTTCATTCCACATGCGACTCCTAGCAGTTACCTCTATTTGGAGAGGTCAGGAAAATCACCCCAGAGGAGATGATAATTTGAGACTTGAAGTGTGAGTCCTAGTTCTCCAGATGAAGAGCAAGTAGATGGCACATTAGGTATTTCATATATAGGGGACACTAGGTATTTCATTTATAGGGGATAGTAAGAAACAGTAAAGGCTTTTCTGGGAATGGGAGAGAATATAGGTTATAAGGACAGGGGATGAGTCTGGAATGAGGACCAGATAAGATGACCTGAGTTATACATCTTGGGCAAGAACATTTATCCTAGAAGTGAAAGAAAATCACCAGATAATTGTCAAGCTACTAGATCCTAGACTGAGAAGAAATTAAAAGGTAATAAAGCTATGACTACTTTTTCATATATGAACAACTGGGTCTTTCTCTTGTTCTTCCTGAACTAATGTACTTGATACAAAAGATTTGGCTTTTTAGTGACTCCACAGAGGCATTCATTTCAAGTCAAACAAGTTCAGAATTCTAGTTTCTAACTAAAATTTAAAAAAATACAATTAGATTATTGTGTATCATATCTTCAGAAGAATACACTCTTAAAGACTAAACACTTATTCTCATGATTCTGAAACAAAATCAAAAATAAACAAAATTTTTAAAAATCAAAAATAAATGCTGACAACTTCTAAATGTGGTGAGAATCTGTTTAAAACAATTGAGAACACTTTTCTACTTTGCTCCCTTAAAACTTGTGTCTCCACCATTCTGCTATCAGGGTATTTTGGTTGTACTGTGCTATTTTGTTGATGTTAATTCTTATCACACTACTGACCTGGTCGTACAGGAGCTTCCTGAGAGGTCTCCCAGTCTGGGATACAGCAGCCAAAATGAATCCTTTACCCATTAACTCAAGTTGTGTCTCCTTTCTGCTCAAATCTGATGTCACTCAGAGAAAAGGCAACTTTTTTCATTGACCTGCAAAGTGCTAAGATGGACACCACCCATATTTATTTATTTCTGACCATATCTCCAACTCTTCCACTCCCTCACCTTGCTCCACTTCCCCAGCCTTTATTTTGTTCCACAAATGCAACCCTTTCATTTACCGATTTCTCTATCTTCAAAATTCTGCTTCCCTGACCCTTTCAAACCACAGATGGTCAGATGAGTTACTCCATTGCTTTCTGAAGTTCTTCATCCAAATATTATATGCAACTCTGAGAGAACATTCTCTAGAAACAGTTATTCTCATTCCCAGCACTCCCTCATATCTCCTTCATACTATTCCATTTTTCTTTTTAATATTTATCATATAAATATTAATACACACATAACAACATATCTTATTATATAATGATTTCCCCATATAAGTAATGTGATACAATAGGAGGAGATTTTGCTTTCTTCAATGTAGTAGACCTAGAATCTGGAACATCACCTGCCATCACTAGATATGTGTGGGATGAATATAATATTTTTGGAATTCAATTCCCACACAAACTTGCAAATGAATAGTGACCCCATTCTACATACGAGGAGTCTAAAACTTAGTAAAGTGAAATAATTTGTCAAAAATCAGTGTAAGTGGTAGAAACTAAAATTTAGCCTAGACCATGTGAATCCAAAGCTACAAGAAAAGAAAAACATGTTACCAAAAAGTGTATTTCAACATTATTGGTGATGGGGTCAAACATAACCAATGTTATTATGCTATAATTAGGGACTGTTTAAATCAGTAAGTAAAACACTAATTTGATGGGAAATATGAACCCATTAAAATTATTATAATAAGGATTACCTGGAAATTTGGGAGATTCTTCTGATACAGTGCTAAAATTTGCATCAATACTAAGATTACCAACAAGAATTTAAAATTTCATATTTTGACTAGAAAGATTAAAGCAGTGATTATAAAGTTGTTCATGTTGTGATTGCTTTAAATCTTGTATAAATATTTAAGATAACATACTCTTCTACATAATAATAAACTTATGGTGTCCTTTAACTTTTGAAAAAAGATAAATGTTTAAATTATAATGTAAACATTACTGCACCATTTCACAGCATATATTGTTACAGAAAATGTATAGCAGACATTAACTTGGGGTTGCTTGACAATTAATAGCTTTAAAATAAATGGTCACACATGTAAAAATTTTTCAACAAATAGCTACAATAGTATGTAAAACATCTCTTCATATCTAAAGCAGATATTTCTTTTGTACTCAAGTCCTAATTTAAAGTGTTTTTAAGTTGGCATTGTCTTTTTATTTATAATAAGAATCCTCTATAAAATATAATAGTTTCAAGGACATAAAACAAACTACAGATGCTATTTAACTCAATAATCTAAAGTTTCCAAAACTAACAGAAATATCTAGTCATGTGGAAGCAAATGATGATATTATATATATATATATATGTGTGTGTGTGTGTGTATTCACATTGTGTTTAAAATATAGCATATAGCAGAGTGCAGATGGTGATAACAAAACTGATATTATCTGACATAAATATATATTTGTCAGACAAATGTGCTGTCTTACTCTATACAATGCAGAGGGATAAACTACAGAAATATTTAAACCAATCAGTGAATGCTTACTAGTCTCTGATAAAGAATCAAAAACATCAAATATTTTAAAAGTTTGAGATCAGTATGTCTTATATGCTCCAAAATGAATTCAATGACATTGAGTATAGTGTCACTTTTATAGAACGTAGTTTTTGAAAGACATATGCATGAAATCAACACAAAAGCCCTAGACAAAAATTGATTCTAATAAAATACTATCTAACTTTGCTTTCTTATTTTATCAGTAATGGTGGAAAATAATTGTGCTGACAGAATGTATAAAGGGCTTATGGAATAACTATAGTAAAGACTATCTCAGCACCACTGCTCTATGAAACACCCATTATAAATGAGATCCTAGATAATATGGTATTTTTTCCATATTTTAAAAGCTCTCCTTTACTTAAGCTTACAAATGTGTCCCTTACTTGATGAGGCATCTTGAATGTACATTTATCCCTTCTATCTCTTACCTCTTCAACCTCTCCTTTTCCAATGGACTCCTTCTCTTTTGGCTGTAAATATGCACAATTCTCTCTCATTTAGAAAGCAAAAATGCTTTCACTTGACCTTTCTCTTTTAACCTATTAATATATTGTCTCTCAAATTTTCTCAGGAATTGCTTGCATTATATTTTTGAGGAGAAAAGCTGGTGTGATGAAGCAGCACTGTATTTATTCAGTAATAAATTTAACAGTGGGAAAGGCAGTGGGATTTTCATATTCATTAAAGAAGTATAGTAGCTTCTACCCTTTTTCACTTGCTTCTGAGAAGAATGCTGCATTCTCACAGCTTCTCATCATTTAGCTTCCATTCAACCTAAACCTCCTTTGCTCATTCCTCACCTCTTCAACCACAATTTTATTTTCTTTTATAACACTAAGGTTTCTGGCTCTCTTCCAGAATTTTTGCTTAAGGCGACTTCCTTTGCCCCTTTCCCTCTTGCTGTTTACCTGCAGATACCTCAGAAAATCACTTTTTCCCTGAGCACTTCCTCTTGGAGTGAACTCATTAAGCCTCCTAGTTTCTCATCACTATTTGATTCTACAAACATTAGTGAATATATACAGCACATTGCCTGTGCTGGCCAAGGCATTGTGTTCACTGGTATGACTAAGGTAGTGTTTTTATCCTCAAGGATCTTAAAGCTAAATTGAGAAAAAGAGGAAAAAAAGAGTTATTGAGATTTAGTTAGGAAGAGTGGGCCCAGCAGAACAAATAGAGGGCTATCTGATCCAGAAGTAAGTACGTGATAGTCCAAGTGTTTAAACAGACACATACATGCCTACACATGCATATACAATGCATGGCTTGTGGTTCTAGAATATGAAATATATATAGAAGGGCATTCCAGAAAGGAGAATAAACACAGAGATGTAAAGGGAAGTGAGAGCATGTCAGAAAAATTTCTAATTCTTCACAAAAAATACAGATTTCTCTCAACACGGCCATCTTGCCTGGTCTTAAAGTTAAGCAGGTTGATCTGGTTAGTACTTGGATGGGAGAAATGCAAATTTCTTACACTAATAACAGTTCTAAAGCAGCAATAACAGATCTATAATGAAAGTTACATATTTTACTATTTAAAATTTGGTTCAATTTAATTTAAAATATTTGACATAATTCAAAAATTTTTACAAAGCAAATAAAATAAATTTTAAAATATATTTAATCTCATGTTTACAAAGTATTCAATGAGTAAATCATATAAAAATTAAGGACCATTTTAAATTCTTTGCTTAAACTAATTCTTTAAAATCAGCATGTTGGGCACAGAGTGGCCTCCTGACCAGGTGGGCTCTGGGTTGGGCTTGGGGGGGGCTAGCAGGGAGGCACTATAAAGGCAGCCCCTCTCTTTCACTCTCACCCCACTTAGTGCTCAGAAAGAATGATAAGAGAACTAATAATCCATAGGATGGATAGAATTGGTGAGGGACCATATCAAAATCCTGCGCTCACATACGAGTGGAACACAAGAGAAGCAACAGTGAGAAAGACAATGTATAATGGGCTTGAGAAAGGATCACGGACATCACCTGTCTCAGAGTCACACCTAAGGCCACACACTGAGTGGACAAGCCAAAATCTAAGGGCTGATATGCAACCCAAGAAAGCAAGATGCCCTCCCCATTCCATGGGAGAGGATTGTCACAAAGATGGGGCCTCAGCTCCACACAAAGCTACAATCTGAAGGAGAGGAAACGACCTGCAAAGGCTTTCAGCAGATGCCTTTCACAATAAGTATCTTCTATAATGAATGGAATTGATTGAACACAGTCAACAATGAGAAGACACTAATAGATTCCAAATGAGAACGATCTGCTACTCAGTGCAGAGGTAAGACTGAACATCTACCAACACAGCTTGTCATATTCTAGGCAGGACACAAGCCGCGATCCCTAGCCCCGGCCACTTCATAGGCTGAAGCTTACAGGCACGAGCCACGGTGCCCGGCCCAGCTTGTCATATTCTAGGATCACAGTCCCTCACCCAAGAAAAGGATATTGCTACAGAAAACGAAGAGACCAAAGGACTCAGCATAGATCAGAAAACAACATGGAGAGCGGCCTGAGTGAACAGAGGGGTTGTCAACGGGTGGGTAAGGCTTTCCACTAACCATTTGCTGATACTGTATAAAATCTAAGGAATGAATGCAATTTTAAAAATATTTTTAAAAAGAATGATAGGACAAAAAAGAAACAATAAGAAAATCAGTATGTATTTGTCTAATTATAGGATATTTGATTTTACATTAGTAACAATTCAAATGTGCAACAGTCACATGTGGTTAGCAGCTACCCTAATGGATAGCAGCTTTAACAAATATTAAAATGTTAAAGTATTAACACAAAAAACATAAATAAAAATAAAAATGAACTATTGGCACATGAATAAACAGATGAATGGAATAAAAACTAAAAGCACCAAAAAATGATGGAAATAGAACTATCAACTTATTTGTGTTCTTTTTTATATATCAAATCAGTGAGATAAGGTAATTTAAGTAAGTAGTACTACAACAAATGGATAAAAATCAAAAGACAAAGATAGATTCTTACCAAATGAATTCTAATGAATCAAAAATGCAAAAGTAAAATCAAACAATATTAGAAGAAAACATGTACACATTTCTTTGTTAAGTTTGAAGGGGTATGTTCTAATTCTAACTCAAAAGTTCAGAATCCATGAAGGAAAACAGCAGTACACTCATTAAAAAATTAAGCACCAGAAATAATGAAAAAAAATAAAATGTACAGTGGGGGAAAATATGTCAAGTGGTATCAGAAACAAAGAACTAATCCTCTTCATAAATAACTTTAAGACTTGAAAAAGAAAAGGATAAACATTAAAAAAATTTAAAAACTTAAAAACAGGCAAAGGATGTGATTAAGCAGTTCTCACAACAGCAACACAAGCAGTTCTTAAACATAAGAAAGTTTCTTTCCTCTCATATTTTCTCTACCAACCTGACAAAAATGCAAAAGTGTGATAATATATTCTGTTGGCAAAGCTATGGAAAAATAGCCACTCTCAGTAACTGGCAGGAATATAAAGTGGTACAAATGTATCAGGTCATTTGGTCATTTCCATCAAAATCACTAATACCATACTTTTTTAACCTACTCTGAGAACTGATTCAGATACCCTTTCAAATTAAGAAACTGGCAAATATGCCAGGATATCATTGCAGCATTGTTTGTAATAGCAGAAAGTTGGGTATAGGCCAAGAGTCCTTCAATAGAAAACTGTTTAACATAAACTATGGCACATATATACAACAGCATGTTATGCAACTACTGAAAAAGCAAACAAATAAAAAGGATGACAGTCATTGTATACAGACATGGAAAGAACTCTATGACATATTTTAAGGGAAAAGTGAATGTGCAGAACACATATATATACATATACACATATCTATTTACTATGTGCTTTCCTTTGAATAAGAAAAAGAGGGATAAAATATTTGTTTTTATTCACATATATTTGCATAAAGAAACAATAGAAGGTAGGTAAGAAGAAATGGCAGGAGGAAGAAGGTGTATGGTTTTTCTATAAATATAAATGTATTATTTATTAAAAAGATAATAATGTCAAGTACAAGTGTATTTATGTATACTTTGTGTATGTGTGCATGTTTATGTGTACACTGTTTTTATGAGATTGTAGGAAAATGGTCATCATTTGGAAATTACGAAACTTGTTCTAAGCCTGGCTCCTCTGCAGTTAGTTATGCTACACTGATTCTTATTTTTATTTTTATCCCATTAAAATAAATATTATATCTTTCAGCATTGTTTTTACAATGATGTTTTAATATGTTAGATGAATTATAACAAGATATGTTTAGAAAATTTAAAGTAAATTTGAAATAAAGAAAAAAGATAAAAGTCTTGGAGCAGGAGTAGGGTATGTGAAAGAGGTGGTATGAATGGTGGGAGAGTTGAAAAAGTACTGGGTATACCTCTCAAAAACATTAAGGATCCAATTTAGGTAGGTGATCATTAATGTATATGCCCAATTGTGGGGCTTTCTCAGTGTTGGAAAAGCACAATGATTCATCCATTGTTAACATGCTGGTAAGAAGAAAGAGAACTGTAATAGGTGAAGAAGTATAGGATATGATTAGTGACCATATGGGGTTTAACCTGAATGGTGGCAGTTGAGGTAGGTAGACAATAAAAATCAAAGGAAGAAATGGTAAAGAAGAAAGTTGTGAGCCATGACATCACTAGAGACCTTGCAAAGGGAAAGTTTAGGATAATAATAAGAGTATGGAAACTTTTCTTTCACAATGAGATTTTCATTATCCAAGTATCTGTATTTCTTTATTTCATACTTCAAAATCAGACTTATTTTGCCAACTAGGACTTTGTTACTGATCAAATATTCTCTGTTCAAATCCTGGTTCTATACTTTCTATTTCTGTGGCACTAGACAACAAATTACATTTTTATGGTTTGGTTAATTGATCAGTTGGGGAAAAAAAGAACAAATAGACCACCTAAACAGGCTTGTAATCTTTACTATTTTGAATCAAAAATGATCAAGCAGTTAAAATACGATGAAATGTTTTCTTGGTTGTAAGATAAAATCTTATTTCAGAGATGTTATATGAAAAATATACACCTTGAATTTGACTCTTACTGAGTTGGTCTATTTTCCATGGAATCTAGGCCTTCTAAATTAATATTTTTTGACCAGATTTAAGATTTACTATAATAAAATTACAGTCCATTAATGTTCATAATCAGCCCACATTCCTCCGAGAAATTATTCCAAAACAGTGTTATCTGCCGGTTTGTGCTCACATCGAAAAGAGGGGCAAGGTACTTTCATGGTTTCTTTAGACAATACTTAGTGAAATAAATATTTCTAATAGAACAATTACCAGTTCTATATGTTCCATTGTATTTACTTAAATACATGTATAATATTTATATTACTTATAATTCATATTATTTATAATATTATTATTTATAATATTTATTGTCACTTTTTTATTTATGACCTTTCATTCATGACACTGCAGAAATTTAAGGAGAATATTACTTCCAAATCAAAAGATTGTGTCTAAAGAATAAAGATTTAGAGTCAAGCTTTCCAAGTTCTTTATCCTCTGTGTGCTATTTTCTGCTAGTATAAACTGGAAGAAATCACTAATATTCTCAAACCTCAGTTTTCTAAGTTATAAAATGGGTTAAAATGGCACTATTTAACAGAATTGTTGCAAATAACATTTTTTTCTATTAAACACTTAGATATATTAACCTTGAATGTTTGTCCCTAACCACCATTGCTTTCTGCCCTGGCATCCCTTGCATTGCTGAATTAAATGACAAAGAAATCAGAAATTAGAAAGTCAGTCCTTAGCTCTACCAAGATTATTCTCCACCATTGCTAACCACCATTGCTTTCTGCCCTGGCATCCCTTGCATTGCTGAATTAAATGACAAAGAAATCAGAAATTAGAAAGTCAGTCCTTAGCTCTACCAAGATTATTCTCCCTGCCCCACCCTGATCCTATGTTATTTAGCTACTTTCTCTTTTTTCAATATTTCAATGAAAACAGTATTTTTCTCTTTAGTTTATGATTGACTATCTGGGAAAAGGCCGGTAATGCTCTTTATGAATAATGCTACATATTGAATTGAAAACAAAATAGCTGAAAACAGTCTGAGGCAGTTCTGGTTGGCACACAAATCAATTATAGATCATCATTTAACAGAAACCAAAACACAGACACTCACTAGAGAATTAATTTTGCCCTCAAACTCTTTTTGAAATACTTGTATTTATAAAAATGTCAGTCTGTCCCACTGACTTGTAGAAAAAGAAGACAAACTTTATACTATCAACATGGCTTTTATTTTTTTTTAACATGGCTATTATTTAAAGTCAGAAAAGGGTAGGCTCTATGGTAATGCCATAGAAGTTATATGCAGCAAAACAGAAATTACATTTTCTGCACAGTGTACTATTATTTTGTATAAAATACAGATTTTACAGAATAGTGAGAAATTTTGGCATATCCATCAACATAGACTGCAAAAAAAAATAGTGGGGATGTCAGCCTAAATACCTCTCATCTCTGTGCACATCTCTTTGCTTGTGACATTGCAAAGGCAGTGTCAATTTCTTTACCGTTTGGTATCTGTATCATCCTTGACTCACCATGATCAATATAATGTGATGGGATTATGTTCTTAAAGTTCCCAATCTATGCCTCAAAAGGCATGCCAGCATCTACTGTTACCTCTCTCACCTTTGGAAATCAAACAGCGTTATATAAAAAAAATCTGACCTAGCCTCCATGACAGATAGTGGCTACAAAGGAAAATAAGGAGGTGTACTATGGTCAAACATGAGTGAGGCAATCTTTTATCATATATAGTTCAATCACAATACCAAATGACTTCAAATGAGGTGCATATCATTGGTGGTATAGTGGTGAGCATAGCTGCCTTCAAATGAGATGCACACAAAAGCCACCCAACTCATAATCTAGCTGAAATTTCTGACCAAGAAAAATCAGAAGCAAATAAAGTGATTAAGTTACTACCATTGCTGCTTTTGTTTTTTTTTGGTTTTTTTCTTCTCTTAGGGTGGAAGAAGTAGCATAATGCATTGACCCTCAAAATTCTTCAGAAGGATAATAATAAACATTCAACATGTTATTAGAAATTGCATCTGGTGGGCCCAAAGCAAACCAAGCTATCCCAAAATGAGTTAGCATCTTCTGATTTGCCAGCCATAACTTGTTCTATACCTTCTGCTTCTGCTCCAGCAAACTTCTTCAGAGTGATGACTGATCTGTGGTGTATAGAGTTGGTGATATTCTGATTTCTACCAATTCAATTGTTTTATAATCACTTCATGGTTTTGCTTCATTTTTGCTTTTGTTTTCAGATACTACTGAAGATGTTTCTTTGGAAACAACGTGAGGAAGTCCAAAATTGTTGCATAAATATCTGGCTTCACTAAGTTCCAGTCTATATCTTTACTTTCATTTGTGAAAGCAATGAAATCTAAATTAAAGAAAATACTTTTGACTCTTTTAATCCTAAATATCTACTTTGCCAGGAGGGATTAAAATATTGCTGCTGTGGGAAAATCCATGGTTCTTTTCTCTAAAATTGGTTTTCCTCTAGCAAGCATCACACTAGTAGGATTTATTTATTTGGAGGTTTTATTTGAATAACTCTGCTTTATATGCAGCCCCAGCTAATTGATGTTTCATCATTTATTTGTTGAAATGAAAACTGAAACTAAACAACCATACATTTTACTTACATCACTGTCCTATATATGTATCATTTAGTGATTTAGGAACCAGGCAAATGGTTGGATAAGTTGTCTATACACCTATTATTAAAGAGGGTGTTTCTTAGTGATATGAAAATGTATCGCTGTGACAGAATCATTAGCATGGCCCCAAATCAGTGGCTAAGGCTTTCCCAAGTCACTAGGTTAGGAGTGATTTGTTATGCAGCAACAGATTAACTGATAGATGCACCAAGGCGTCAGCATGTTGCAGAGAAAAGAAAACTAAAAAGGAAGAAGGTAACCTTGGCCCAAATCATGATTGCATCATAGATTAACCACGTGAAACTCGCTGAACAGATTCTCTCCAGACTACAATTTCTTCTTGTGCAGAGATTTCATTGGACAATCTTTCAAGTCATCTCAGTTATAGTTTACGCTTCTAAGTTACCATGGCTGACAATTGCAGTTCCAAATTAACTGAAGCGCTGGCTTCAGAATACTGCTCCTGACTAGAAAGCCCAGATTCTCACCTGCTAAAGGGAGATGACATCTGTTATCTCTCTGAGAACAATGATTTTGTAAAATGTCTAAAAGAAGCTGTTATTTTTGGAGACAGTTTCCTTTTAGCAACTGAATAAATACAATTTGTTCTGGTGAATAGTACTGACCTGTATGTACCAATCTAACACTCCAGATAAACTTATACACCTTTTAAACTTTTCCCTATTTGGAACAATTTATTTCTAAAACCCCTTTGCCATGAGTGTAAATCTTAACCTGAGAAATCCACAGTAATGTAGGTACATTTGACTGAAAATGTGATGCCAAGCTTTCCGTATTTCTATTTCCTAATATTCTCGTATTGCTTTAGGTAGCAAGAACTAAAAATTATTTGTGTATTCTAAAATTACGTTGTGTTTACCCAAACATAATGCAAGTATAGATATATTGGATCAACTGGCTTCATAGCTGGACAAATTTTAATCAAATGTTTTAAATGTAAATACTTCTCAATTAGACAAAACTTTTGTAATTAGCTTCCAGAAAGCAATAAAGTATGGCATCAAAGAATGTGCCCTTTATCTAGATTCAAGTATCCAGAGCTGAAACTATCTTTTAGCTGGGTGACCCTGAATAGACCATTAACCTCTCTGAGCTGAAGTTTCTTGCTCTATCAAAAAGTGATGATGATACCTGACCTGACTATTTCACAGGATATTGTAAGGATCATATCAGAGGATTGAATGGAAAGGTTTTTACAAATGTGCTAGTGCCAATATCCAGATGAATGGAAAAGTGAAAGGTTTAGAAAATTCTCAAACCAGTGCAATGCATAAAAGTCAATTATATGTCCATAAAATGTAAGGTTTGAGAAGAAAATAATTCCAGATGCAAAAGCTATATTTCTCCTTTGATCATATTCTTTAACAAATAATATTTCCCACTTCATTTTTCAGCCTTTTTTCCTTTCTGCACTGTGTGACTTTCCTACTCATGTGCTTATCACCTCAACAAACAAATATCTGCAAAGTACCAAGTGAATATGAAGGGCAGAGTTAGTCAAATCTGCCTCTGGTCTCAGAAGCACACATGTTAATGGCCTCATCATATTAGCTGCAAGTCATTTTCAGATAATGAAATAATAATAATAATAAAAAGATCAAATGCTAAGGGGGCAGGTAAGAAGAACCATTAGCTTTTCTGAGGGGTAGATGACACATTGAAAAGATCTCTCAAAAGAAGGGACACATGAGTTCCAGCTTGAAAGATATGAAGACTTTTTCTAGGCAGACAAGGAGCATTTGAGGCAAATCATAATATCAGAGCATATTCTAAGATTACAATTAATAAAGATAAAAATAATAATGAGAGCTAAAATCTATCAAGCATTTGCTATGTGCTAAGGAAGGAGTTTGAACTATTTTAAAGGAAAGGGAAAATAGCTCTTTATAACTACTTGGAGTATTTCATGCACTAAATGTTAAACTCTTGATTTTCTTATTTACATAACTTTTTGGCAAATTATGCCTCTAATTGGCATCTCAGTGCCATAGTACCCTCCAATGGAAATTTACCCCAAGGCTATGTATTTAGTAGTTTTTAAAATGCACCCTTTAGTTCAATGCAAGAGAGAAAACAATTAATGATTAATGATTAACAAATAGCAGTTGCAATAATTTAACAACAATATATTTTAAGAGTCTAGTCTCTCTGTCTATGAGGTGTTTCATCTTTAAAAAAATGCAAATAAAGTGCTCGCTACTGGAACCATTAACAATTTAACTTGCTCCTATTCTGACACCAGTGAAAGGTATTATTTATCACACTAAGTATATATTATAATCTTCTGTTGATAGTAAAAGATCGAAGATTACCTTGCATCAAACAGAATTATGATGCCATAACATTTTATCTTGTTACAGCTGATATCAATCACTAAGTGACAGTGAGTTGCAGAGCAGATTTTTTTCAGTCAATATCCCTGACATGCTCAAACATCTGAAATACAGCAACCAACTTCCCCAGGCTTTGGTTGTGAGACTGAAAAATGTAGCATAACCTATTATAAGACTGACTGCTAATATCATACATGATGTTAAGTATCACTTTATTTCCAAGTGCCTACCAATATTTTTACCCAGGACCTCACTGAAGGAGAGAAAAGTGAGAGTCAATAAGAGAGAAAGTGGAGCATTGTTTTAAATGGAGAAGTAAGAGTGGTAACATCTCCAATCACAAGATTAGAGCAAAAGCCCCTCATGGTGGAACTCTCTGGAGACACATATATTCCCACTCTTTCATCAGAGAGCTATTCAAGGCCTTGACTGAAGTCACAAATCTCCCAAGCAAATCCTCTATCTCAGGAAGGGTCACAGCCTCTTTGCTGTGTCTATTTTGAGTTATATCATGTGTTGGGTTCAATGGGTAATCTGGGCCAACTTTTTCCCTCCTCATGGTTGTGTAACTGCAAGGACTTTTCCTCTCTTCTGATTATATTTGTGCCTTTTCTTTCCAGGGACAGACAGACCTGGGACCTTGCATTTTTGCAATGTCCGGCATGCACTCAACATTACCAAATACCTAAGCTATAGCAGGAAAACATTTCAGTTACAAAATCAAGTGTTTATCTTCATGTTCATTCCATGGTGATGTTATGTAAAGTCAGGACCATATTCTTTCCTTTGTCATACCTGCTTCTTAATATGTCTTTAAACTGAATGATAAAAGAAAAAGTGGTTTGTAATAAATACAGAACTTTAACCTCTCTAAAGATGAACTGGATAGTAGTTAACATTTAGAAACGGTTACTTTATTTAATTAAACACAACAGTTGCCTACTGTGTGAATCAAAAAAATCATTAGCCTGCAAATTTTCTTTTTTCTTTTTTCCTATGTCAAGATGGTCATGCACTATATCATAGAGAACACAGCAAGCAAAACCTCAAACTTGCAAAAATTATTGGATGGGGACATTCATTTTTATGCAAACTATATGCATATTCATATAAAACAGTTTGAAAAAATGTATCCAGATATAATTAGCATGTTTATGAATCTATTTGCTCTGCTATTAAGTAACAAATTTGTAGTAACCATGGCAACTGCAACATCACAGGCACAAGTTCTATTTTTGTAACAATATGAGTACCTTTCTTAAAGCAATAGTCATGCTCAAACTACATTTAAAAACACAAAATGAGTTTTTGTTTTATATTTCATTTTTCATTACATAGGGTCACATTTTATATTTTGAATTTAAATTAAAAAACTTTATTTTTTATTGAGTGGGATGTGTTTGTGTGCTTGCCACAAATAACATGTAAGTATAAAGGGAAAACCATGGAATAGTAGAGATATATTATATAAACACATGGTGTGGCTATAAGATTATTAATTTTTTAAAATTCCATTTCACTTGAAAGTAAAAACACATTCATTTTCCAATTTTTTTAAAATAAAAAGTCACATATGGTTTTCAAACTTTATTTTATCTTATTTTTTTCTTTAATCTGAGTCACTAGACCTATCATAATCTAAGTAGAAAATTCTCCATATTTAATCTGCGGAGGTGCTTTAGTTAATAGCTTTGTTAAAAGAAATTAACTGCACTATTACCCATTTTCATCATTCAGGTAACATCACCTCTGAGATGTCACCCTGCGTATCAGATATAATCTCATGTTTCTCCACTCTAGGATGAAAATAATAAAACCAACATTATATGTCGCGAGGTAAAATATGAAAATGCCAGTATGATAAACTCACTTTCTAAGTTTTTTTTTTTAATAGTAATACTACACACACACTCAGGTGTCCTTTGTTAGAAAAATTAAATCCAGTCTAATTTCAAAAGAAATGGAAATTAAATGTTACAAGTATACAAATCTAACAAAATATCTGATTTCCATATTTTCTGTAAAGGCAGGCAAGTAAAATGGGTGATAATATTAGGAGAAGGAATTTTATAAAAACAACTTAAAAAGAAATCTGCTTTTCATGAAGATAACATTGAAAACAAAGGAAGCCCCCCTTTCCTCTCCCAACCAAACTCAAAGCAAAGGCTTTGAAGGACAGGAAAGTAGGGCTGGAAGCCTCCCTATGGCCATTAAATTTTTAAAAAGAACTGCTTGTCACTAACCAAGACTCTGTGGCTCCTAAGGCATCCCAAATAGCCTCAGAAGATCACCAGGAGAAACAAGCTTGACCCCAACGTCATCATCAAGTTCCTCCTGAGCACTGAAGTCATGAAGAAGAAAACACCACACTTGTGTTCACGGTGGATGTCAAGACCAACCAGCACCAGATTGCACAGCTGTGAGGAAGGTCTATGACATTGACAAGGCCAAGGTCAAAGCCCAGATCAGGCTTGAGAGAGAAGGTATATGTCTGACTTCTGACTATAACACTGGGTATTGCCCACAAAATTGGAGTCATTTTAAACTGAGTTCAGCTGACTCATTCTAAATATATATTTTTCTAATTTCTAAATTAAATATACATTTAAAATTTTTATAAATTAAAAAAACAAATCTGATGTGGGCTTGAGCCCCACATCAATCTCTTACTCTCACTTCTTTCAACTGGGAATAATAATGCATATACCCTTGGATTTTTAACTGTGCAAACATCACACAAAATAGCCAGTCTATCCTATAACACATAATTACAATAAACATGCTATTTGATCCTTACCCTTCGTTTTATTGTTATTAACTTAGATACAACTGATACACACATTATAGTAATTTCAGATGTAAAACATGACAATTCAGTTAGGTTTATGTACTGCAAAATGATCACAATGTATCTGGTAAATTCCCATAGCCGTATATAAAGTCACAAGAATATTTTTCTTGTGATGAGAACTTTTATGATCTACTCTCTTAGCAACTTTAAATTATAGTATTGATAACTACAGTTGCCATGCATGTATATTTTAATCCAAAGATTTTTCTTTTTTTTTTGTAACTGAAAATGTGTGTTTTTGAATCCCTTCACCCATTTTGAACATCTCCCACCTCCATTGTGGCTCGCAACTATCAATTTGCTCTCTACATCTATGAATTCCATTATTGCTGAGATTTTCTTTCTGTTTTCTTTTTCCCTAGATTTCAGATGTAAGTGAGATCATATGGTATTTGTCTTTCTCTAATTTCATTTCATTTAGCATATCACCCTCCAGGTCCATCCATATTGTCACAACTAGCAATATTTCATTCAATTTTTATAAATGAATAGTATTTCATCATACACATGATTAACTATATATGTGTGTATACATATATATCACATTTTCTTTATCCACTCATCTCTCAGTGGACATTTAGTTTGCTCCTATAGATTGGATATTTAAGTAATGCTGCAGTGACCTGAGGGTACAGATGTCTTTCAAGTGGTGTTTTTGTTTTCTTCAGATAAATACCCAGAAGCGAAATTGAAGGACCACTTGTATTTTTAAACCTTTGAGAGACCTCCAAATTGTTTTCCATAGAGGCTGAATCAATTTGCAGCCCCACCAAAAATGCACAGAAGTTCCTTTCACTTTCCTACCAATACTTGTTATATCTTGTCTTTTTGATAAATCCATTCTAACACCCTTCATTTTAAAAACTGATTTGAGAAAGGAAAGAAAGAACTAAAGCGAAGCAAGAGACTCAGAAAAGATTGGCCATCTATTCACATTCTCTGAAAAGTCAAATAACTGGAAGAGAATTTTTCTGGATTTTGGTGGAGCTAGTACTCAGAAGGTTTTGAGAAAAGTGGCTCAAATCCAAGCTGAAATCACAACTATAGTCCAACTGGAAAGGTCTAATTCATCCTGATATAAGGAAGAGATTCATTCAAACTCAAAAGTAGATGATGAAAGCACACACTCAGGTCAGACCAAGATGTTAAACATGGGCTGGCAAGCAAAAGGAAAACCCAGAAAAGACAAAGGAGTCTGCTAATCAGTAACTGTCCTCATCTACCAATATACTCAATGCTACTAACAGATCAACTTAAAATTTTCAGTCACATTCCAGCACTCCTATTCCCCTGATTCAGCTCTATTTTTTTCATAGTATTTATCTTTTCAAAATGTTCTATATAATTTACTTATTTATCATACTTGTCTGTCTCTACTGACTAGAATATAAACTCTAGAGATTCACTGCTGTGTGTTCAGTGCCAGCCAGACACTTGGAAAATATTTATTGAAAGAGCAAAGATTTACCTTGGTGCATGGTTTGTGGTAAGCATACAATAAATATTATTTGTTAATACTGCTATGCTTCCTATTTTATTCATTTCCCCCCTTAAATAAGCATCTCTTTGAAGCCAGTGGTAATGAAGATAATGAAGATTTTCCTTATCTTCTTCAGAAAAAGAATCTAATTTTGGTTAGATCAATCACTTAAAAAATTTTAAACATAAATTCTATCCTATTTTTCCAAGACTATAATCTATGGCAGAATGGCTATAAACCAATCCATTAAATTACTGGATCAACCAATTTAATTGTTACATCAAACAATTATATCCAATTATCCAAATCAAATTATAATCTGCTATGATGAATCTCATATTTACCTACATTTGTGAATTTCATACACATTTTTATCTCCTTAAGATTGGCTCTTTATTCATAAAAATAAATAATTTTAATTTCAGTCTATTCATGCTGTTGTATAATAACCCCAGGATTGAGTTGCTTACTCTAGAGTAGGTACACATTTTAACTGATTTGTTATCATTTAGAAATTTAGGAAGGAAATTAATGATGATAGTGTGATTAAGTCTAATTAATCTCAGCCAATGCAGCAGACATAAATTCTCTCTAGTCAAAGTTAACATTTGTCAGGCTGACCTACCTTGTCTTATTTTCTGCATATTTCAAAGGTATAGATAGATATAAGAATAATTTGTTGAGCAATAATATCATTACAATGTACTAAACAGAACTTACAATCATAATGAGAGGAGATATAGGCTCTGAAAATAAAGGAGAGGGAGCATTGACTGTATTTTTTTAAGAACTAGAAAATCGCTAGGTAGGGTACACTTCCAGCAGTTGGTGACATAAGGTCAGTGAAATAAAATACCACTCAGTGGTATTTTTGCAGACTCTATAAGAAATTTAGGAAGAAAATTTCTACTCTAGTTTTTAAGTAGTATATATGGGTTTTTACAGAACTAGTCATTTTGGTTGTCTCAACAGAGCTGGGCATTGGCTAGAAACCACACATCATCCTATCTAAGAAAGATTCTGTTTAATTATGCTGTATAACTGCTCTAATGAAAATATTTCAGATGTATCATGTCTACTTATTGTTTATTCACTCCTTCTAGAGGAAAATATGTTGTTTCATTTAAATTAGAAAATAATAGTATAGATTGTGGACAATTAATTGCAGCTTGAAAAATAATATAAACTAGTGCACAATTTCCATGTAAAGAACCTTACAAACAAATAGAAAAATAATCTTTAATTCCTTCTTTTGTTGTGGTGAAGGTGGTTCTTCAATATTTCTATCCACTAACAGATCACATCTAGGCCCAGTTACCTTCTTTTTCCTTTTCCCTTGCATTTGGATGTGACATCATAACTATTCCTCTCCAGCAGGTGAACAGAAGTTACTGCTATGTGAAAGTTATGTCAATAAATCATCTACAAATCAGCCCCCCAGGAATTCCCCCCTACCTGTGGGTAGGAATGATGGACTTAGAAAGGTTTCTCAAGTGATATTAATTTATTCAACAAGTATGAGAGAACACTTCTCATGTCTTAAATACTACATACAACTAATAATTATAAAACTGGATTTGTTAAAATGATTAAAATACTATTTCAATAATGTAAATAATGCCTTCAAAAATATGCATTTTTATGACATATTTAATGATGTAAATAATGGATTGATATCATTTAAATTGAAAAACATATGGCACAAAATGGAGAATGTCTAATTTTGTCTGCTGTTCAAAGAGTTATCTACACTCAATAACCGCCCCAACCTCCTTCAGATCGGAGGTACAAAATCTAAAAATTACCTATTCTGCACCCTCTTGTGGAACCCAGGTGTGATTTGGAGCCTGCTTTTATTTGAAGGAATGTTCTTCAGAGAAAGAGGGTGAGAGGGAGAGCGGGAGCTACTAACTAGATTGCTGGTTTGATGGAGTAGTTGTAAGGAGATGCAAGAGCCCAAGGCATAAGGAAAGCTTCCTGACTTTGCAATTCCCTGCTGGTGACAAAGTCTTCATTGTTCTGTGGTTTCAAATTACTGCTGAAAATCAGACTAAAGGTGGCTTTTTTCAACCACCCAAAATTTCTGTAATTAGAATTTTACATTAATGAGGGTGAAAAAACTCTCATATACTGTTGGTGGTTATGCAGACTAGAACAGCCCCTGTTGAAAACAGTATGGTAACTTCTCATCATCTGATCTGGTAGTTCTACTTAGCAATTATCTAAAGAATGCAAAGATATTAACTTGAAAGTACATACGCACACCTATATTCATTGGAGCGCTATCAACAATAGCCCAGTTGGAGATAACCTATGTGCCCAGCAACAGATGACTGGACTGAGAAGATGTGGTATATATACAATGGAATACTACTCAGCTGAAAAAAAATAAAAATAAAAATAAACTCCTTACATTCATAATATGGACTGAACTGGGGAGGACTATGCTAAGTGAAATAACACCAGAGGGAGAAAGACAAATACAGGATTGACTGTACTCATAGGTAGAAAAAAGAGAAACAAAACAAAGGAATAGATGGAAGTAAACCAAAAAAAAAAAAAAAAGTCTTGGAAATGACTACAGCATTCAAGTCACTGGGAGGGGGCAAAGCAAGGACAAATTAGGGAGGGAGTCTAATTTCTACCATAAAAGGATGTGGATGTGCTGGGGTGAGTGGGGTGTGGTGATGCACAGCTAACCATGTGTGAGCCTATTCCTCTGACTCACATAGTGATGCAAACCAATGTGACTGCATATAAATCAATATTTTTAAAAAGATACAAAATATTCTATTAAAAATGTGAAAAATTCAGTCATTCAGAATTTTTTTTCCTTTATCCAAAGTATTGTTTAGATTTGGTTTTCATAAAACAAATATTTGTTGTCAATTAGTATTAAGTTTGGAGGCAATTTCATCAGTGTTATTTGCTTACTAAAATATTCTAAAATAAAATACATTAAAGTTTTTTTTCTAATTATGTGTTCTATTTATAATCTCTAGTATTTTGTACTTAAATATGTCAAAATGTGGGGGGGGGGGTCTGGGTGTGAGATATTTATTTGTGAATTCCTGGACTAAAGATTTCTTAAAATAATTTTAATCCATAAATTCCTGACAATTATTATTATGCTAATTATATGAGGAACGCTTATTCTCCTATGTATTTTAACTCCAACTTTAATGTTCCAGTTGCTTCTGAAATTATTCTGTAGCCATAGACTAGTTTTATGTCACTAGTCAAATAAATGGAATCACTGAAAATCTAACTCCTCTTACATAAATATTTATAGTCACAACATTAATTATATCCAACAACATATGACTAAATGCTTTTATGACCCTTAACAAAAAAAACATTAATTCAGATGGTAAACCCTGAAGATGGGGGTTGACATTGGGCCCAGAAGTGTCAAATTCATTAAATATCCTAACAACTTTTACCTTTAATCAAAATAATTATTTCTTTAAAATTTTATTTTTTCTTAAAGCTTTCCGTCTTGTTTTTTTCTAAACCAGCACAATTCAGAAACTTTTCAAAATATATCTATGTATTATATGTGAACTGAGTTTTTGTAATAAAATTTATTTATATTAAACAGACATTTATGACACATAGATCATGTGTGTGTCAGTCTGGAGTCAGACAGTCTACCACAGGTTGGTCTATGATGTCAATATGAATTGAAAATCTGGTTTGCCTAGAATTGTCACAGACAGACTCCTTAACTACCATCTATGTAATGTAAATATATACTCAACTCATATTTTAAAATGATAAATATATAACCACACCTTCCTACTGGAAATTGACAAGGTCTCCATAAAGTAAAACAACAATCATAATAGGGAATAATGATCAACTACCTTTTAATACAAAGCAGTATCTCTGAACTACTTCTATTTCCATACTAATCATGAGTTTAAACATATTAGAAAAAATTATATAATTCATGACATTAGATGAAAATACTGGATTATTAGAGTTGCATCTATTCCATGTACATTTATTATACTAATTCTATCATTTGTTTAATTATCAAATATTTATTAGTATGTACTTAGAACTGATCATATTGCCTTAGGCTACACAGTTGTGAAGAATATAGAGATATGGAGCTGCAAACTAGATGGTGAAAAAAAATAATACATACCATGCAAACACATCTCCTTGCAAGCTCAGAAAATGCAAACAAGGTGCTATGATAAAAGGTAACAGGTCAGGATCAACTTAGGATACAGTGACCGCAAAAGGCTCTCCAGAGAGATTACATCTCAGCAGAGACCTAAAGGAAGCACAGGATCCCACCATACAACTATGGGAGGAACCCCCGCAAAGGGAAATGACCTAGTGAAGATCTTCAAGCTTCCTTGAATTAGACTGAATAGTGAATAAATTGAACAAATTGGATAAATAAATGCCCTGTCATAAAATTATAACATCATATATGATTGTATGTCAATATAAGCATATAATATGAAATATTAATATAGAATTGACATGTGCTGTATAATTTCTCCCAATTCCAAATGCTACACTTACATGAAGAAAGTAATTTCCCTTCTTTATAAGATAGAGGATAGTTTAGATAAAATTGTAGCTAAAAGCAAAAACAATAGTAAAATTTTATGATGCAATGTTTCAGTCTTTCTCTCCCCCTTGCTCCAGGACCCAGTAAAGAGAGGAGTGCTTCAAACCTAAAATGTAGTGCATTGCACTTCAGCCCTTAAAATTTTCAAGGGGAAGAACATACAGGACTTTTGCTCCTATTTCCTTGATCCACATAGTTTCTCTGGCACTCTATGGACCTAAAGAAAAATGAGAAATGTCTGGTTCCAACATTAATAAGACTAACTAATGAAAATAGTAAGAAAGATTGTTTCTAGTCATCAGAAAAATCATGAATAAAACACAGGATTTTTCCTTGCAAAAGGAAGTATATATTTATGAAATAGGATGAATAAATTTTTTCAATAAAACGATCTCTAAGCTTACACTATACTAAGTGTAAGTATACTACTTACACTTACACTTATACTACTCTAAGTGTAAATGTCAATCTTCTAATATAGTTGTGGTTTCCCTAATTTTGCTTCATTTTTATTCTTTCTTCTCAAACTCTAAAACTTCAGTGACCAGTAGATAAAGACTGCCTGGATAACACTACCTTTCTTATTTACTTTCTATCTACTTCCATTATGCTCTCTTACCAAAACCTTTATCATAATGCTTGTGATGTGTTTGTAGGATAATTCTAGCCAAGCATTTTAAATATGTTTGCTAATATTGTTGCACCAAGTATAGCAACATTAATTTGCCTATTTTCAACCCAGTTTTAGTCTCTTCCTTCCATACTCTATTTGGTCCAACCAACACTGCTCAGGCAAAGATGGCGGCTGATTACTCAGGAATGTATGTGTCTTCTGCCCTTGAGTGCTCATCCTGGACTAGCTGTACTCAGACCTGGCTACCCTGCCCTTGCTAGAAGGAGTACTACCCCAGAAGGCCACTCCCCCAGGCAACTCCCAATTCAGTTGCTCTTGCCTGGGATTTAGTTTCTGTACTTCCCATCATGGCTTTACTGCTTATTGCCCAATCTTTGCACATCTCCAAAGTAATAAGACTACTACATTTTTTACACAAATATTTTGAAATGAATATACAAAGGTGTGTGTATTATGCATATATAATTCATATCATATAATTCACTTCACATATTCTAAATTCTTTTAGCATATAATGCAGTATCTGTTGCCAGTCTTTTGCTATAGTAGGAATTTAAAAGGTTTGTTGAAGTTCACTGAAATGTGACAACCTCTTTTCCTAAAATGAAAATGCCTTTTTGTGATTAAGGAAGTTATTATTTGTTATAAAAACAATTAAGAAAAATATTTATAATCCATCCTATGCCCAATTTAAATCACAGTACATCAGTTAATATATATATAAGTATTCAGACAATTTTCTATAAAATATGTACTTTTTTTGAAAAATAAAGATAGTGTTGTAGTGTTCATGGTGTTCTGTCACCTTACTTTGTAATTTAAAAATACATTGCACATATAATTCAGGGTAGTGAGATTCATCAAGGATATCTTTGATGTTTTGCCCTGAGTTATCAATATTATTTCCTCTTTATCTCCTTGTGGAGAAAAAGCTTTCAATAATGACCACTGAGAGATTTTTAAAAAAAAGAAGAAGAAAAAAGAGAAAACCTATCACAAAAGCACAAGAGGGGCTCTGATTCCTGTAGAATGCATCCACATAAATCTTTATTTCTTCACATTGTGTCTAAAGGGCCATGGTGATCAAGAGATTAAACAAAGCCACTCATTAACCCATGTTTACAGTAGAGTTAGGATACAAGAAACACTGCAAATTTCAAATTCTATGTAAGTGTGTAAATAAATATCCAAAGCCAACAGAGCCAGTTTCTAAGTATGCGTTAAGTACAGACTGTGTACATGAAAACAAAGAAAGGAACAGGATCATACAGGTGTGAAACACAGATGAAATAACCCAAAATGAGAATTTCCACTGTTGAGATGGAGAAATAAAATAACAAGTCCAAGATCTGGTTCATCAGAGTACCACTCCCTAGAAAACACAAACAAAAGTGATAAGGTGCACAGGACCATAAATTACACTTTTGGGGAAAGCAAGAGTATAGCAAGGAAAAACCCAGCTAGCTTGTTAACTGTCCTCCTGGAGGCTTGCAAGTTATAGAAAAGGAAAGAAAAAGCTAAAGTTACATAGTCTTTACAAAGGAAAGTCACAAAATCTTAAGACACAATCTTCTATCTCCCCAAATTGAATTGATTAAAGAAAATATTATCATATTAAAAGGAAGTACTCTTGAAATAAAAAGCCTAATGTTACCTAAACCCATTGTCTGCATAAAGCATAACTCTGGTTAAATAAAATCAATATTTTTAAATTTAAAAAGTAATAATATCAAGTGACATTTGACAAAATTAGAAAAACAATTTGCAAATCAAAACATCTCAGATATTCTCCCTAGTTAAACTACGACAAAGTAAAAGGACACTGAATGAAATATCCCTACATAAGAATTTATAGACTCTTTAAAAACTTAAATCATACTTTATAAACTTCAACATAAATGGGCACAAAAATTACAGTGAGAACTGACAAACAAAAACAAATGGCATTTTGAAAAAGACAAAAATCATCTTAGAAAAAAAGCAAATTGCAAGCTGCTCAAGAATGGATTCAACAACAAAAACATTTCATCAATGATACTGAATACATTAAACATAGAGTAAGTTAGTGAAAACAAAATAAAGGAGCAAAAGTGAGAGAATGTGATTGATATAGAAAATAGACATAAATCATCGAACAGAAATAATTTGATCTCTTATGCTTAGTGAAATGAGTCAGAAAGAGAGAGACAAATACCAGATGGTGTCACTGATACGAATATTATAGAGTAACAGATTAGATAAAACCAAACTAATAGCAAACCCTGGAAATCTGGCTCTCGAATTGAGTTTACTAGAGGGGGAAGAGTTGGGAGAGAGCAAAGTGAGGAAGGAGTACAGTGATTATGAGGGAAGACTCTGGGTGTCTTGGTGGCGGCTGTGATGTGATAACAGCACCTGAAGAATATTATCCTATGCCTCTAAGTCATCTACTGTGTTGTGAACCAATGCTATCTTTATCAAGAAAATCTTATAAAGAAGAGTAATTTTAAAAAGAAATTTGATCTGCAAAAGAAAAAGGAATTAAATATAACTAGTATATAACATTGCATCAAAGAAAAACAGTCTAGAAATAAAAAAGGATGAATTCCCCTATTAAAAAAAAAAAAAAAACACTGTGTACCTATGAAAACTGACCCAGATAAATTTCTAATAAAAATAGCCTTTTTCATACTTCAGACTCTAAAGGTAAAGAAAAATCCTTTGGGTCAAGAAAACACATACAGGCATACAAACTCACCAAAAGTCTATATCTCTATCAAATTTAAAGAAAGAGAAAGAGACAAGCAAAGGAAGGATATGTTTACAATATATTAACAGTTGATAAGCCAAGGTAGAGGGTATATGGTGTTCACTGAATTTTTTCAGATTCTCTGTTGGCTTCAAATTTTTAATAAAAAGAGGAAAATTATAACTAGTTTAAAAATAAACAATGTTTATGTAAATAAATTTCTAATTTTGTACGTCATTATTTAATGATTACATAATATGTTTGTAAGGACTGTTGTATCAATATCTTTTTGCTGTTGTTATTGCTGTGGTTTTTTGTTGTTGTTTTAATTTTCTTTTATTTTCTTACAACCTTGTTCACATTTATATAATTGTTGATCACAATATATGATCCTCCCTCTTTCCTCTCCCACCCCATGTACTCCCTCCAGTCACTCCAACTCCCCTCTCTGCAATTTGTTGGTTGGTAAAGTTGTTGGTCGGTTGGTTGTTGTTTGATCCATTGGTTTCTTCCATTATCTGGTACGTTTTTTTTTTCTGGGTGAAGACCTGAGCTTCTGTGACTTGTTGGTCCAGGCTATTTAAGTTTCTGAGAGTAACTCTGAGGCAGGTAGCCTATCCAAGCTCATTTGGGGCCTCTTGTAGTGCAGGTGTGTGGTGTTGCTCTCCAGGTTCCTTCATTGTGGCATTATATGTTGTGAAGTTAACCCAGACCTATGTGGTTGCTGGGATTCAGGGCTCCTCGTTCATGCTGGCTGCCTGCCCAGTTCTGGTGTCTGTCTGTGGTACTGCTTCTTGTTTTGGCTTCTGGCGCTGGGATCCCAACTCTCAGCCCGTGGCATGAGAGGGGTTCCGCAGTGGGGACAGAGTCCAGCAGGATGTTTGTCCAGCTCCTCTCTGCTCTTGTGGCTTACAGTTCTGTCATGGGGTCACAGCCTCTTTTCTGTGGCTTTCTTTCCTGAATGGGAGAGGATGGTGCTTTGCTCACCTTGGTGGCATCTCTGGATCAGGAGCTTGTTTCTTTAGCCCCTAGAACGTTGAGGTAAAGCTCGCTGCCAGGTCACTTATGTGATGAGTCTCATAGTCCTGTCTTGTGGTTCTGTTCTTGTTCAGTTTGGATCTGACCCAGGTGATGACCATGCCCAGGGCTTTGTTTATTCTTCTTTTCTCCTGTGTGTCAGTCAGAAGATTGTTGTTTTTCTCATTTCCAGTGAGATCTGTTAGAATTGGAAGTGACAAGGGGGGGGGGACCTCTCCCCACCCTGGCCCTGCCAGTAGTCTGCACACCAGCAGCGGTACTGCCCTGTTCCCGGGGCACATAGGAGCTAAAGGCAGTCCTCCCTGACCGGGGACCCCAGTGATGTGCCAAGGCCATGGCAGAAATGTTGTGTGGGAGCCTCTTCCGAGCGTGGGCTTTGCAGAAGGGCTGCTGTGCTATTTTCTAAACCACTAACTCTTATTGGGCATTGAGAATTTTTTTTCAGCTGTTGCAAATCTTCAAATTTTGAACATAATTTATAACAAATCAGAAATGGGAGCAAAATATAAATATTGACCGAAAGACATATGACTGACTTTCAGAAAAATTCCACAGGAGATGATCTAAAAATAATTTTTAATAATATCAATATGAACAGGATAAATGTGATCATCTTAAAAATTAAAATATTTGCTGTGTAAATTTCATAGATCATTTTTAAAGTCAGAAAAAGGACAAAAATATTAAGTTTAAATAACTATATTTTCATTCAAAAAAAGAAAAAAATGGTTAGAATTATGGATATTGGATTTTTTGTTTTGGGATTTTTTCGGGGAGGGTTATAAAAGTAGTCCAGCTTTATTTACAGATTGATTGGTTAATTCAACATTTATTTAAAATCTACCATGTCATGGAAAGCAAAGATTTCAAAAGAAATTCCCTCTTCATAGTTTATATTTTTTAGGGGACAAGTTTGGCTATACTATAGCAAACATAAGCACAGAACTAGTGTCCAGAATATAGGTAATGCAGTATGTACATTGCAGTTATAAAGTAATTAAGCAAAGCAGGGCATGTGCTTAATAGCAGCAGATAAAGTCCAGTGCAACATGGCAGAGGATAGAGAGATTGCATCAGACTTTCCAGAGGATGCTTAAGAATAGTGACAACAATAGTTTCAGAGATGAGATGAGACATGGGATGGACTTAGAGTGAGAGAAGGGCTTTGTTGGAGTACTAAGGGAAAAATCTTATAGTCCAGAAAAAAAATTAAAACAAGGTTCAGAGAATTACTGGTTGAATGACAGCAAATATCTACGAGCTCATTCACTATGAGTGCCCAGCACAGTGATCCTTGACTGACATTCTAAGGATCCTGAAGTTTGTCCTTAGAAAATAAGGAGTGTTAACAGCTTTGAAGCAGCATGTAACTTAATGTGATGATCATATAGGTGACTGCATGGCGGATGAGGACCTGGTCTCAGTCTCAGACATGATAACTTCATTCCCTGACTGGATTTTGTAAACTTAATATGACCAACTGGTTTACCTATCTTACCTGTGGCAACACATAGAAACTTTTTCAATCTTGAGCCAAAAACATTAATTTTCTCGTATTTTTTTACAATTATTGTTAATGGGCAACCCAAGGTTCTTCAGAGCAGTCACATGACTGACACACTATAGTAATAATGGAAGATTCAGCCCAAAGCTATATCACACTAAAGGTACAAACATGCTGAAGAAGGGAATCAAATGTTTTTTAAATGTCTGGTTGCTGGTATAACAGATTTTTCATAGAGATTAAGAAATGCCTTGGTTACTTATTTTTTCCTTCTGAATGTTTGGATATAAAATCATCCCAAAGGTTTCTCCAGCCTCCTCAAGCATTTTTAATAAGCCTGATAACGATATTTACTTTGTCTAAGGCTTCTTTTTTACCTTCACTCACAGGGATATAGCTAGTGTAGCACATCAACAATCACAATTTTATTGGAAGCAAATGTGATATTCTAGGTCTTCTGGAAAGTGTTGTACATTTAGTTGTTATGTTTACATGATTTCAGTTTTGTTTCCAATTGGAACCAAATTTTGAATGAATCACCTTTGGTTGAATTGTTTTTAGTTTAGGCCTTATTTGATTTAGACAGAAAAAGAAAAACCATGTACAGATAGAAGCAGATAACTAAAGACATCACCCACATTTCCTGAAAAGTCTAAGTGATAAGGTGCAACAAACACTGGATGGGTTTTAGTCTCAATTCTGTCACATTAATTTGTTCATTCACTCAATCATTTTGTAAATATTTATTGAATTTCTTATGTGCCAAGGCATTATTAGAGTTTCTCATTGTCCTAGCTATTAGAAAGAAAAAGATGACATTGACCATAGGGAGAAAAATCTAACTGATTTGGACTCAGCCTGCTCAAAAAATGCCATTTTTGACTATTTACAGTTATACTTCAAAATGATACGAGAAATTCAGTATAGAACAAAGAAAGATGATTGTGGTGATGGTGAGGAACTAGAGTGTATGAAACAATCTATTCTACATCTAAAGGCACTCAAATTCCTTTTTTAAAAATAAAACGGGGGAAACTCACTGTCAGCCCTGTTTGGAAGACTTCCAATTTCTCACCCTTGGGTCCTTGAGCTACATCATTTCTAGAACTTTCTCTGATTCTCCCATTCATTCCACACTTTAAAGTGAATGAATAGAGCCTATTCATCTGAATCATGTACAATGATATGGAACCGTATTATCTCAGCTCCTCAAATAAATAAATAAACAAGATCGATTTTAAAAAATCAAAAATAGAGAGATAGAAAGAATAGATGGAGAGTGAAAGGAAAATGACTCTCCTTCCCTAGAGCTTAACTTCTATTCAGTTTTCTAGATACACTTAGACAACTTCAAATTTTGTCTTGAATACCTTCTTAAGAGAGTTAGTTTTATCGAATGAAAGTAGACTTGGGAAAATGAATAAAGTGGAAAGGAAAGGGCACTGCAAGCACTGAAGATACAGTTGGTTTTGCAAAACACTTGAAATTTTGCTTTAGGTTAACCTCACCCTTCCACTTTCACACTTACCTAAATCCATAAGTACCTTTTTAAGTCAAAATCCTTCTTTTAGATCAATGATTTATATTTGGTTCTAAAGAATTACCATTTGCAGTGTATAAATTACTAAGTACAGCCTGGAACATGGTAAGTATTCAGCAAATGGGACTGGGAAGCAGCCACATAGCATAGAAAATTCCATAAAGTAGAACTTGGTTTGAAACCAGGATCCACTTTATACTAGATGGGTGATCTTGAACAAGGCATTCAGTGTCCCAAAATTGTCAGGTCCTGACAAACACCTCTTCTGGGGTTGCTCTAAGAGGCAATGGGATAAGAAGTGACACAAATTTGCCACAATACCTGGCACTTAGCAAGAACTAAAAAAACACTGGTATTTTGTAAACATTCATGAAAGCAGTGCCTATTATTTTTTAAAAAAACATTTATGTTTTTGGAGAATACATAGAAAATAGCACAGGAGCACATTATTGAATATATTATAAGGTCAGTCTAAAAGAAAGAAGTCATATCACTTATCAAAATTATTACATATTGTATGGTTCCACAAAGAGTTAAATCAACACTTTATCACAAGCCTTGTGAAAATTAAATGGTGAAAGGATCAACATCCAAGAGAAAAAAATTTTTTTCAGAGGGAAAAATCTGCATCTATAGTTCAGGCACATTTTAGACATCAGTGACAATTCCAATCAATATTTCTGAACTTGTTGGATGACATAGATTTTCTTTATAGTTGGAAAATTGTATCCAGTTAAACTGTGAAATGTTTAAACAGGTGACAGAAGTTGTGCTTGTATAAAAGCAAATGATAACATCTTACATTGTTACTAGTCAAAGTTCCTGATCTTCAGTGTTATCTGAATCTAGGACAATGAATTTGGTTATTGTAAGTCTTATATGTGCATGTCAAGCATTTACATTCTATTTCTTTCCTTGAAATCAAGAGTGGGAACTATACTTTTAAGCATGCCAACACATAATTCTTATGAGTTAGTCAACAAACATGTCTCACACTACCAATAATTTTACAAACATCTATTTAAAATATGAAACTGTATTTGTAAATTATGCTTTTCATATTTCCTCTTATTTTTAATATTGGGCTAAGACAAGGCAATATGGTATTTTATTCCGTTGAGAGGCTTTTTATGATGACACAAAGGAGCTACTCATCCTCTCCTCCACTCACAGCCATACAAATCATTCCTGTCCCTTAAAGCTGTTTCTTAACCGAGTAGTATCTCTTCAACATGCTATTTACCTGAATCTTAAAACTAAACACTGACAGAAAAAAAAAATCCTTCAACTTTAAAAGAGAAAATCTTAGAGATGTCACAATCCTAAAACCTCATCTCACCCTGGATTTTATATAAATCATAAATAAACAGAAATAAAAGAGATTAATGAGCACCAGTACAGCTGAGTGACAGTCGCAACTACAGTTTTATTTTATTAAAAAAATCTTTCTCTGACTTTTCTTCCATTAAGACTATATCCTAACTATCTCAGTTTCATTCTTCCATTAATAATCTTATTTTCCTGGAAATAGTACTGATGAATGAGTTTTAAATCGTACTTTCACAAGTAAGCCCTGGTAAAATCAGGAAAGGGGTTCCCATGTACAGTTTGTGGGAATACATGTGAAATGATCACATTTCTAAATGGTCTTGCAAATCAAGGCTTTAGCCAAATGCAGTACTCCATTATAAGGCATAGGGGAAAAATTGAATGTTGGAGTTCAAATTCATATAATAATTAGGAGGGACATTTATTTCAAAATGTGGAGGACTTGACAGTAAGAAAACGACAGAAATTCAGTTCCACAGTGAATTATAAATGTCAAATTACTAGTATGCATGTAAAAATGTATGTAACTATTAGAAACTAGATTCTGCATTCATGTGTAGTGCTTCTGCCTTTATCAGCTTCTTAGATTCCTCTAAGGTGTTCTGTCATTCACTGTCAAATTTCCAGTAAAAGATTATAAGACATATGTCAGATCAGTGTCCAAAGCTTTCCAGATTCTGGACACACCAACGCAGTCCCATATTTTACCTCATATTAAGTATATTAAATGGGAATAGCTACTCAGTTATTGGAAGTCAGTTATAGAGTGTGCTCTAGCATGTGATATCATCTACTCTGAGGAATGCAAAGTGCAGGGGAGGGGGAAGCATCATGATTTTATATTGTATGTGGACTCATGATGCTGTCAGAGTGTCAGCAGGATGAACAATGAAAAGGATGTTAAAGAAATTTTGATGTGCAAGAACATGTGTTTAATTTGCAAGATGCTTTGTTTAATTAAAAGGTAAATACCATTTACAATTCCTCTTGCAGACAAATTTAGAGCAGCAACAACACCTACAGAGTGTTCAGATTGCCAGCAGAATTTCTTGGATGCATTTGATCAATTAAACTGGTACACATTTGGGGAAAAATAATTATTTTTTTCATGTTTTCAAATAGAAATGATTTTATTTTCTATAAACATATTATTCCTCGAGTTCAATGACTTTAAGTATATGGATTTAAAGGTATAAAAACTATCTTATTGTGTACCTAGAACAGAGCAAATAAACCTAAAGGCTGAAAGTTTCTCCTGTCATTCAATCCAAACCTCAAATGAGATTTTATTTTTCTTTTTGCCCTCCTTCTCTTATTCTCCCTCCCTTCTGCCTTTCCTTCCCGCTCTCTTCCTGTCTTTCTACAGAATGTTGACTCCAAAAGCAGTGTGGTTCAAAAAGGCCTTTTTCAGCCCTCCAGAAATAACCTTAGTCACATCACTTGGGAATGCCAACATAATTGTTCCAAAAGCTCACTTAGATCTTAAAGCAGAGCAAAAGGATCCCAGGTCTCATGTTTTCCTTTAAGATTTGCTCCTTTGTTCAGTGATCATGGAGGGGGAATTTGCTATTGCTTCTTCAGCTGCCCTGCGGGCAGAAAAATATGAAGGCGATTCAGATTTCTTTACTTAAAACTACTCATTTCAGTAATACAGGTAATGGCGATAACAATTTGACCATTTTTTCTGCAATGCCATTCTCTGTGTAGTTGTAGTCTGAATCCATTTACACTTGCAGGCAGGAACTACATCACTAACTCTCAAGAAGATGCAACTTAATCAATTCCTTGGTTCATCTCTACCTCTAACATCCAGGTCAGATGAATGAGAAATTCTGGAAGGTTTCTTCAAACAATATGCAATGCCCTAGGTTGAATCCGAGTAGTCCCCACTATAGAACACCCAACCAATACTTTATACTTGTTTTTTTCCCAATACTTTATTTTAACCAGTTCTACCATGTTCTAATACATGACCTACAAGTTAAAGTCTGAAACTGTTGTACTACAACTGCTATAGAATTGTTTTCATGGAACTCCAAACAAAATTCAGAGTAAAGTGGCAGGAAAGAGACTAAAAGAAAGTTTGGTGAGTAAAAGTACTTTCCCCCCCTTTTGTTATCAGACAAAACTCTCATCTTCCCATCTCTAATACTCCCTTCCCTGTTTCAATTACATAAGAGTTCTATTGGGTATATTTGCCAAGAGGGAACTGCATTTCATTACTAAGTCAAATAGAGTAAAACCCTGTAGAGAATTGTTCTTTACCAGTGCTAAATGTGAACCTAAGACACCTGGCCACTGGTCCTGACAAGCTAAAACTTTTTTGGGAGACACAGTGGGGAAGGAGTTTTAGGAAATGACTACATCCTAATCATTTGATAGTCTTTTTTCATTTCAATGTTCAGTATATGTTTTGTTTATAGTAGTCAGTTCTATTTTCTAAAAAAAAATATTGTTTTGATAAATCTCAATAATGAAACCCAGGATTTTATAGGATTGAATTTATTATACCATTCCTCCCCAATTACCCCAAGGAGGTAGGGTTGGAGAGAGGGGGTTACTGTATATCTCACTGTGATAAGATAGAGTTAAGAAAATCACAAAAAAAAATTATAATAAACCCTGAGGTTTTTGCCTTAAACTTTCAAGCCAGTGCTCTCCTGGTCCTTTGGTTCATGTACTGAAACAATCTAATATACATCTGAAAACTATATCGTTCAAAAAACATCTCACTGAATGAAAGATTTTCCTCCTTGAATGATGATTACTTCTTTATTCCAGCTACTACATAAGCTTATGTTTTCTCACTGATGTTTAATCCTAAATTCACAAAAAGACCATGGAAAAGTCAGATATATAATGCTCAGCTGAGAGGGTCTGATTATAGTTTGCTATGTCCATTTATCAATTTCCTATCAATGATTTCATTCTTTGGCAACAAGGGTTCACACAAATTTCTTCAGTAGGAGATGTGGAAGAAAATCAGAAAGTTTTTTCTGCCTTGTATACTATAACACACAAAAGATATATTTAAAGAACTATCTTCATAATGATTAAGATTGGCATTTGATTTGTCCACCACCAGAACATGAATTTCAACAAATTTAGGAGATTTTCAGGATTGTTTTATTTTTTTCCTCTGTTGAACCCCTAATGCCTAGGATAGCTGCCAAATTCATAGCAATCACTAATTGTGATTGTTGATTGATTTACTGACAATGAAAAAAAGAAGGAACATGATGCTGTTGGAATGCCCTAGACTTTAAAGTTTGAATACAGAAAAAGCAGACTCCAGTTCTCATTCTCTCCCTAAAGAGACAGGTGACCTTGAGAATTCCATATTAACTGCTTGGACATCAATTTATTCATCAATAAAATAAAAGGATTAGAATACATAATTTCAACAAAACCCTAAAGTCTCGAAATCTGTGAAAGTGTTTATAGAGTAAAAACTCACAGACAGGCACGCTTCATTATATAACACAATAGTTTCCAACTGATATTGACACTAAGAACTTTAATGAGAGGTGGGAGGGAAAATATTCCCAACTTGCCATTAACATTCATCTTCAACTAAATTAAACCTTTAGAAAAATCACAGATCCCCAACAAGATGGGAGACACATGACCAAATAATTTCCACACAAATGAATGAGAAAGCAGAGACTTATGAGACTTATAAGCTGCAGTCCAATAAGCAACTTAAGGAGTTCATCTGGTTTTCCTGGTAGTTTGAGCCCTGCTGAAAATGGAGGAATCCAAAGTCTATTTTATGAAGCACATTCTGTACCTGAGATAACTTTACAATACAGAGTATATCAGTTTTACTCAACACACTTCATTGTAAGTGTGTGCTAAAATGTGGATGACAGTCAAAAATCCTTTACCAATTAGCATTGTGTATATATATTTTTGCCATTAACTTGGTCACTCCAGAGTTCTGCTATGACATTTTTACTGTAACCATTCACAGAGCAAAAAAAAGGAAAATATGAATGGAGATGAAAAGGACTGAAACCTTGTGTTAAACTCCTTTGTGAACAAAAGCAAGCAGAAATGTAATGTGGAATGACTTTTCTGGGGTAGGATAGGATAGGTCTTTGGGGGGTGGGGAAGACTAAAATTGTACTGACACGGGTCTTTCAGATATCTTTTCAACTGCTTTAACTGTATTTCAAGTAAAGATGATGTAGTTATTCTAGTCTTTTGCCATTTTTATGCACTTAATTCACCAGAGAATAGTACTTTTTTCTACATTTGTATCCTTTTGATATAAAAAGGTATTCACAATTAAGGTGGAGGAAAGTTTCTTTACTGAAAAATATGGACTCTGAGCTGTTAATGATTCATAATAAAGTATTAGAAAAATCAAGGATCTTTCTGTATTTAGACAGAAGCTTTAGGAAAATGTCAAAGAGTTTAAATCTTTATCTCTTTTAGTTCTTGATGCAGTTTTAAGGCCTGACTATACCTTCTCTCAGTTTTCTCATCTGGGAAATGTGAATAGGGAACTAATATCAAAGTGATTTGGGGGGAACAAATATTTAAATTTATCAAATATTTTCTTTCCAGAAAAAGTATCTTTATATTTTTCTATGAAAGACTAAAACTCACCTACAAGATTAGTTTCTTATTATTCTGGAATAAATACAATAAGCGTGGCTTCTTAAGTGATTTATCCTTCTACAGCCTGCTTTCAGAACTTTGCTCTTCTGCTTACCTGATGTTGTCACCTTTGTCAAGTATAGAAACCTTTTTAAACTTTCCTTTCTTGTATAAAATGAGAAACTATTACAGTACTTTATTCATAGAACTGCACAGAGAACTCAATGAGATAAAGTAGGTAGAGGCTGAAGTACAGCACCTGGCAGTGATAAACACTCAACACAGCTTAGCTTTTAATGTTATAGTTGTTGCTTTTATCTTTAAAGAAGTTCTAACTCTCTATGAATGTTCAGATTTCCTAGGTTGGTGGATATAAAGGGGAGAGGTATCAGATCCCACTGTAGATCCACTTCCCTTTCTCATTAGGGAGGCAAACATTCTGTCACCCACCTGAAAATACCAAATAAGAAAATAGACACCATTTTAAAAGATTCTTTTCTCAATGTTGTCATTATACACTGATTCCAGGAACCGTCAAAATTCTTGAGCTCTTTCTCCAGAAGAGTGTGTGAAGACTGTAGAAGTAAGCAGTACTGACACTTGACTAGACCTATTTTTTTTTTTTTGCCTAAACTTATTTTTAAAAATTAACTAGTTCCTTCTCCAAAGATAGTAAACAAACAGGCAACAGATGTTACCAAAAGTTGCAATAACAAGATATTATATCTATCTCTACCTCAATGTTGCCTGAATAGAAACACTGCAATTTCCACTAACCTTTACCCAAGCACAGAAAAACCTGTCACTCAAAGCATATAATCTATTTCAAGGTTAAACTAATTTCAAAACGCCATACAGAACTAAATTATTAATTGTCTAGATTAAACAACCCCTTTCCCTGTCCTCTTGTGAAGAATGGAAGGAGGGGCACGGGACCACCACTGCCCACCACACAGCACCCCATAATCATCTCTCTTCCTTCCCGGTATGAGGATGAAAACTTTTCAGTCCATCATGCTAGGACTTCAAACTGCAAGTAGGACTGATGTCCAGGTGTAGCAGGAAGGATTAAACTAAAGGAAGTCTTTCTTCCCTCCCCTTTCCAATCCACAGAATTATTGCTGTTG